>CAOLHI010000102.1:600000-948580 GCA_948474755.1 Ctenosaura bakeri
CCAGGATTCCATAGGAGGTTGAAAGTGGAATCATCGCGCTATAAGAGTGTAGTGCGGAAATGGCCGAAGCCGCTCTCCTCCAAGGACGAGTCTGCTCGGAACATGAACCTGCCTTCAGAAGACGCACCCGCAGCCCCAAACTTGTCACAACTCGCATCTCGGGCAGGCGATCGCTCTTTCTTTCAACCGGCCTCGGTGGTAACGACAGCCCATTGCAACCCCTTACCTCCAGCAAATCAATGCCGTACTGCGTGGCGCGCGGCGACCTTCCCCGTTCTCTGCCCCCGCTTGCCTCCTCTTCCTCGCTACGCCACCCTCGTTGTCTAGCTCCCGAGTCCGGAGGGATGGATGCGAGGTCTGGAATCATTGGCTTAACTTCCACCGCGATGTACGCATGCGCCGTTCCCACGGCTCGCTTCTCCGCAATCGGGCTCCTTTGCACGCGCGTACCATTGTCCTTTTAAGGGAGAGCAGGGCCGAGCGGAGAGAGCCTGGGAGAGGAAAGCCGCGCGGAGGGGGGGCGTGGCCCTCGTGACGTCGACGGTGACCTCACGGACGGAGGCGCGCGCAAAAAAAAAATCGTTAGGGGAGGAGCCAGAAGGGATTCGGACAGGCTCGGAGGAGGACGGCGGTTGAGTTTCTCCCGCTGCGGCTGTCAGGCTTTCCTCCCGTTAAAGGCCTTTTTCGGAGAACGGCTGGACTCCATCCTCCGCACGCTCCACCGGCGGCTCCTGAGCCTGAGCCGTCAGGAAGGCTGGAAGGGCAGGAAGGTTTGTTCCCGAGCGGGAGGGTGGCGGGGGGTTTCTTATGGCGTCGCCGTGGGACGTCCCTCGCCTGCCACTGACAGAACTCCTGTTCTCCTTTCCCTACGGGAAGGTGTTGTGTGGTGGCTTCAAAGCACACGAAAAGCGGGCAGCAGCCCAAATTTATTTGTCTCCTGCGGTTCTGGTGACCCGGGGCCCAATATCGCTAAGAAGTGAATGGTCACGTACAGGCCGTTTCTGCGCTAGACTGTTCTATGGCCATTTCCGCACTAGGCTGTTGTAGCGCGATGATTCCACTTTCAACCTCCTCTGGAATCCTGGGGTTTGCAGTTTCGGGAGGGGCCGTCCGGCCCCTCCCGAAACTGCAAACCCCAGGATTCCAGAGGAGGTTGAAAGTGGAATCATCGCGCTACAACAGCCTAGTGCGGAAATGGCCATAGTGCTATTATTCCACTTTCAACGTCCTATGGAATTCTGGGGTTTGCAGTTTAGGGCCCCTCCCGAAACTGCAAACCCCAGGATTCCAGAGGAGGTTGAAAGTGGAATCATCACGCTACAACAGCCTAGTGCGGAAATGGCCATAGTGCTATTATTCCACTTTCAACGTCCTATGGAATTCTGGGGTTTGCAGTTTAGGGCCCCTCCCGAAACTGCAAACCCCAGGATTCCAGAGGAGGTTGAAAGTGGAATCATCGCGCTACAACAGCCTAGTGCGGAAATGGCCATAGTGCTATTATTCCACTTTCAACGTCCTATGGAATTCTGGGGTTTGCAGTTTAGGGCCCCTCCCGAAACTGCAAACCCCAGGATTCCAGAGGAGGTTGAAAGTGGAATCATCGCGCTACAACAGCCTAGTGCGGAAATGGCCATAGTGCTATTATTCCACTTTCAACGTCCTATGGAATTCTGGGGTTTGCAGTTTAGGGCCCCTTTCTAAACTGCAAACTCCAGGATTCCATAGGACGTTGAAAGTGGAATACTAGCGCTATAACAGTCTAGTGTGGAAATGGCCATAGAATCAGAGCTGGAAGAGGTCCCATAGGCCATCCATTCCAATCCCCTCCTTAATACAGGATCTCCAGCCAGAGCATCCCAACAGGTAAGCGGTCCGGCCTCTTTTTGATGATGTTCGCCGATGGAGCCTCCACCACTCCTCTGGTTCCATTGCCAAACCTCGCTTACCATGAGGAAGTTCCCTCTCCTGTTCAGTCAAAATCTTCCCTCTTGTGTCAAACTATTAGGCCTGGCCCTACCTTCTGGGGTCGCAGAGAACAAACTTCCACCCTCCTCTCTTTGACAGCCCTTGAGGCAGATGATGATGATGATAATAATAATAATAATAATAATAATAATAATAATAATAAGTGTTTTTATCCCACCTCTCCCAGTGGATCAGTAAAAAGTGGAACCACCTTGCATGCACTCTTCTCTTCATCAGGCTGAACAAGCCCAACTCTCTCAACTTCTCCTTACGTTTTGTTTTCGATACCACTTATCTCTTTTCAGACCTATTAAAGTATTACGAAAGTATTAAAAGCAGACGTGACTTAATAAAATAAATAAATAAAAATATTTCTATCCCGCCTCTCCACATCGATCAAGGCAGCGAACAACATGAAATACATTAAATACATTAAAAGACATCAAAAACATACCCAATCCTCCCCACCCATCAACCCACCTAAACCAACCCCTTAAAACACACAACAATTAACAGTCCATATATTTTAGTATATTTTGTATTCTTCTTCTGGAAATCTCTCTGGGTTTTTTTTTGTTTATTGGCAGCATGTACAGCCCACCCAGAAAGTTTTAAGGCCATAAAAAAATGGCCCCAGGGTTCACCACAGTTGCTCACTCCCACCTTAAGGTCAGTGGGACTTTCTGAGTAATACATATTTATTTCGGTAAAGGAGATTTTATTGACAAGATTTCTTTAGAGCAGGTTTGCCCTTGCCTTCCTCTGAGGCTGAGAGAGTGTGACTTGCCCAAGGTCACCCAGTGAATTTCCATGGCCAACTGGGGATTCACACCCTGGTCTCCAGAGTCATAATCTGATGCTCAAACCACTATGCTAAGCTGGCTCTTTGTCCTTCTTATGAAATCTTTACAAATGGAATTACAGAAGAAAAAGAATAGCAACTGATTTTTTTTTTAAAAAATAACTATTTTAAAAATGCATTGTACTTCATGGGGAGTGTGCCATTTCTGCAAGCTTCATGGAAGCTTTGACAATATTAATTTGTAAGCCACCTTGAGTTGTAATTTTGGGGGAAATGTGGGGTATAAGTAAAGATGATGGATAAAGATTATGACAACAACATTTGACCATAATCAGGCAGTCAACAATAGTTGACTGATGGAATAAATGACCAGCTGGCTATTATTTTTGCCCAAATGCGTGGTGAATAAGACTCAAGTATGCTAGTAATGGCAAAGTCAAGGTACGATATGGTTTTTGTTTAGTGGGACATTTTCTATTTGTTCGATGATATTTTCTGTATGACCTTCTTTGATACTGTCTCTTGCTTTCATTTGTCCTTTTCTTTTTGATGGAAAGCGTTTGAGTATCTTTTCCATAAGCCTGGCATCTAGTATTTACTAGCTCTCTAGAACAAGGATGGCCGGGAGATATATTGGAATCTAATGACAGGTCCTGAGGTAATTTGCTGCAGCTGAGCTAGGGTTTCTTCTAACTCTTCATTGTTTAAAAAATATTAAAAATAACATGACTTTTTCTGTGGAGTTCACTGGTGGAGGACTTAATGGTTTAGATGCTTTGGATTACAACTTCTACCATCCCTGACCACTGGCAATGCTGGATGGACTGATGGGACTTTAAGGTCAAAACAGCATCAAGAACCCAGGTCAGAAATGTTTGCCCTAAGGGCTGCATTTGTAGTTGTTTGAAGTCAAGACAACTTTGATTTGTGGTGGTCTTATGAATGAAAGACTTCCAAGAGGTCATCAGTTGCCCTGCTCAGGTCTTGCAAACTCAGGACTGTGGCTACCTTGATTGAATATTTAATATACCTTGACCTGCAATATATATATACCTACCAGTCAAGGAAGAATAGACTTGAATACCCCCTGAAGCTCTGGACTATAAAGGAAGATGAGAAAAGATACACAAGCTCTTTCAGAGATTCCTATCTTCTACTAGCGTATATACCCAGCATTGCCTGGGATTTTATTTTCTCATAGGTAATACTTGTTAGAAAGATTTGAGATCATGTCTCTCTAATTCCCCAAACTGTCTTGTCCAGTACCTGTAACTTTTCCTCATACTCCCCAATCCAGTCTGTATTCAGATTTATTAACATACAGAGGTTGGGTTCCTGAGGGAATATGCTGCCCTCCTCCATGCTGCCAGGCCTCATCTCCGTAGCAACTGGCCAAGCCCAAGAGCTTTGTGGCTGAGAATTCTAAAGGCCCCTCCCTAAACTGCAAACCCCAGGATTCCATAGAATCTTCTCAGGCAGCCAGTCATATTAGGTCTTCGCCTGCCTGATGCAGACAAACAAACAAACTTTGACTTTTATATATTAGCAGGTTACTGATCTACTCTCAAAGGGTCATTGGGTAAACTTCTGAGGTAGTCCAAGGTTCCCTAGATGTTTGGAAGCCACTATGGCTTGGACATCATTGTCTTGCTCTGTCAGATCAATATTTCTTGTACTGTTAGCACTTGTCATATTTTACAGTGAGAGATAGGTGTTCACCATAGAAGAATGCATTTGTTTTGAAATCGTAAGATTCAAACCTGGAGAGTGCTATTCCATGTTTAGTCTTAGGGCCTCTGTTCACACTGTGCTTCTCAGCTGTCAACTGCCAAAAATATAAAAAATGCTCAGGTTACAAACATCTACTGCACTGGTACACCTGTCAGAGAGGGGTGAGCACGGAGTAGTGGCTTAAGTGTTGGACTATGATCACGGTGACCAGGGTTCAGATGTCCTCTCTGCCACGGAAATGCATTGGGTGCTGTTGGGCAAGTGACACAATCTCATCTTCAGAGGAAGGCAAGGGCAAACTCCCGCTGAACAAATCTTGCCAAGGAAATTCCTTGATAAGATTGCCTCAGAGTTGCCATAAGTTGGAAACAACCTGAAGACACAGCAACAAAAATAACAGCAGTAAACACCTTTGGAACATCAGGATGGACTTCAGGTCTCTGTTAATGCTACATTCTGAAAAAGCCTCTTATGCTCTTGTGTTTGTGTTTTTGGGATATGGACATAACATTCCTGGCACCTCTATATGTCCTATGGCATCCTTTCCCTCTAGGTGCTTGCTAGATGTTTTAGACTACAGCTCCAGAATTCCTGACAGTTGACTGTGTGGGGTGAATCTGATGTGAGTTGATATCCAAAGCTTCCACATCCACTAGGTTGCTCAAGACTGAACTAGTACAGTGGTTTTCAGCTGTTTACTCCCTATGTCCCCCCTCGTTATACATCATCATCAAATGCCCAACAGATAGCTATGTAATACATGCATTTGAGGCAAGATGAGAAATGTCCATTGAGCTGGAGCCCACGTTGTGTTATGATCAAATGCTCAGAGCCCTCATGCCCAAGAGTTATAGCCAAAAATGCAGAACTGAGTGGACTTTTAAAATTAAAATATGTAACATAGATAGATTGCTAGTTCTTTTACAGTTTTTTAATATGGCATTGTTAACCAAATCCCCTCATTCATATGTGTTTGATTAGTGTTTAGAAATACTAGCTTCATTACTGACAAACAAAACTCATTATTAAGAAAATAAAATGCCCCACTCATACTTATTAAATTGATATACAAATGAGCTTTAAACTGAGTCAAATTTACTTTAATGCAGCATTGACTAGGTTCCTTATTGGCCTATTGATAAACAGATGCGCTATAGTGAATGGAATAATAATGATCATAATCAGTATAGCTATGCCAATTAGAGCATTTAGTGCCTTTTTCCACTGACTTCAGTGCATTCAGCAGTTTGCGGCCAAATTTTGTAAGTTATTTTTAATATTTTTTAAATGAGAACTTGAAAAAATCTAGAGGATGGAGCAGTCTCAGCATTGTCCACCCTTGCTGCCTTTGTCACTGATGAGAATTTTTTTTTTCTGCATCAGATGGGAAGGGGACATTCCATTTAATTCCGTTTCTACTGTGGACTTCTGTAAGTGTCTGAGTCAGTGTGATGTAGTGGTTTGAGCCTTAGGCCATTTCCACACAAGACTGTTACAGCGCTATGATTCCACTTTCAACATCTTATGGAATCCTTGTGGTTTGCAGTTTCGGGAGGGGCCGGCTGGAAATGGTCTTAGACTGTGGTTGTGGAGACCAGGATTCAAATCCCCACTCAGACATGAAAACCTACTGGGTGACCTTGGGCAAGTCATACTCTCAGCATCAGAGGAAGGCAAAGCAATCCCACTCTGAACAAATCTTGCAAAGAAAACACTATGATGGGTTTGCCTTAGGATTGCCATAACTCAGAAGTGATTTGAAGGCATGCAACAACACAAGAGAAATTTGGAATTTTATCCCCAAGGCAGGCTGAGCTGTTTACAACCACCCCACTGATTTTCAGAAAGTATTGCCAGAGGAGAGCAAGCCAGCATGGATAGTGGTTTGAGCATTGGACTATGATCCTGGAGACCAGGGTTCAGTTCCCCGTTTGGCCATGGGGCATGTTACACACTCTCAGACTCAGGTGGTAGATTTGCCTTAAGTTCACCATAATTCTGACATTACTTGAAAGCACATTACAACAACAACCACATTGCAAGAGGGGAGAAGCTGCCTGAAATCCTAAATGCCCATTTGCTCTCAAAGTTCTTAAACATTCCCCAAGATATGTAGATCATCCTTTGGGGAGACATTTACATTTATGGCCCCCGTTAAAGAATGTAGCCTTATTCAAGTATTCTTAGACTGTAACTCCCACCAGCTTCAACTACCCCTACCCAGTTGTGAGGCTTAATGGACATTGCACCCCAACATCTGGAGGACTCCACATTCCCTGCTCCCCTTGCTGTTTAATACCAGGGTGGGGGAAATCCTTTCTCCCCTCCCCCAATTTTTTTTTCATCTACAATTCTGTGAAGTCATTATGTTATCTTTTAGCCAAGTAGAAATCTGCTCAGTTCTTTCCCCAGTTTGCATGGTTATTATCCCAGTATGTCAATCCTTTGTCTGCAAGCTTTGAAATCAAATTTTATTCAAAAAACTTAAAAGCGCTTATGGACATGTGAACACAAATGGTCTGTTTTATGGGCTAAAGCACAGCTGTCAGGAACCAGCTAGCCTCTGGCAAGTTGATGGCACTGTTAAAACTCCTCTTTAGAGCAGGAGTGGGAAACTGCAGTGGGTATAAGGAGCTGCGAGGGTTGCAGGACTGCTAAAAATAACACCCCAAAACCAACTGGCAAAATGGAACTGGCCAAGAGTCGTCCACTGATGTTGAATGTTTTTAAAAATGTTAAACAGTCCAGGGGACACTTCTGCCTATTTAAAAAGGTGAGTTCTCTTTCCTATCTAGAGATTCATCCTGTTTGAGCCAGAAAAGGGGCAGTCCAGGAAGCTCTGCAGGGGTAAAGAGATACATCACTTGGGGGGTAGTATAGATTGCCCCACTGTTTTAGAGGCTATCCCTTTGAAAATTGTTCACGAGCAAGAAACTCTCATAACAAAAACTGTTTCAATTTAAATATGGGCACCCCTCAGTGAACAAAACCCCTGAAAAAGACACTATTTTTTTTTACACAGCCTTTTTATGCTTGTTCTGTCCTAATTTTTTTCTGCTCATCCTCTGTATAGCTGTAAGATTTTTAGCAGCACTGCCATTGGGAGCATGGTGAAGGAGAGCTGAAGAAACACAGATTTTTCACTGTCAGGTTGCAGTGGCATGTTGGCAGGACAATGGGAAAAAGTGGGAGTTTACTGTAGCCAGTCCTGCTATAGTTGTGTGTGCCTGCCTACAACAGGGAAGGTAAACAGCAGCTCTCTCTAGAATCCCTTAATAACCATGCATGAAATGCAAAAGGGAGCAAACAAATAAGCCTACCTTACCAACTCCCCTTAGTATGTTAAAAAAAAGAGAGAGAAGAACATAGATAAGTCATAAGAAAGGTAGGCTGGTGAAAGAAAAGACTGTCGCTGGATGCATTTTGGAAGAAGTTTCATAGTGTCTCTAGAAGACTGAAAATGCTTTTGTTTACTTATGCAAGGCTTACATGGCATGGTTGTTTCGTTGCACATGTGCGTATTGTTAATTTTGGATAAAAAGTTTGCTGAAACTTATTAAAGTGCTCTTTTTTTATGGCGTAGGAATCTATCGCTATGCTTTCCATGTTATTTCTGCCTCTGGTACCAAATTTTCTGCTGCAGACATAGTGCCCAGGAACACATCTACTTTGTTAACTGAGGCATGCCTATAGAAAGCCTTAATGTAGCATTAACCCAATGTGTCTGCAGCTTGAGACAAGGCTACCTGAAACTGGGGGAGTTTTTTTAAGGATCTTAACTCCTATATTTACATAGTGTATCTGAATCATTAAACACACCAAATATCTGTTTAACTCAGCCATGCTTCCAACAGCAAGGTGGTGTGTCTCAGCTGAATACTCTCTGCTGGGCAATAACTTTGATTCAGAACTTGGAAGTAATAAATTACAATTAAAACAGGTGTGATGAAGTTCTGGGGGTGTGCTATATGGAAGCAGGTGGTGAGGCAACCAGAATAGCTCCTCTGGAGAGAAACCCAGCCCTCTAGTGTGTGGGAGGGGCTGCTGGCTGAGAGAAAAAGTTATATACAGTAAAGCCAATTAACAGTTGGTAAAAGGAGTCCTTCAGTGAGATTCCTAGCAAGAAACTCCAGAGTCGAGTCCCTCGGCCAGCCAAGAGAGTGACTGTGTGTGAAGGTTTAATTCTCAGTAGAAGCCTCTAGTGAGAGACAAGATAATTGAACCTTGGTAGAATCTGGTCAGAGAGTGTGACCTAGATTGGGGATTGAGCCTTTCATGGGAGTGTAACCAAAGGGCTGTTATATGATGGTTCAGCCTTAAATGAGAGTTTAAAGATACAAGTGAACTGTAAAATGTGCACTGAAGAAATGTAATAACTTTGACTTGCATATGAACTTTAATACTTTATTCTTATTGTTACCTAAATAAAAGTTACAGTTTATTTTTGTAAACGCTGACTTGGCTGAGTTGTATACAGTACTTAATAAGATAGAAACATACTACGATAAAACTGTTAAGGGGTTATAAATAAACATTGAAAGCCCTCACCCTTTTACACAAAAGTGGTGCTATAAGCAGAGAAGGCAGAACTGTGTGGTAAAGATGGGGGCCTTATCAGATTGGGAGCTGCCAAACCAATCTGGAAGAAGCAAGGGCCTGTCACAAGGCATATTTATAATTCTTTTCCCAATAATGAAGATATAACTAAGGCCGTTTCCACACAACGTCACTTTTCTGCGATGGGGACACATTGCTGCTGGTCTGCGTCTTGTGCTTTCGCACAATGTTGTTGTGGTCCCACTGCCAGTGCATCCTCACACATCGCAATTGCAGGATATTCCATTACCGCAAAAAAATTCCGGATAAGGCCCTTGATCACGTGATGCAGCTGTGCAGAAAGGGAGGAAGCACAATGTATGCGCTTCCTTTCCCAGTGCTGCACGGGAAATGGCTGGCTGCACTGCAGAAGGAAGGTGTGTGTTGCTCATGCTACACTTCCGCAGGCAGCTGGTTGGGTGCAGAGGGGCACGTCCAGGTTGCGCTCCCATCCTGGCAGTGGGACTACTGGGATCATGACTGGATGGCAACAGAAACCGGTAAGGTGCGGAAAGGGCCTTAGTCATACCGGCTGTGGCTGAATGAGGGATAACTTCATTCCTTTAGCAGTGTTAACTAACTTTTGTAGTTCTGGGGGTGCAGCCTTATTGAACAGTGGATGGGGAGTCCCACGTGGACCGAGCACTGGCTCATGCAGCATCATGCAGCTTTGATGTGTGTTCCTGCATAGCAGGGGGCTGAACTCAATGGCCCCTGGGGTCTCTTCCAATTCTTATGATTCTGGTGCTCTCCTTGCTCTGCTGTGGGTGTTGAGACAAAGTGGCTGGGAGCTGGTTTTGTACTGTGGCGCCTTGCAGCAGAGAAAGTTTTTTTGAAAGCAACCAAAGGCAACTATTCTATGTGCTTCTAAGAAATGAGAAAGTGCAGTTTTTAAAAACTTCTGGGTAGAACTGCAAGTTCCCTTTGCCTTTAGAATGATTAATTTAACAAACAGTATTAGAATTTAACTTGCCAAGAGCTTCTCCTATACTCGCTGGAGGTGATGGGGATGGGAGCTACAGTATATCTAGAGGGCACCTAGCAGATCTCAGGTGGTGCTATTGATACCTTAATACCTGGATGGCAAGGGTGGGCAGATGGTGATCTGTGGGCTACATGCAGCCTCCCAGACTCCCAAGAACCCCACCACAAATGAGGGGGGAATTTCCTGAAGTGGTCCAAAACCACTTGTGGAGTGACTCTTCTCCATCAGCCAGAAAGAGAAACCAGAAATTACTTCCACTCTTAATTTTTTTCCACTGTAATCATTGATGTTTTCAGCAAGGTGAAACCTGCTGGGGGGTAGCACAGAAATGAGAAGTCCCTGGAGCTTTTACCCATTCTTGTTAAGGGTTCTCTGTGTAGGATGAAGGAGAACACTTTGTCGTTGGCTGCTCCCAAGTTCTGGAATTCCTTCCTGTGGGAGGTTCATTTGGCCCCCAGTCTCCTTTCTTTTTGCTAGCAGGCAAGTACATTATTTGGGCAGGCTTTTGGCTTATGATTTACATAACAGAAAGGGGTTTGGGTGGAGTTGTGTTTTTGTCTTATATCTTCTTTATGTTTTATTATGCCTGGTGTTTTTGTATTGTTTTAATCCTCTATTTTTAACTTAACTTCTAATTGTTTTCTTTTAACTGCTGTACAAATAAAATATCAACCACATGCTTTTTTTTTTAGATGCAGTAGACGGTCTTTGATCTTGTACATAAGAAGGCAGGATATAAATCCAATGAAGCACACTGCAAATAAGTTGGGAAGATAGATAATATAACATAAGATGCATGATATCCATTTGTGTGACCCTGATGCTCTCCTGAATGTATTAATGTCTTCAAATATTCACACAAAAGTACTTCTCCTTTGTTGGAGGAAGCACTGTGCTATCGGTCACAAACACACTGCCCTTGGAAAGGCTGATACCACTGCTAGGCAGCTTGATAGAATTTAAAACAGGTAGAATACACGAGTGGGATGTTTTCCATTTTTTCCATTTACCTTGCACAGAGCTGATCTGGTGTACCTTCTGCATTTTGCAGTGTATCTCAACATTAACTTGCTATAGATAGGGGTTACCAGCAAAGAACAGTCCTTCATAATTTAGAGTTGATATTGCCCCCTAATTTATGTGTGTGTGTGTGACTTTAATAAAGTACTGCTTGACAGACTGTTATTCTCACAGTTTTATTTGTAAAGACCATTGCATGAAAAGCTGCATTTAATTGTAATCCAAACCCTGGGAGAGAGAAAAAGAGAAACCAACCTACATCAGTTTGTGATATGTATGCTAAAGTGCTTGAAATAACAATACTTTTACCAACATCCACTTTCAGAACATTATCCAGTCTTGATTAACTTATTAATCATGTAAAACATAAACCAGCAACATACTTTGAGGATACTTAAGGGATGGGGAGGAAGGAGTTCTTTAATAAACTATGCTGGATCTACTTGTACAATTTCAAGTCTATCATACAACATTTCCTTAATAAGATATCTGTCTTTGATGGAAGGAAAAGAAAGCAAAATCCGTATCACTGCAGCATTTCTCAAACATATTCTAAACAAAAAGGCAATTGACAGCCCAGTCCCAAACGTTTTTATTCAGAAGTCAGTTCCACATAACGCACTGGAATTTACCTCCGAATAAATGGGCTGTACCAGTTTCTGTTCAGAAGATCAAATACAGTACTAGGATTCTTCCAGTATTGAGACCATCTGATTCTGGTTATCTTGAGATTTGTAAACTCTTCATATACTGTACTAATCCACATTTCAATTCTACTTTTAATCTTCATTTAAAAAAAATTAGTATAGCATTTCTATTGAAGAATGTTTGAGAGCCACAGTTCTTGATTACAAAAGTTACTCTGTAAGTTACCAGAACGCTTTGGTCATTTTAAAAATCCAGTTTATCTCATCCACAAAAGCTTATTAATACTGATGTCAAAAGGATGTGTTAAACTGTGAGAACCATGACTAAAACTCTTCACCCTTCTTAAAAGTTATAATAGTTTCTTTAAGCTCCAAATGATCAAAGCTGTCTGGTTGTTTTTTATTTGTAAAGTTGCGCACAAACAGAATAAAACAAATGTCACAATGAACTGCACTCCTGAAGTAGTCAAATAGACTAGTCTATCAGAGATCAACTCATGCTTCAAAAAATACCTTAAGGTTGGGATAATACTAAGTAAGTGTACAGCACTGTATCGCCTAAAAGGAAAGAGACATACATAGGATGTTCTTCACACACCAGTCTTGTGGAGTGAAGCATAAAAGAACAGATGAATGCTCTACCAAAAGAAACTACACTGCTGAGTAGGATTTCTACCTCACAGTCTAGAAGTGGAAGCTAGAAGTCTATTATGGATTTCAAGCATACTACTTTCAAAGTGATCTCATTATTCACCTGTCTGTGTCCATACCTTTCCTCTCTGCCAAGAAATAACTTTAGCATAACAAGGAATAGTGTTGAACAGCATTCCTCAACCAGGTGCCCTCCACACATTTTGGATTAGAACCTTCTTCAACATTAGCCAACAAAGCAAATGGTTACAAAAAAATGGGAGATTTAGTCCAAACAGCTAGAGGGCAACAAGTTTGGGGAAGGCTGTTGCTCCAGGTTTCTTTTTTAAGCCACAAATAAGATGAGTAGCTACAAGACAGGATGGTAATCAGTCCAGGAATCTAGGATCAAGATCTTATTTAATGCTGTCACAGAGTGGAAAGCTATGCCAGTGTACTTATGCAGAAGGCTGCCAACTGGGTGGCCCCACTGCTCTGTGGCTATCTGGGTTGAGGCTGGAGGTACACCTGGCACTATTGCACAGGCTGATGAAAACTAGTACACAAGGAGGTATTAGATATCTCCTTGTACAGTGCCAAAAAAATATGCATAGTAGTATAACTTCTGGTTATGTTAGCATGTTATCAAGAGGATTCCAGTCTAGGGCCTAAATCCAAATGCTAGACTCTAAATAGAGTAGATACACTGACTTTACTGCTGAATAGTTAATTACCCAACATTTATGCAAAGGTATCAATCAGATTTGCTCCAGATTCTTTCTAGTGAACAGGACAATCTGATCAGCATTTTGCTTACTGCCATTTAATAAAAGCAAGACTCAGTGACTCTTGCATTGGGGTCTGGTGTATGCCACAGAAATAAAGCAAATACAGATATCTGATAGTCCTAATTTTCTTCTTTAGTCCTCTTGGTCCATTTTTTGAGGCTTCAGCTATAATTTGTTATCAGGTACTGAGCAAACTGATCAGAAATACTGATTGCCAGAATACAGGTAAACTAAGCAAATAATCTGTAGTTTGGTTTGAGTGGAAAAACCAACTGTGATGACTGAAAATACTGATTTCCTGAAGATTACTTGCAAAATTAGGAAGAATAACTCTAGCAACTGTAAACTACATTTCTGAAAGCAAACTTGAAATGCATAATCACATTTGTGTTACCAGAGGTGGTTCTCAGAGGTAAGTGGGATGAAAGAGTTCAAATAATTCCTCCATCTTTTCTATCCTTCGTGCCAGCTTTACCTGGGGTTGTAGGCTTCTTCATAGTACAGTATTTTTCACCTTTGATTTCTAATCACAGCTGAAGTTCAGTCACAGGGATAGGTGTGTGCATGCGTATGTGTGTGTGCGCGTGCACACGTGCAGTTTCAGGAAAGGAAATTATCTATCTATGGCTCTCATGGATTATCTGTATATAAGAACAGATACTGGAGGCTGGTTTGATTCAGAGAATATCCAGCAAGTTTCCTGAAAAGATGCATCCAGAAATATTGGTGAAGGCTTCCAAATGCATGGGTCACATTCATGCTGCCTAAGCCCTTTGGGGTGATTGGATGCAGTGAAAGTTATGTGCTATTTCAGTAAAGTTGGTGTCAAAAGTGACCAACCATTTTCAAGTAGTCAAGAGATATGGTAAAATACCTTGATGTTTGTAAGCCACTAACTGTTCATAGTTAACATCCCCATCGGTTTAATGTACTTGTTTGGTGAAAAACCACTGTTGAAAGACCTTTAGAGGTCAGTGTGGTTCAGCAGCAGAAAAAGCAGCAACAAACAGAATCAAAGAGTTACAAGGGGCTGTAGAAACCACTCAATCCAAGCCCCCCTGCTTAATGCAGGGCAGCTTTGGGATGGAATGACACATCTTGCAGCACAGCACAACATCATCTAAAGTCTGGCTGCTGCAGAAGTACAGCTTAGCGGCAGAGTGCACACTTAACACTTCCCCCATTCCGTCACATTTCCTCTCCAACTTTGCCATTTTAATCAATTCAACTGTAAAAAGAATCTCAGAGCTAACTGATCTGGTTGCTAGTCTTCCCTTACAAGTGTCCTCTCCTGCTGCCAGTCTGCTTATGGATTGCAAGTCTCAAGTACACAGTCCTGTGTAGAGATGTGATGGTATTGGGGGGGGAAGCAGAAATATTCAGGAAAAAAATGTTTTTGGTTTTGTTAAAACACTTTTTTTTAACCTGGAAAAACTGAAAATTGACTATAGGAAATTTTCTTTTAGAATGAGGAATAAAATATTTAAGAGAAGATTTCTTTCAATTACTCCCATCACATTAGTTCAAAAAACTATGCAGCATGCGGACATTTAGCTAAGACTGTGTATAGCAGTGCTGTTCAAAATGGTGGGCCCTGGACTGATTCCATTCCCTGAGTCATTGGCTGCCAGTTCTGATGAGTTTCCAGAAAAGAGAGAACTACAGCCAGTGGAAACCAATATGGTGCCGGTCTCTGGCTCATTGGAAAAAGTAACTGCTGGTCCCCACATTAGACAGTCTGAGAAGCACTGAAGTACTGTACCTGCCATCATTGCAATTCTTGGTCTTAATTTCCTTTTCTCATTTCTTTTTTGGGAATGAGTGCTTTATGGAGGATGAAAATAAACTAACAAATGTTTTTGTGTTAACAATATTGATGGTTTCTTCTGTAATTATTAGTTTTGTTTACTTGCTCCAATAAACTGGCAACACCAGAGAGATTCCTTATAGTTTTAAGCGTTCTTGACAGTTCAGAACCTTGTCGCTCCACTTTTAGCAAAAATTAAATTTTAAAAAAGTAAATTCAATTTGTAATTATTTCTGAATAAACTATTCAGAATAAACTGAGTAATATATCAGGCATGATAATTTCATGCCAAACCAAGTTCTATATAATGTACTCTATGTTCATAAAGTAACAAAGTGACTTTTAGTCTACAAAGGGAGCTAAACACTGCATTTTTTCAGTTTTTTTAAAAAAATTATTTTTTTTCTGGAAAGAAACCGTTTCTTTCCCCATGGTTTAAAAATTTCTGGAAATTTTACATCTCTAGTCTTGTGTTTCACATTAAAACTATTTCTGAACTCTAGAGGATTGTCAGCATCACATGTGGTAATCTCATCAGTTGAGGAAATAAGTCTTCTGTCAAAATTATGCTCCCTTTCCCCCAAAATATATATTTTGCATTTTGGCTCCTATCTCCGTATTTTCAATACACTTTCTTTTTCTTAGGAAGGCAGGAGGCAAAAACCAACGAAAGTCTTATCAGTCTGTGTGCCAGACTTTAAGATGATAACTATCAGTTGCTTCTGTCCAAGGGCTTCCTCTCCAAGTAGACCACTGTCAGGCATAATTGATGGTATATGTTGTCCCAAGTCTTTGCTGGTTAACAAAGAACTTATAGGAAGAAAACCCATTAAGAATCAGAAATCAGAAGTGCAAGATCACACTTATAAATCCAGGTCTCCAAATGATAAGACAAATTTCCTACCAACACAAGGCTGGTGCTAGATTGCTAACCATGTTGCCCAGCCTAACTCTGTCAATTTGTGCCTGATTGATATATGCCCACCTGCAGCAGTTCTGTTGTTTCTATTAAAAATATTAAGTATCTCTGCCTAGCAGAAAATCCTCTAGAATCACCTCATTTCTTCTAAAAGGCTAGATGCAGATCACATATATTACTGCTGTAATGATAACTACTTTTCTGCAGCATTGAAAAGTTAATTTTTTGAACTACAGTTCCCTAATGAACCTGGCCATTGGGGCATTGTAGGAGTTGTAATCTTTAAGTCAGTTTTGCTGCAGGATGTTTTCACATGCCATTGGGTTATCACAGGAATGCTGAGGCCACAGGGGAGGAATTGTAATGCAGTTACTTCCCATGCCAGCATTGCCATGGCTCCCACAAATAGGGCAACACCAGTAGCACTGATCAGTCCCAGGCTCCAGTGACTTGAGGCCTCCTGTGTTACCAGAGTAGTGTGGTAAGATGCAATGGTGACGCAGTTCCCAAGCCATTAAGGTAGTAGAAGCACCAAGCCTAAGAAGTCATCACCTTTACCTTACTGTATGTAAAGATGTTTCTACATGGTGACTCCCTACATTCTTGCTGTCTCTAGAGCAATGTGCTACACAGATCTTTCCTGGTTCACACAGGGTAACTCTTCACTTGAGAGCCAAGTAAAGCATTAGAAACAAAGCCACAAAAAGGAGCATGCTCTCACAGAGATAAAGTAACAAGCTTTGATCCATTTGGATACAGGAAGAGGAAGCAGCAGCCAGAAGGTTTTGACATTTCAAACCTGGAGTGGACAACATGCAACTCACAAGGTATACATGATTCCCATGCTCTTGTTCGCACTGCCTGCCTCTTCAACCCACACTATCCAAATTAGCAGTTTTCTATTCTTTCTTCCTGTTGTTTCAGGAAGGGAAATGGACTGTCTCGCAGTTGCTCTGTGCTCTGTGATGTGGGAGGATACTCTTAGCATCCTCCAGTACCACAGAAAACCACTGCAGCTATTAGTGACTACTTTGAATACATATTTTGCCAATTTTGGTTGCAACCTCCAGTGAGTTGTAGGGAAGTAATGTTGGCAGCCCATCTCATTTCAGACTGTGTATAACGATTTATAGAAATTTTACTTAAGCCAGATGTGATAAATGATTGCATTTTCCTCTAGACTCCTCCTCCTCACTTTTCAAGAAAATTTCATTATCAGAATACAAAAGCCAGGGAGCGGGAAGGGAAGGAGAGTTGAAAAGCAAGGTAACACTTCAAAGTTATAATTTAGTCCCTCCCCAACCGCCACTATTCACATTTTATCATTCTTTAATGTAGCAAAAATTCTTCAGACCAGATCCTGGTAGATGCCTGTTTGAAGCTCAGAGACTTTGCAGGTTCAATGTGAAATTATTTCTTTGCACCATTTGCACTGACAAACAAAGAACGTTAAAGAGAGGACCCAGAACCTTTTCACTCACAGCTTATTTGATGCACAACAAAAAAAGGTTGAGACTTAAGGGATATAACGAGAGACCAACAAATATAGGGCACAGAGCAAACGGAATACATTCCACAAGAAGAGCACAGCTACCCAGAGAGTCTTCATGTGTTCCTTTGCAAGACATGAAAAAGCCCCTCTGCTAACCTTTGTACAGTATATTTACACACAAAGTGGCTTTTCCCCATGGTATGCGCAAGAAATGATCCCTCCCCCAACCCTATAAAGTTATTTCAAGCTACTTCTCCCTGAACTCAAGAACACTGATTCTAACAAAAGTTTCTTACTGGTAATATTTTTGAAGGAAGATAGCCTCTATTTACACACATTGAACACATGAAAATACTCTATTTTTTATACTACACTTCTGATTTCAAAACTACAATACTGCAGCTTAGCTTGTTTGCAGCTTCAGGGCAGAACAGTAAGAAGACTACATGAGTGTGGGTGCCCCCCCACCTATCAACAAGCTGATTTTAAACACACAGTGGAGCACTACCAGCAGCACTTGCATTTCAACAGATCTGTCCTCTCCCAAATTTGATAACATTTCTTTTGCCTGGGAGATGCAAGAGAGAGAGAGCTGCAAAGCCATCTACTACACATCCACCCCTTTTATGAGTGATCCTTCCAAGATGATGTTGAAATCCTGCAGAGACTGCAGGACTCGGATGAGGGAGTTCACCATCATACGGTCACGCAGGAGAGCATTTTCTTCATACATGCGGGTGATGGCTGGACACTCTGCCAGTAGTGGAATCCACTGGGGGAGCAAGTGATCTCTATGAAAGAAAGGATACCATCACAGAACAGTCTACATCCAGAGAGTCTATGCAGTTGTAACACTTAAAATAGAAGTTTTCGAGAAAACAAACCTTGGTTAAGTACTGCACCTGAACATCTCAACCATAGTTACAGTACTGGCTGCAAACCAGGATGTGCAGTCATATTTAACATGGATTTGCAAACAATTATTTGTAATAACCAAATGGCTAAGCTTAAATCCTCAACAACCCAATCTTCCTTTTGCACATAAAAAGTAGAAATAACCATGTTGGTGAGAAAACATTGCTAAAATCTAGTGGAGCAACCAAATGCTACAATAGTAGTCATGCTGAGGGAGAATGGCAGCAGCTGCCATTGGGATACTGTGGCTGGGATGTGCCAAGTTCTTCTTGTCCCTGCATCTTTGAGTCAGCATAACCTAACTGGCAAGGCACTGATGTACCCCATATTCAAGTTCCGTGTGGCCTGTTGTATGACCACAGAGGACAGAGCAAACATAAGGTCATGCTGAATCCTGGCCCAGAGATGGTTGGTATAAGCCTGCCTTTTTAGGGCAGGAAGGGGAGCCAAGATGACAGAAACCAAGAAGGTACAAAAGAAGGCGGGGGTGGTGGTGGACCCAACAAAACATGACTTAAACAGCAAATGTAGGGCAAGCAGAGATGACAGGGAACAAGAAAGAATCTACATAAATAAAACATATGTTTCTGGTCTGAATTCAAGGTACTTATGAAAACATTTGAGCCCTTAAGTGAACTGGGACTTCAGTATGTAATGGAGTACCTCTCCCTCTATATGTCCTCCTAAAGACTAAGGTCTGCTGTGGATTCCCTTCTGTGTCCCACTAGAGGTCAGAGCACTGTGTGTGGATGGGGCAGAGGGCCTTTTAGGTGTGGCACTCAAATGCAGCATGCTCTCCTCTTGGAGGCCTGATGGGCAACAAAACTGGATCCATATAAGCACCAAATGAAAACATGGCTGCTTAAAAAAAGCCTTTGGGTTCTAAATGATCTACCTAAATATGTTTATTGATACTGTTTTAACCTGCCTTTTTTTAACTTGTCAACTTTTTAAATATGTTTTGGTTTAAATTGATTTTACCTGCACGCTGCCCTGAGTATTCATGATACGAGGCAGGATATAAATATTTTGATAAATAAATTAAAAAATAAAGGCAAAATATCCACCCCCAGAATTATCTAGGAGCAGTCAGGATTATTCTGTGAAGACACAGCCAAGATTGAAGAGCTTCTCTGTCAGGATAGTGACTGAAGTTGGAGGAAGGGGTGCTATCTTCAGAAGCAAGGAGGCCCTGGTTGGGGGACACTCCTTCAAGAACCAATAGATGTATCTGAAATATATAGTTGGCATTCTATCCAGTGTTAAGGGGAAAATAATTGACTTTAATCATTATTAAGTGTGAGTGCACAAAGCTAGAAATCCGTCTAAACAGCCTTATACCCCCCCACCCCGCTGGCTGGGATGATGAGAGTTCTAATGCAACATATCTGAAGGACATCTCACTGAATGATGCAGGGCTACATGTGTAACAGCACTAGGGGCTGTATCAGCTTCTTCACAGTGCAGAAGGTAGAGAACCATTCTGACCTTAGCACCAGAAATCCTCTGTTCCCATTCTGAAAACAAGGAAAACACATCCTGTTTACATTTCTATGTAGTTTCTACCCAAGGGATTCATATGACTATTTCAGTAGCACAGAATGCTACCATGTGAAGGTGTCCAACTCATTTAGCATGCATAGAAATAGTTCATTAGTTCTCTGTCTTTGGCCCTCTGGATATTTTGTACTTCAGCTTCCAGAATCCTTGACTACTGGTTGAGCTGGCTGGAGTTTCTCAGAACTGAAGTCCAAAACACTGGGATGACCAAAGTTGGAAAACCACAGATGACCTCAGAATATTGCTAAAATGATAGTGTGGATCATCACACAAAAACTACCTCATAAGCAAACATATACACACCGAGTTCCAAGGCAAACTAGAATTTGAAATTTGCCGTCTTTCCCTATGTTCCGTGGAGCAGTATTGATGGCATTTACATAGTGGCAGAATGTTTTGCAGGAGGATTTTTGGAGGAGTACATCTTCTTCACTGTCCCCAATCTGGTCAGTAGTCTCAAAGTATGCAACAGCCTTTTCTGAGGGCAGAGGAGAAAAAAAGAATACAAGGAACTTACTAAACACAAAATGAAAATAATCTCTTGGTTTATTTAGCTTGTTATTTTGGCTGTTTCCGCACTAGACTGTTATAATGCCATCATTCCACTTTCAACATCCTATGGACCTGGGGTTTGCAGTTTAGGAAGGGACCTCAAAGGCCCCTTCCTAAACTGCAAACCCCAGGATTCCATAGGATGTTGAAAGTGGAATAATAGCACTATAACAGTGTAGTGCAGAAATGGCCTTAGTTTAGGGCGGTCACTTAGAAACTAAGGCTATAAATAAGGTTATAAAGCTAACGGTGACTCAATCAAATGTTTGTGCAATTAGGCAATAAATAAAGAACAAACAGTTTTGCAAAATCTTCTCTTCCAACTTTGTCCTATTGAACCTCATTTTGCTAATCAATCAGCGCATTTACTTAGGGGTAAGTAAACATGGCAAGTCAGTGTGGTGTAGTGGTTTGAGCATTGGACTGTAACTCTGGAGATGCGGGTCTGAATTCCGGCTTTGGCCATGGAAAACAACTGGGAGAACTTGGGAAAGTCACTGTCTCTCAGCCTCAGAGGAATGTGAAGGCAAAGGCACCCTCCTCAATGAATCTTCCCAAGAAAACCCACCTTGCCATGGGTCACAAAGAACTTGAAGGCTCACAACAACAAAATGTGATGTGTTAGCCAAAAATCCAATGGAATTCTAGACTGCATCAACAGGAGTATAGTATCCAAATCAAGGAAAGTAGCAGTGCCACTCTTCTGCTTTGGTCAGACTTCTCCTGGAGTACTGTCTCCAGCTCTGAGCACCACAGTTCAAGAAGGGTATCAACAAGATGGAATATGTCTAGAGGAGTGCAACCAAAGCAATCAAAAGTCTGGAAACCAAGCATTATCAGGATTGACTTAGAATTGGGTACATTTAGCTTGGAGAAGAGAACCCTGGGAAGTGACATGATAGTCAACTTTAAATATCTGAAGAGTTTTTGTATAAGAAGGTAGAAACAATTTGTTTCCTGCTGCTCCAGAGAGTAGCATGAGAACTAGTGGATTCAGGTTGCATGAAAAGCAATTCCACCTAACCATTAGGAAGAACTTCTTGCCTGTAAGAACAGTTCAGTAATGGAAGAGACTGCTTCAGAACATGGTAAGCTTCTTCTTTCGAGGTCTTGACGCAGATGCTGGATGGGCATCTTTCAGGAGAGCTTTAGTTGGGTAATTCTTAAATGGCTGGGGACTAGGACTAGATGGCCCTTGCAGTCCCTCCCAGCTCTTAAGATTCTATGATTCTAAGTCACACCCATCTCAATGGGACCTACTTCTGACTAGACAGGAATAACACTACACTGTTACCATGAACTCTTTTAAACTTTTGGGTCTATTTTTGAATCAACTATCTTCAGGTTTTTGAAAGATGCTTCCATTAAAAAAAAAAAAAAAGAAATTAAAAATCCATTTTTTCCTAGCTCAAATCACTGCCTTTTGTTTAGAAAACCAATCCACACACTACATCTATCCAGTGAAAGGAGCTGCTGGAGGAATGATTCATATACTCTGTAGAAATGTTATGTTTTTCTGAAACATCCAACTATTGTCCAGTGTAACAGCAGCTCCCAGTGAAGGACAAATGATGCAGTCATTTAAAAAAAAAACACACATAGTGGCAAATATTTTGTGTTTCCCAAGTTTAAAAAATCAACTCAGGAACATGACTTTCTGAGAAAAATTAAATGTCAGCTTTCCCATTTTTTCCTCCCACAATTTTTTTCTTTTTGTTTCAGTCCTGAATATACAGCCAAACAGGCTGTTATAAGGTAGATGAGCCAGCTTAGAAATTACCATTGTCAATTCAGAACAGTTAAAGCACTAAAAGCACAGAGTAATTAAATCTATACTTCCTGACTAAGGCAGACTAAGAGACTTAAACGCCAATAACATCTAGAGGGATGCATGATTTCAACCCTTGACCTATAGAGAGGGCTGTAATTATATCAGCACTAAACAAAATTGAAATTTCTCCAGCAAGTTTAATCTCAAATTCACACTAAGAAATGGCTGCACTGAGAAAAACAGCCTCCCTCCATTATGTAAGTTGAGCATGTTTGCACAATTGCTTTCCCACCCTGTTATTAGTCATAATGACCAATAAGCAAGCACCAAGAACTACACATTCATGCCAATTAACACCATGCAAATCCTTCATAAGTGAAGAAAGGTTAAAGTAGCCATTTTGTAATAAGGTACTGAGTGACTTGATGACTGGTAGGTAGTCTGTTCTAGAACTGTAGCTAATTTATGACCTTAAAGTGAATTCCTATCCCATTAAGACACAGTAGCTGTGGATTCCGAGATAATTATTGCCCTGAAGGCAACTATGGCAGAAAAGTATTCTGTTCAGTCTCTTGCTTTTACACCAGCTTGCCAGTTAAGAACTACTTTCAAATGACAAGCCTGCCCTAACAAAGGGAAGGTATGAAGCTTCTGAGTAATACCTCCCTTTGCTTACACAGAATGTCCTTGTGAATTTCAGAGAAGTACAATTCTGGGCTGGCAAATAGCTAAATTACCTGCCCACCTTCTTATCTATCTCTTTTCAAATGATAACAGCCTCATAAGAGAACTGATCATACAGAAACAGTCACCACATCAGAAAAGCAACCTAAAAGACTAGCATTGAGAAGAGCTTAAGTACCTTTTGGATTACAACTTCTAGAAGCCACCCCCACCCCCGGTCAGTATAATTACAATTTCAAACTACATCTCCCAGTATCCTGTTGGCTCAAGATAAGAACAGGTTGCTTACCTGTAACTGTGGTTCTTCGAGTGGTCATCTATGCCCTCACACAATGGGAATCTTTGTGCATGCGTAGTAGCTTTTCGGAAAGTTCCAGAGCTCAGCAACTTGGCGGGAACCCCCTCCCTCATCTGGTACTGAGCATGCTCAGTCCCACCAAGCGAACGGTCTCTCCTCAGTTTCAAAGTCTGCCGAAGCGAGGACCTGAAAGAGGGGAGGCTGGGCGGGTGTGTGCGAGGGCACAGATGACCACTCGAAGAACCATAATTACAGGTAAGCAACCTGTTCTTCTTCTTTGTGGTCTCTGTGCCTCGCACAGTGGGAGACTGAGTAGCTTACCTTTGGATGGTGGGTCAGGTCCTAGAGGATAGAAGACAGCACCCCATTGTTACTGCGGTCTAGGCCCACCGGGAGATAGCACTCGATATCACTTTGATATCAAACGATTTGGCTTTCCTCTGCCACCCCGCTCCACGTGTTTGTGAGGCCACTGGACAAGCACATAAACAGACACGGCCGATAACTGCTGGACATTCCATTCTCCACCCAGGCAGGCCAGATACAGCCGGTTCGTCGTTTCAGGGACCTCTCCGGCAAACACCTCATTGCATATGCACGATACTAACAAAGGCTCCCTGCCCTGAGCAGGCAACCTAACAAAGCTGTACTAAGCACTCTGCATTTGCATACTGGCCACACTATTGTTAATTTGGTTCTAAGTCAATCATGCTAAATTCTGACCTTTCCAAAGCTTTATCCCGCACCTAAACGAATTGTCTCACCGAGTAAAGTCTGGCCTGCAGTCACAATTCACCCTATAAAAACCCCTGATCCCGAGACCTTCCTTGGATCACTCCGGACTTCCATCCAGCCTTGCTGCCGCTTTGTTTTGCGAGCTGTCCCCTCAGTCCCATGTGCTGAGACCCCTACCAACGAACTCAATCTTCAGACCTCTCCAGGACTACGAGACAGGTGTCGTATCACCCATTTCCCTCTGAAAATCCCTATTCCAAGTCAATCTCTGATTCCTTAGTTATCTGTGTGACTGTGGTGTCTTTAATATTTGTCTGTACGCAATAAAACATCTTCTTTATTACTTTAACCCATCTGGCTGCTTGACTGACCTGACCCCGTAGATGCTGGGTTGCAAGATCCTGCTAAGTTACCCTGCCTCTCGCTAGCTTTAGTGAGTGCTCCAGCTAATTTTCCCCAAAGTTGTGTTTGTTGTTTGGTTATTTAGGTGTCCCTCCCAGGACCCTCAGAGATCAAGGTAACAGCATGACCGAAGCGAGCATCATGGCAGGCCCTGCCGTCAAGGCAGTAGTGGCAGATGAAGGTCGAAGGCCACAACCACGTAGTCACACGACAAAGCTCCTGTAGGTCAACTCCCTTGAGAAGGGCTGCTGAAGAGGCCATTGCCCTGGTAGAATGGGCACGAAGCAGAGCCGGGGGAGGTTGCCTGGCAAGTTCATAGGCAAGGTGAATTGTCTGAGCAACCCATTTGGAAAACGGTTGAGTGGAGACCTTGTGGCCTTTCTGGCACCCACCATAGCACATGAAAAGGTGGGGAGTCTGACGGAAGGTCGAGGTCCATTGAAGGTAAAAGGTGAGGGCATGGCACACGTCAAGCGAGTGAAGGGAACACTTGAGAAGCAATGCAGGGTCTGGATAGAAAGTAGGTAAAATCAAGTCCTGAATCATATGCAAATCAGGGATTACTTTCGGAAGAAAAGACAGGTCCAGGTGCAGGACCACTTTGTCCTGATGGAACACCAGGAACAGTTCATCAAAATGCAACGCAGTCAGCTCTCCTGCCCGTCTGGCTGAAGTGACAGTGACCAAGAACACTGTCTTCATAATAAGGAGACGGTCATCAGACATGGCCATTGGTTCAAAGGGATGGCACATGAGCTGAGAAAGGATGAGTGACAGCAACCATAGAGGAAGTGGTGGGGTGACAGGAGGATAAAGGTATTGCAGGCCTTTAAGGAATTGCTTGACTGTAGCATTCCAGAAGAAGGCTGAGGAAGGAGAACCACGTGGCTGGTAGGCCACGATTGCAGAGAGAGGAAGTGAAGCACTGTTGACAGGGAGGTCGGAGAAGTGGCCTCATCACAAGAAATGGCAAAGGCTTCTTCCACTTATATTCGTAGGATCTACAAATAGATTCCTTCCTCGCGGCCGTGAGGACAGCTTGGATAGTGAGAGAGTCTAGAATATTATCCTCCAAGCATGCAGGCAGAGGAGAGGGAGGTCCGGGTGCAGCACGCAACCATCCGAATGAGAAAGGAGGTCCAGTGTGTTGTGAAGTTTCATGCTGCGGCCCCGTGCAATGGCGAGAAGGGGACTGAACCAGTGTTTCCTCGGTCAAAAAGAGGCGACAAGGATGGCCTCTGCCCTGTCCACTGTGATCTTGGCCACCACTCGACCCAAGAGAGGAAATGGTGGGAAGATGTAAAGAAACTCCCCGCTCCAAAGAAACTGGAACGCGTTGCTGAAAGAGCCGGGACCCAGGCTGGCTCTCAAGCAACAACGGGGACATTTTCTGTTCTGGTTGGTCACAAAGAGATCGATGGTTAGAGTGCCTCACCGGGACACTATCCGCCAGAAGGTGGTGTCAGAGAGGGACCATTCGTGGTGACATGCTGTGTCCCTGGTCAGCATGTCTGCTGTCAGATTGTCCTGCCCCGCCAGGTGGACCACAACAGAGTGTATTCATAGTGGAATGCACCAGTCCCAGATGCATAGAGCCAGATGAAGCAAGGTGAAAGAGTGAGTGCCTCCCTGCCAGTTCACATAACGGACAGTTATCATATTGTACAACAGAATCTGGATAGTCTGTCCGACAATGAGGTTCTGAAAGGCCTGAAGGGCTTTGAAGATTGCCAAGAGCTCTAACATGTTGATATGGAGATGCATCTCCAGGCTGGCCCAATGGCCCTGGACTACGAAACCATGACAGTGAGCTCCCCAGCTGAGGAGGGACTTGTTGGTCACGATGGTAAGTGTCAGATGGGGCTCAACAAATGGCATTCCCGACAAGAGATGGCGCAAGGACAGCCACCAACAAAGGGAGTCCCGTCCTAGATGAGGGACCCACAGAACCCGGGGTTGATTGTCGAGAAGAGGCTTGAAGCACCAGAGAAGCCAGTGTTGCAGGGGATGGGCCTAAAGATATGACTGCTATCGTGGCCGCCATGTAGCCTAGAACCTGTTGAATGCTGCAGGCAGAAACTGACGGATTTTGCAGGACGGTGGCCGCAGTCTGTCGCAGTTTGGGTAGGAAGGCCCTGGTGCAGCTTGAGTCCAGGGTGGCCCCAACGAAATCCAGGGTGCGTGACGGCTCCAGGTGGGATTTTTTGGGATTCACCCTGAGTCCAAGATCAGAAAGAAGGGAGAGGGCAACATGGATGTCTTCGTACAGTTTCTGCTTGCTAGACACCACCAGGAGCCAATCATAGGGGCACACCAGAACGTTCTTCATGCGGAGGTAGGACACCACAGAGGCTAGGCACTTGGTAAAGACTTTGCGGGCGGTGGACAGGCCAAAGGGGAGAACCTTGTATTGGTAACAGACGCCATTGACCACAAATCGGAGGTACCTCCTGCAGTGGGGACGAATAGAAATGTGGAAGTAGGCGTTCTGTAGATCAATGGACGTGAACCAATCCCAATGCCTCAGGAAAGGTAGGACAGAGGACAGGGTGACCATCTTGAACTTCTTGGGGCAAATGAAAGAGTTCAACCCTCTGAGGTCTAGGATGGGTTGCAGAGTGCCGTCCAATTTGGGAACTGTGAAGTACTGGAGAAGAAGCCGGTGGATTTGGCTAAGGGCAGCAGCTGCTCTATGGCCTCTTTGAGGAGGAGGGTCTCGACCTCTTCGAAGAGGGCGGACTGGCAGGCGTGGAGTAGAAGACGCCGAGAGGAGGAGTACTTCAAAACTCGATGGTGTAGCCAAGACGGACTATGGTCAAAACCCATGAGTCCGAAGTGATATTGTGCCAGGTGTTGAGGTGGCGAGCCAGCCCTGTGGTTCTGGACAGGTGGTTGGGTAGATGGAAGAGAGGGCAGAGGGGATGACATGCAAGGGGAGTCAAAAACGTGACTTAGCCATCGAAGAGGATTTCTTGGAAGATGGTTGACGACACCTAAAAGGAGCGATGGGAAGAGACTGGTAAGGATGATTGGAGAGATGAACGGCACGGAGAGCGCGACCTATAAGAGTAGGAAGAGCGCTTCCAGGAAGAACAGGATGAAGGTGGTCTTCTAGGCTGGGCTGTTGGATGAAGGCCCATCTTCTTTGCTGTCAGTTGAGCTTTTACAAGTTGGTCCACGGCATCATCTGTAGTGGCATGGAAGAGTCCTTGGCCGTCAAAGGGCTTTTCTTGATCCTTTTTCTGCTATCCTTGGTTAATCCAGCAGACCAGAGCCAGGCAAATCGGTGAAGGGTGAGCGCACCCACCATCACACGCACCGCACCCTCAACAGCATGTCGAGTAGACAAAATCTGTTGGTTCAAGAGAGCCACAGACTCGTTAAAGTACTGAATTGCAGTGGCTCTGTGGTCATCCGGCAGATGGGAGTGAAGAGGAAAAAAACTATCTCAGATGTTGCGTTGATAGGCCACCAGGCAAGCTAGGGTATTGGAAATCCTGGCGATCAATGAGGAGGCAGAGTAGAAGTGACAGCTGAGGACATCGAGACGATGACCCTCACAATGAGGTGGAGTCGTGTGGGCCCTCTTGCCCCCTTTTCTTTGGGATGTCTCAATGACAATTGAATTAGCAGTTGGAAACTGAACAAGAAATCGACATCCTTCTTCTGGGTGCGGTAAAGATGTTCTAGGCGGTGAGGGATCGATTGAAGCTACACCGGCTGGACCCAAGGGTGCTTCAAAACCTCTTGTAAGATGGGCAGAAATGGAATTGGAGCCATCGACGGGGTCCAGTTAGTGACATTGTGGAAAATTGGGTCCTGTACTGTAGAAGCAGGACCAGAAATATCGAGGCCCAAGGTGTTGGCCGTTCTAATATTTTGGAAAACTGTTTAACATCCTCAGGAGCTGAATTGGGGACGGATCTCCAAACGCTAGAGGTGGGGAGGTATGAGACTCCTGTGTGGAGCCTGTGGAATCACCGTCGGAATCATAAGAACCAGAAGAAGGAGACAAAGAGCGATGATGTTGTGAGGTTCCCGATGCAGGAAGAACAGCCGGTGGGGTGGGATCAGAGACCAGTAAAACAGTCCAAGTTGATAAGGAAACTGGGACTTGCACCAGTACCGAGGTTGGAATACGAAGCAGTACTGAGGTCGATGCCAATGAAATAGGTAGGACAGTCGGGATCAGTGCAGCAACAGACTGCATTGACAACGGGGCCGACAGAGATGTTGGTAAAGTGGACGCAGGGTGAATATCTGGTGGAGGCCAGGATACCATCGCTGTCACCTGAGAAGGAGGCGAAACTGCCCAATGACAAGGCGATGGGTCTTAGGACCGGTGATGGGATCGAGATGGTGAACGCCAGTAGTAGGCTGACTGGGACAGAGAACGGGATCTGGAGCGACAATACCGAGGGGAGCATCGGTAATGAGATCCCAAAGGAGATCAAGACAAGGAACGTGAACGTTGAGGGGAGTACGGAGACCAATGACGAACATCGGGATGGTATCGGTCATGATAGGCAGGCGAATATGAATAGTAGGAGCCAGGTTGCTCTCTCCAGAAGTGCTTGTGACCGTACCGGGCAATATAGGAGGCCGACGAAAAGGGTGAGTCGACCCTCACTAATGAAGGCTCGTAAGCTTGTAAGGAACAGTGGCTGTAGTCACGACGACCTGGGGACCTACCCCTTTCACCGTGTGCTGGAGAATGGGCCACACTAAGTCAAGGCTGGTCTCGGGAGATAGCCCGAGGAGCATCTGAAACAGGCAGACGGTCCAACTCAGGACACCCAGAAGAGATGGCCAGGGCCAGTGGAGTCTGCAGACACCCATCTCCAGAACAGCCTGACATAACGGGCGGAGAGGCCAGTGGAGAAGGTCGACAGTCCAAGTTGGATGTGAAATCTGCTGCAGGCAGGACCAATAGCACTGGCAAAAGGACAGGAGCATCCTCCTGTTCAACAGTAGATGTTACAGGTTGCATCAGAGGAGGTGTCGGTAAGGGACCAAGAGAGGAAGGTCGACTAGCTGACGGACAGGCAGTGGGAGAAGGAGAGCGATGTTTCTCCTCCTCCTCCTCCTCTTCCTCCTCCTTCTTCTCTTTACTGGAGGAAGTGAAAGGGTGGTGTGACGAGGCCTGTTTACACTCCACCAAGGTAGGGACCTTACGGGCCTGATGAGTGGGAACCTGCTGCGAGGCCGAAAGAGAATCTCCAGTAGCAGAAGAGAGAGCAGGCATCCTGGAGAGCTTTGGAATCTTTGGTAAACATGACATCGACGGTAGGGCCAGCAAGGACAAGGTTGGTATTGGTATCAAAGCCATCGATACCGAGGGACTGGTCATTACCGATAGTTCTTCTTCGTGGTCTCTGTGCCTTCATACACTAGGAGCTTTAGCGCCTGCGCGGTAGCGTTCGGAAACTTCTAGAGCTCGTTCGCTTGGCGGGAACCCCTCCCCCACGCCAGTACTGTGCATGCTCCTCCCGCCGAACAACGGTCTCTCCTCAGTTCTTTCTCGTCCGCCGTCGCGTACGGAAGGTTCTTTGGCTTATTCCTCGCTTTTCTTGCTTGGCTTTGTTGTCTTCACGGTTTTCGGACTATTTTCGGACTGTTTCTGACCTCTCTCTGGACTTCCCCTCGGATTGGTGATTTTTGAACTTTTCTTCTCTTTTTCGGCGTGTCGTCTTATGTCCACGCTGTTCAATAAGTGCGTGTCCTGTGGGCGCAAAGTTGCCCTCAACGACGGCCATAAGGAGTGTCTCTTCTGTTTGGGTGAGTCCCACAACACTTGGACTTGCCCAATTTGTCGGGACTTTACTTCCCAGACCCTCCGTAACAGGGCCTCAAGGCTGAAATCCTACTGCTGGGAGCAGTCTTTGAAGGCGATTGACGAGACCTCCTCTTCCAAGATGGCCGATAAGAAGACGACCACGCCATCGACGGTATCGGCAGCTGCTGTACCGTCCACCTCGTCGGTATCGGGCTCGGTACCGGCGAGAACGCCGATATCGGCGTTACCAAGGATCCCGAAGCTGTCGGCGGCTGCCAAGTCAGCGAAAGGATCCTAGACGGTGAGGAAGGCTGAGGTGCCTGCCAAGGAGACGCCTCCTAAGAAATGCCCTGCTCCGGATGGAGACAAGGGCAAAGAGAAGGAGAAGAAGAAGAAGAAGAAGGAGAAGAAACGCTCCCCGGCTGGGGACGTTCACCTTCCCACTCCTCCTCCGACTCTGGAGCCTTCCAAAGGGCGAGGAGAGCCCGTCGATCTCTCGGACGTTCCCCAACAACGTCCGGACTCGCCTGTGGCAGAACCCCCAACCCTGGTGGAGGAGCACCACCGCCCTTCTAGCCGTCGCAGGTCGCCTGACCTGCAGCAGAGAGAGACCTCTGCTTCCCCAGAGTGGCGCTCGACTTCTGCTCGGTCTCGGTTCCGCTCTTCGGAGCGCCCGCTGGGCTCGCCGCCTCCTCGGGAGACAAGAGAGGAACAACCTCACTCGTCTGCCTCCAGATACACCTCGGCGTCCTACGTGGCCAGGTACGCGAGGGAGTCTGAGTGGAGAGAGCCCCCGGCTTGTTACCGGTCACATTCTCCATCATACCGGGATCGGTACCACCGTGACCCGAGACGCTGGGAGACCTTCCGGAGGTCCCGGTCACCTCATCGGCAACGCACTCCCGCTCCCGCTCACATGAGAGAGAGGCGCCTCGGTACCGTCGGCACCGGAGCCGCTCGCCGTCTGACTGCTGCTCCTTCAGCCGCTCTCCCTTGCCTCGATACCATAGGACAAGGGAGCCATCACCTCGGTACCGAGCGGTATCGCCGCTTCCCAGGGTTACGGCTACGCGCCCTGTGGAGTCAGTGGTGACAAAACAGGCTACGACCACTGCGGCTTGTCAGACTACGCCTGTCACCACCAAGAAGGTGAAGTCGGTTGTGGCCCAACCGAAGCGGGACACTTCCACCGTCGCCGTTACGGCTGTGGAAAAGTCCAAAAGGCTCAACCCACGACTGAGGTAAAAGAGCCAGAGAGGGAGCAACGAGAGGACTCACCAAGCTCCGAGTCCTACGACTCGAGCGCGGAGTCAGAGGTCTCGGATGTGGCCTCGCAGGAGTCTCCATCGCTGGGATTCGGGGAGCCGATTCCAGATTCAGCTCCAGAGGACGTCCACCAGTTCTCTGCCATGCTACTGCGAATGGCCACTACCCTCGGCCTCAAGATCGCCGAGGCAGAGCCAGAGGATGACGACCCGGTCTTCTCCCTCTTTGAAGGGAGAAAATCTGCCACTGCCCCGCTGCCTCTTCTGCCCCAGATTGCGAAGGTTGTCAAGTCCGCGTGGGACAGGCCAGCCTCGGCGCAGCCGATACCGCAGCGGTTGGAGCACCTGTACAGGGTGCAGAAGGATAACGCAAGTTATCTCTTCAACCACCCCGCACCGAACTCAGTGGTGGTCGAGTCGGCACAGACAAAGGGCACCAGCAGACAGCACACTACTCCGCCAGATAAAGAGGGCAGAAAGTTAGACGCCTACGCAAGGAGGTTCTACTCGGCCGCCTCCCTACACATTAGGCTGTCTAACACTCAGGCTTGCCTCGCGGCTTACCTGAAGAAGGTCCTCGACCGCCTTCAGCCGGCGATGAGACGGTACCGGATGACATCCGTCAGGCCACCTCGGTCATCTTTAATGAGGCCGTAGCCATCGCCCGGCAGCAAGTCGTCTCCTCTCGGCATGCGGTGGAAATCGCCTCCCGGGTCATGGCAGGGTCCATCGGCTTGCGCCGCCATGCCTGGTTGCGGCCGGCCGACATACAGGAGGACACTCGAAGGAGGATCGAGCACCTCCCCTTCGATGGCAAGGGCCTCTTCAACTCCACCACCGACCAGGCGTTGGACAACTTAGTTAAGGCGAGGTTGACCGCCAAAAGATCAGGCTCCAGCCGGCCACGCAAGCCCGCAGGCCTTCCAGCTTCCGCCAGTCCTGGCGACGGTCGTCGACCTCGTCCTTCCAACGCTTGGCCCAGTCTGGCCAGTTGAGGCCGTCCTCTGGCTCGTCTGCCAGACGTCGGTTCAGGCGCCGTCCCGCTTCTTCCAAGAAGTCCTCCTTGGACGCGAAGTCCAGGTTTTGACCTGTCTTGCGGGACTCCCCAACATCCACTCTTCAGCTTCCCATCAACCCTCGGAGACCGGCCGACCCTGACTCGACATCTCTCGGAGTGGCAGTATGTCACTACGGACTCTTGGGTGCTTTCCATCGTCCGTCTTGGCTACGCCATCGAGTTTCAAGATATTCCGCCTCGAGGTGTCTACTACACTCCGTCGAGCCCGGCCCTCCTGGAAGAGATCCAGTCCCTCCTCCAAAAAGGAGCGATCAAGCAGCTCCCGCCAGAAGCCAAGACCACCGGCTTCTTCTCCCGGTACTTCACGGTACCGAAGGCCGACGGTACCCTCCGGCCGATCCTCGACCTCAGAGGGGTGAACTACTACATCCGCCCCAAGAGGTTCAAGATGGTCACGATACCGTCGATCCTGCCCTTCCTCCATCGAGGGGACTGGTTCGCCTTCATTGATCTCCGAGACGCCTACTTCCACATCGCCATTCGCCCGCAGCACAGACGGTACCTCCGCTTCGCAGTCGACGACACCTGCTACCAGTACAAGGTGCTGCCGTTCGGACTCTCGACTGCCCCAAGGGTCTTCACCAAATGCATGGCCCCAGTGGTATCCCTCCTGCGGACAAAGGGCGCTTCGGTCTACCCTTACCTTGACGATTGGCTGTTGGTGGCGTCCTGCAAACAGAGACTTTACCACGACGTCCACATGACGTTGTCGCTCCTCACCCGCCTTGGCCTACAAGTCAATCCGAAGAAGTCCCACCTCGAGCTGGTGAGGACGTTGGACTTCATCGGTGCTACTCTCGACTCCATCTCCGCCAGGGCGTACCTGCCAGAGACTCGGGCTCAAACCCTGATCCGGGCCGCCGCTCACGCTTGCACGGCCCCGGCTTTGTCTGCGAGGAGCGTCCAGCAGCTCCTGGGCTACATGGCCGCGACCACTGCAGTGACCTATCTAGCCAGACTGAGGGCAAGACCTCTTCAACACTGGTTCGTCCGCATATTCGGCCCCCTGCGAGATGAACAGACCATCCGACTGGAACTGCCGGAGGATGTCTGCTCATCTCTCCGATGGTGGCAATCCCGAAGCAATCTGATGTCCGGGATGCCTTTCCAGCAGCCGACACCGAAGGTGACGGTCACGACCGACGCCTCTCTTTACGGATGGGGTGCCCACTGCGGCGATCTCAAAGTCCGCGACAGATGGACCGACGACGAGACCGCTCTCCATATCAACACACTAGAGCTGCTCGCCGTCTCGAAAGCACTACGAGCGTTCCGCCACGTCGTCGCGGGGCGCACAGTCCTGGTCCTGACGGACAACACCACCGCCATCTGTTACATCAACAGACAAGGAGGGACTCATTCCACAACCCTGCTCAACATCGCCCTCGATCTGTGGGACTGGTGCATTCGCCTGCACACGCATCCCGTGGCTGTTCACCTGGCCGGGCAGGAGAACACCACAGCAGACGCCCTCAGCAGGGACACCTCATCTCATCACGAATGGTCTCTCTCCGGAGAGGCGTTGAGACTGATTCGAGACCACTGGGGCGAACCGTCGATCGACCTCTTCGCAACCAGGGAAACGCGAAGTGCCGCCGATTCTGTTCGAGGGCGGGCCACGATCGCGCTTCCATCGGGGACGCCTTCCAGTTTCTGTGGACCGGGGAACTCCTCTATGCGTTCCCGCCGTTCCCGCTGCTCGGCCGGACGATCGAAGATCCTCGCCGACCGAGCCGACGCGATCCTGGTAGCCCCGTACTGGCCGAGGCAGCACTGGTTTACTCCCCTGCTTCGAGCCGCACGAGGCGACCTGCTCCGGCTACCATCGACGCCGGGCTTGCTCTCCCACTCCAGCGGCCGAGTCCTCCATCCAGACCTGCCACTCCATGCCTGGAGGATATCGCACTAGACGATCCCGTGCTCGGTACCGTCCTCGTCGCGGCCAGAAAGGAATCCACTTGTCGCAACTACCAATACAAGTGGCGACGCTTCCTGACCTTCGCTACTGAGAGGAGTGAGCCGGTATCGCCTGCGGGACTCTCTACCGTCCTGCACTTCCTCCTTCACCTCCGGCAACAGGGCCTGGCCTTTCCATCTCTAAAAGTTTACCTCTCCGCGATCGTGGCATAACAACCGCCACAGTCTGCGGCATCGGCCTTCTTCAGGAACGATACCGTTAAGCGGTTCCTGAAGGGACTTCATCACCTTTACCCGCCGGTATCGCCGCCGCTACCGCCGTGGTCCCTCTCGGTGCTGTCGCAGTTGACGAAGCCGCCCTTCGAGCCGATGGCGACCTCGGATGACAGACTCTTAACCTTGAAAACCGCCTTCCTGGTGGCGGTGACCTCAGCAAGGCGAGTGGGTGAGATAACAGCTCTTCGATCCGATGAGCCCTTCATGGTCTTCCACAGAGACAAGGTGGTCCTGAGACCTGACATCTCGTTCCTGCCTAAGGTGGTGTCCAGTTTCCATCTCAACCAGGACATCATCCTGCCTGCTTTCTTCCCGAACCCGACGACACCGTTGGAGCGGTCCCTTCACTCCCTGGACGTGCGTCGGGCCTTGGCGTTTTACAACAACAGGACTGCTTCCTTCCGACAGACGCCGCATCTCTTTGTTTATGGGCGACGTCGGAAGGGCCACAAGGTGTCCACCCAGCGCTTCTTCAAGTGGGTGGTACAAACTATTCAGCTGGCGTACGAGCTCGCGAGGCAGCCTCCGCCAGCCCTGCTTCGAGCCCACTCCACCAGAGCTGTGGCTACTTCTGCGGCCCTCCTGCGAGGAGTTGACCTGCACGAACTCTGCCGTGTGGCGACCTGGTCCCAACCATCGACCTTCGTACGCCACTACAGGCTCGACTGCCGGTCGCACAGAGATGCCCGGTTTGGACGTGAGGTGCTGGCTTCCGTGCTGTAGGACCTGACCCGCCGTCCGACCGGTAAGCTACACAGTCTCCTAGTGTATGAAGGCACAGAGACCACGAGAAGAAGAACAGGTTGCTTACCTGTAACTGTGGTTCTTCGAGTGGTCATCTGTGCCATCATACACACCCGCCCTTTCCTCCCCTCTTTCTCAGGTCCCTGTAGGTTCTACGGCGGACGACAGAACTGAGGAGAGACCGTTGCTCGGCGGGAGGAGCATGCGCAGTACCGGCGTGGGGGAGGGTTTCCCGCCAACCGAACGAGCTCTAGAAGTTTCTGAACGCTACCGCGCAGGCGCTAAAGCTCCTAGTGTATGATGGCACAGATGACCACTCGAAGAACCACAGTTACAGGTAAGCAACCTGTTCTTTCAGGACTGAGGCAGAGGACGTCGTGGAGGACATTGATACCGCAACAGTGGAGAGCGCGGTATTGGAAGACGCCTGTTCTTTAAGGCAAAGGACTTGCTCCCAGCAGTAGGATTTCAACCAAGAAGCTCTATTCTTCAGAGTCTGGAGGGTGAAATCCTTACAAATGGAACAGGCCTGAACATTATGGCCCTCCCCAAGGCAGAACAAGCACTTGAGGTGGGCGTTGGAAAGAGAAACCTTGCGGCCGCAAGACACACACAACTTAAACAAAGACGACATAAGAAGGGGGAAGAGTTCTTACAGTTTTTGTTGTAAAGAGATGAAAAACCAAACGGAAGAGTGAAGAAAACCCAAGAATTAGAAGAACTGCTCAGCGAGGAATCCTTCCGAGCTGCTAACAGGTTGGTGGACGAAAAGAAACTGAGGAGAGACTGTTAGCTTGGCAGGACTGAGCATGCTCAGTACTGGATGGGGGAGGGGTTCCCGCCAAGCTGCTCAGCTCTCGAACTTTCTGAAAAGCTACTGTGCGTGTGTGAAGATTCCCACTGTGTGAGGCACAGAGACCATGAAGAAGAATTTGGCTGTCTCTTGAGCTCTTTCCTACGCAACCTTTGCAGCCCCATTACAACTTTGATGTAGAAAATCCAAATACCACCTCCTCTGCCTTAGCACATCTGTTTGCTGCCTGAAATGGACCATTTCACATTCTCTAATAGTAGGACTGGCCCAACCATTCTCACCAAACAGCTACTGTTTACCAATGGGTTAACAACGAATTTCACCATCATTTTATGAATGCCAAATGAAACGCATCACCAGACAGCTTGTACTATAGTTCTTGTTTTGGACTCTCTCTCTCTCTCTGTCTCTCTCTCTCACACACAGTTAATTTAGTAAAACTTTTTCCACAATACCCAGCTGAACCAGGCATCCTGATTACCTATGAAGTCCCAGATGAAGACACTCTTATGGAAAATGCGAGCAGACTTGAACCCATGGTGGAAGACTTGCTCCAGTGCTGCAACCAAGCCATTTTCTCCACACAAGAGAACAGTGAGGCTTCCCCTCTACAGAAAGAGAAACAATAGATGTCTATGCATGGCATTGCTGCAAAGATTTCTGAATTTTATCCCAGGAGTGATGCTCATCCTTGGCACTCCTAAGAATTATTTACATTGGATGCCCCCCTCCCCATGAATATCAGGTGTTGTAGGCAACATTTTGGAGGAGGGAACTGGCAAAATCACATCTGAGTATTCCTTGCCTAAGAAAAACCTATGAAAATCATGAGGTTGCCATAAATTGACAGGCCACTTGAAGGCACATACCTACACACACAAGGAAATGGGACAGTAATGACAGTGAGACCTAAAAGGCATTGCTTCAGATTTTTAAAAATTATTTGCTCCTCTGGTGTATATCAAAGCTTTTGGACAATTTTGCAAGGATGGGGGTAGCCATTTGAGCCTGTTGTAGAAAAAAAAATCATTGCGCCTTACTGCATCTTAATGATTATAAAGTAGCATACTGTATGTTTTTGTGGACTACAGCCTGCTTGATCAGATGCATGAATAATTGAAATGAGGCACACATATTCACAGCTGGTAGGGTTTGAGAGGTTGAAAACTGGAGTCAGTTGCTGCACCTTTAATAATTTTGTAGGTGAGGGAATTTCAGCAGATGTTGCTTGTCATGCCATCAGGTAACAAGTGACATTTCCCTCTTCTAGAGTACTAAAGGTACAGATGCCATCTCTAGCTTTCAGTCTGGCAATCCTAACAGCTGGAGTAGGAAAAGGGAGTTGTAGACAATGAGGTGAGAGGAAATGAGAGATGGCAGAAAAGAGTGAAGATTTCATACACTAAGGCTCTGCCTGTTCCTCTTTGTACAAAAAGATAGCCTGAGAAAGTTATAATTTCAGATTATATCTCCCACGATCCCCTGGTCATGGTGATTTGGGGGATGCTCAGAGACAAATTCCAAAAACATTACTTTTACAAGTTCTGAATATCTTCCATTCATATGGAAACAACTATCTGAACTTTTGGATTTTGTGCCAATTATTAGGGTTGGAAAATGCTGTTTCTCCTCTTTTGAAATTCTGAGTTGATTCAGAAAACCCTTAAATCCATTAAGACATTTGTAGTCAAAGTGTTGCAGAGCTGGATTTCTTGGTGAGGGGACTCTGATATCATCATCATTTCAGTCAGACTTTGTTCTTCCAACCAGGAACACCCCACTCCAAAGGATGGGAGCACTAGTTTGCCATGCATTTCAGTATCAGCAGTATTCAGTATCAAGCTATTAGAGAAATTAGATAACAGACTCCAAAGTCTGCCACAATCATAGATCTGGCCAGAGACTGGAAATGCTACTTTTTAAAATATAGTTCCTAGAACTGCAAGCCAAAATTGCCAGTGGCAATGCTGCTTGAAGGATTCCAGGAATTGTAGTGAAAGGGGTAACTTTCCAAAATACAGAATATATACTATTCATGACTATATAAAATAATTTGATTTACAATCCTATATTTCTAATAAAAGCAATCTATCACTAAAGCACCAAATGAAATATCTTGCTCATATTCCTTCTCTAAACATGGACACATCTGAAAATTTGAAAAAGTACCTCTTTCTCAGGTTTATGGAAGTGCTTCACTATATTGTTCACAGCTTCCCCAATTCCTTCTTGGATCTGTCCTGCATTAGGTTCTGCATTAAAACAAGAAGGGAAAGGGAGTGCAGGGAGAATGGAATTCACTCTTAGACAGAGATACAAAGGTTCGTGTTCTTGAGAAAGCAGACTTAACTTTAGCATTTAGCTGGTTGCTATACTAGGGCGCAGGGGTGGAAATACTGCATCCTTCCAGATGCTTTGGACTCACCATTGTCTATGTTGGCTAACACAGATGGAATGTCCAATCCCCCAATGACTGGAGAGGAATTTCCAAAGAGGGCTAATGCTTGTTGAGCCTCTCAAATGTACCTCACTGGTCACCATGGGAAATTAGCTGTTGAACTAGTTAAGTCATTAGTCCTGTCTATCAGAGCTGTTCTTATATTTAAGTGTTAAATGTCATTAAAATCCCTTTGATATATTGATAGTTTTCATTACTGGACTGAACGCAGAATTCTGGACTACATTAATCTTGACCAGATAACAGCAACATGATTAGGTTCCTACATATATAACCTGTTGTTATGCTCAGAATACTCACATGTGACTCTCAACTAGTCACATACCCAAACCAGAAATCTTAACACACAGTGATGTGCTGTCACTTTTTAGAATTATATAAACTTCTGTAGGAAAGAGGGCCTTTTTGGTGTGGCAACCCATTTCTGTAAAGCCCTCCCCAAGGATGCATACTTGGTACTTTCTGTTTTTGCTTTGGCACCAGGTGAAGATTTATTCTCCCAGGCATTTTAAGAACTGTGTGGACATTTTAGCATTCTTTTATCTTGCTGCTAATTTTATTTTGCTTTCATATGCTGTAGAGAGTTTTCACCTTCACTTACATGCTGTCTTTGGATATATTTTTAGCATTTGTATTTTATACTTGTAACTGGTTATCTCTGGTTGTTGGGCAGTCCAAAAGTGTAATAAACAAATAAATGAAATGTAGCTAAATGAGGTTATCATTGTTGCTATTTTCTGATCCTGTTTGCTACTTAGTGTATAGAAATACTAGGATGTTCTGAAAGAACAAGTGAGGGATGCTGTCTTCCAAATCCTTCATATGCGAAGGGAGTAATGCTATGAAGGAAACATTAAAAATAGAGCCCATCAGCATTCTCCATGAGAAAACACTTGGTCACAGACCCATTAATAAAAATCCAAAAAACAAACTTTGATTTTGCCATTTTATATAAAGGATACCATTTTACTATGATGTTGTACATAAAGGGACATGAGTATCCATGAATTTTGGTATCTATAGGGGGTCCTGGAAGCCAACCCTAGTAGATTCTGGGGGCCCACTGTACTCTCCAAGCACATAGAACCAGTTGCCAAATTAATGCATGCACTCTCTCTTACCACAGTTCTAAATGTGTGCAGGTTCTTTTACTTAATTGCATTAACATTCAGGTCCACATCATTTTCAGCCTTTGCATCCCAAGGCTTAACATTTTTTTCCTTACAGACTAATCTTCTGTTACTGGTCTTCTTGCAAATAAATATCAATGAAGCAATTGAAATCCAAGTAGGAAAGACCCAAATTCAGAAAAAAATGAAATTCCCAACTGACATAGTTTGATATTTTGCCCCAATTTTTGCAAGTACAGAGTTATTAAATGTGGGAGAAATTGCACACTGAATCAGGAGTCTATCTTGAAAGGCCTGTATTCTCACTGACAAAGGAAAACAAACCATTTTTGAGTTATGATGACTTTCGCCTGCTGTCATGGCAAAAAAAATGGGTCTTACTTGTATTCTTCCCTGTGAGGGAAGTGATACTCAGTCTCCGAGCTGTGGTTGGGGATTTCTGCTGCGGTGGCGTCCGACACTGCTTTCCAAGGTCTTCATCTGATGATGTTGAAATCAACTCTCCTATGAGAATCCTCTCCAGGCTTCCATCATCAACACCTTTCCCCAGCCACCTTCCACATGGAAACCTGAAATGTCACACAATTTAAAAAGGAGCAACAATTAGGTTCAATATTCCTTTTTTTTTTTTTACAAGTATAACCTTTCAAGAAACCAGTTACAAACAATTAGTTATTTGTATTTGATCCCTTTCACAATAAGAAAGGTGTAACTAGCAGACTGTGGAATTCCCTTGCACAGCAAGCTAGCCTGGCTCTGCTCATATTTCACTGGCAAGCAAAGATCTTTTTATTTAAACTGGCATTTTGATGATTAAGTGACTGCATGGAGTCTTTTTACAGCAATTTTCATTTTAAAATGATTTTACAATGTTTAAAATTAACAGGATTTTAATGTATTATCTTGTTTAATTGTGTTTTAATTTTTTTATCATCAAGTTGTTAACTTTATCTTGTTTTAGCTCTGGATCTTGTGTCACAAGAAAAACAGGATATAAATAAAACAAGTAAATAAGTAAACAATAACAATGGCTAAATTCCACTCCTTTAGAGTTACTTTCATAGATATGGTTACTATGGAAGAAGAAGATCACACAGGTCAAATACTGGTTTGTATTGTGCCTCCTGCTCTGCTCTGGCTAGTTGAAGTTATATAGAGGTATAGGGAAGGAGACAGACATTGGGAGACCAGGGTTCAAATTCCCAATCAGACGTGGGAACTCATTGGGTGACCTAGGGCAAATCACACCCTCTCAGCCTCAGAGAAAGGCAATAGTAAACCTCCTCTGAACAACTCGTGCTGAGAAAACTCTGTTATAGGTTTTCCTTAGGATCACCATAAATCAGAAGAGATTAGTAGATTAGTAGCCTGTAGAATTTAAATACTTTTCTTCAGAAAGCCATTAAAAAATAATGGAGAAAGTCTTAACAAATGGAGAAAATTATATAACCAGCCAATTATAAGAAATGGAGAAAAAGCAACATTTAAAAGAATGAAGCTACACAGCTAACATTTGGGAATACCTTCAAAGTACAACTGCAACCAATTCGTTTTCAAAAGTAACTTCTCATATACTGGTGTAACTATACAAGCTCTTATGCATGGGTTAATAACATGTTCTGCTAATTAGAAACACCTATATTAAGGATGGAAAAGAAATCCGTTGAAGTCCCATTTCCCCTATGAAAACATGCATTTTGTACTTCTTGTGACTGGCAATGGGAAAAAGTCATCTTGTAGAGCATTTCAGCAGAGAAAAAATGTGCAGAAACCAAACATACATTTTTTTTAAAAAATGCACAACTAAAATGTATATATTAGGAAAAGGCACATAAGCACATTTTTGTCAATCATAATAGTGCAGACAAGGCTGTGTATATTAAAAGAGTGTGGACATGGGGGGCACAGAAAAATATGTACATATTTTCATGTTGAGGGAATGTCTGTGAAGTAATATGAAACTGGGATGGGACAACTAAGCTGGTGAGACTCCAAGTAATGTAACAAAAATTAGGCTGATCAATTTGCTAGTGCACCAATTGAGGCTGTTCCTGGAGAAGCTGAATCTGGCCACAGTGCTACATGCCTTGGTTACATCCTGTTACATCCCGGGATTACATCCTGTTTGCATTACCGTAATGTGCACTACTTAAAGCTGCCTTTGAAAAGTGCTTAGAAACTTCAGTTGGCACAAATTGCTGCAGCCAGGTTGTTAACTGGGCTGCCTACAGGGAACACACAATTCCCTTGCTGCAAGAGATCCACTGGCTGCTAGTCTATCTCCAGGCACCCTTCAAAGTGCTGGTGACCTATAAAGCCCTAGACAGCTTGAGTCCAGGTTGTTTGAAAGACAATAGCTCCCTTTTTATAAAGCCCAGTCACACTTTAAGATCATCCTGAGAAGCCCTTCTCTCTGCCCCACAACTCTCTCAGGTTCATTTGGTAAGAAGAGAGAGGACCTTCTCAGTGGCTGCTCCCAAACTGGAACTCCCTCCCTAGAGAAGTCAGGATGGTCTCTCGTGAGGTGAAGGTGCCTACAGCATGTTTACTGCATATCATATAAACCCCATGCCTTGTGTAAAAGGCTCTCTGTTCTTTTCTCTTTGCACTCTGTTGCTGATCTGCCATGATGTTCGGCAGAATAGATTTTGTTTCTGTAACTTAGGCTGTTTTGAGATTCTTTTTTACTAATAAACGTAGTCAATCTGCTAGTATGACCTCAGCAGTGTTTTGTTACTTGCTACGTGAAGCAGGCATGAAGTCTAAAGCAAGCAGGAGTTTTTATTTCTTTTTATCAGCAGGAGTTTCTCGACTCCTGTTTTGCAACATCATTATTGCTCTCCTTTTGTCAGCAGGTCAAAACATTTTTGTGCCACCAGGCATTTACAAAATGACTAGGACTGGGCTTTTAATGCTGTGAAGCTCTGCTTTTAAGGTTAGTATAGTCTTTGGATGCATTTTAATATTTTTAATGTGTAATGTTATTACTTTATAAATTATTTAATTGCTTTTTTAAAATCTCATATTTATAAGATTTATTTATATTTATGGGATCACTGCAGGACCTGCACAGGTAGCTTTGCACTACTGAATTGAGAAGGTCAAAGATGGAAGTCATTCATTCTATTTCTTAAGAATATCTCCTTAACTTTATTTTTTAAATCCCCACCAAGCTTCTAATTCTCAAGGCCACAGAGAGATGCTCTAGAGTGTGTACAATGCCTTCTTAAATATTAGCATGTAATGTAGTGCTCTAGGGCACTCAAAACTTTATTTTTACTCACCACTAGAGTAGAAATGGGAGAAATACATAAGTGTATGTAAAGTAAACAAATCTCATTTCTGTGTTACAAAACTTTCCTAGAAGGATGTCACCTTAGTGCAAAATTTGAAACAAACAAAAAACCAAACTGAAAGAACATGCGAACTACTATTGCTATGGAACTGTTAAACCCATATGGCATTTGAAGAATCTTTGTGCTATTTAGTGAATGTTTTAGGTAGTCATGTTATTACTCACTTGTCTACAAGGACTAGATGAAAACATCAATTTTGCCTTGAAGACAGCTTTGAGATCACTGGGTCATAAATCAGAACACTCTTCAGAATATATTATTTCTAAAGCATTAGTCTTTCCTTAGAGGAGCGAGAAGTTGTTCTTGACATTACAATTCCTGTACTGGCATTTTTCAAACCTTAAAAAAAATCTTAAGTACTTAGCACTCCTTTGAACAGCATCATTCTTCTTGCCTGTTGTCATTGTGGTATGTATCTGACAATATACCCTGGACTTCTGTAGAATCATAAACTTTCAGAATAGAACCTGAGCTAAAATTTTCTTTAGACTTTTTCACTTCTTAGTTCATGCAATGTTTTTAAAAAAGGTACAGCCATGGTAAAAGCTTGGGAAAAGATTGAGGGGAACAGGAACTACAAGTGGCCATTCTGGCTGGGGGATTCTGAGAGCTGAAGTCTAGGATCTACTGCCCATTGCTTGTTCCAACTAGAGTAGATCTGCAGAATCCATTATTGTTGTTGTTGATGTTGTCATCATCACCGCCTCAGCTTTTCCCCAAAACTGAGACTGAATGGTAAGTCAACAGCTATATAAACCTCACTGGTTGACAGAGAAAGCTAAGGCAATTAGCACCTATGTTGTTTAAAAAAAATTTTTTAAGGACGTACCAGCAAACAAGCTACTATATCTCCTTTAACGCACAAGTAATTTACAAGACTGATCTAAACAATTAACCAAAGTCACCTATCCTCATATATCTAACAATTCAATTTCAAATGAGAAAAGTATGTTTGGCTTTGCTAACCCCCTGCCATAATCTTTTGGTTGACTCCTCCATGCTTACTTATAGGTGTGCCCTGTGATTTCGTTCCTGACCATGACACAATCCACCAGCCATTTGGCTAATAGTCCAGAGTTGTCATGACCTATCTGAACAGTGGTCAACTTCCCCAAGTTCTGACACTGTAAAAGAGAAAGACAAATTTTAAAATCAAATGTTATTTTCAGTGGCCTATCTCCAATTGCTGCTTCCAGCTAGAACACAGCCATTTAACCAAGTCATGAATAATAAGCCCACACTTATGCAAATCTCAATGATTCAGATAGACCTGTTCTAGTCCCAGAGCTGTCATCTATGCATGGTAAACAAGGGCAAGGATATTAAATGATGCACATACACATATATACTGGGCAGTGGCAGCTGACAGAAAAACATGTGCCATGATTCCATTGAAAAGCATTGTATATGAACCAATAAGAAAGCTTTCTGCCACATTACATCTCATTTCTATGGGTCTGGGGGACCCTTTTCAGGTTGATGAAGCACTTGACTGCTGCACTTTTCTTTGTTTCGGTTTTTTGGATGTGATTTTTCACATTCTTTTATGTTGAATCTTCCACACACCTGTACCTATTCCTCTGGGAAATGCAGACATACTAAACATGGAGTGCATACATGGGCTGTCATCATTGGTCCATATTCTTGTGTGCAATTGTGGCACTACTGGCAACTCAAATGACTCTGAAATCCATCTTAAAATCCAGCTAACCCTCCAGAGTGATGGAGGTCTGTTCTGCTGGCAGACGGGGTACTACATGATGGTATGACCAGCCAGCAAATGATCCTGTGAGGAGTAGAAGCAGGGATGCCTGCAGAGACCTGTTGCACCTCTTTATCACAGCCCTGGTCACTGGTAGGAGGAGCTAGTTATGTCATCCCACAGTGCCCTACTTTTAAGGTGGGTGTTAGCAGGTGGGTAGGAAGTTAATGCATAGCTAAGACATCATGGCTTCATATCTGATGCAGAATCTTGGTCCATATCTCAAGCATAGGCTCTTCTGTTATCGGCAGAAGTTAAATGAAAAACATGTCACATCCTCACCGAGTTCCTTTTGGCATGACATCCCTTTATGGTAGAATATAAATTATCACCACTGCTACAAAATAAACTTTTGTGTGTACTCTCATTTAGTTACTATGCTAAATGTAAATGTTATGCCACTTCCTCAAGAATTATTAGAATGTCATTTTATGAACAATGCAAAGAAATGAGAATATCCCCCCCTAGCTTTATGTCTAGTGATTTTTTTTTGCTGGGGGGGTGGTTAGTAATTAATTCCCTTTGTCAGAAAACACTGAGTAGTAACAGTTTCATTCTTTCACTTGCATTTCTAAAATTGTTTGCTTACATTTTTGAAGCAATGTTGGCTTAAAAGAATACTCAAGGCTTTGAAACAATAATTTCCTGACAATGGTACAACAACTGTGAACACTTGGAAACTGCAAGGACAGAAAAGAACATGACCAAACTCACCTCAAATGTCATTTCTAGAAGGTTTTTCGGAATCTGCATTATTCCAGTATCCCCCAGTTCTCCAGAAACACAAATCCATGGATTTGATGTGGTGATTGCGTTGCTTAGCTTTTTGATGGGGATGATCACCGTCCTATACGGAATCACTGTAACAGTAAAAACACTGGGAATTACGAACTGAATAATTTCATTAAAAAGGGAGGGCAATCACTGTAGTAGATCCTCTAGATAAAAACAATGCTAATGCTAAACACTGTTAGATGTGTATACCAAGGATATTCTTTTGAAAACACACAAGAGAGGGAGCAAAGGAAAGTGTTAAATCTTTCAGCCCCCACAGGTAGTTTACAGCTATTTACATCTCAAAATATGTACATTAACTGCATTTGTGCAATTAAAATCATGTCCAATTTGGCCCTTTATTGTAGCTTTATGTTGTCTTGCAGATTTTACACATGTTTTATTGTGTATGTTTTTTGTGAAACAGGCCAAGAGTTTAGCAAAGGGGGAAAACCATTGTAATAAATAAAATAAGTCTTGCATGGATGCTACTTTCTTCCATACAGAAGCACTATTAGCAGAGTAGACTGATCACCACAATTTTTACAGAGATGCATTCTGCATGGCTTGGAAGTCAGCTCTTATCAGGCAGTAAAGTAAGCAGCCACTAGATGTTGCTGTTACTACACAGTCAAAAGCAAAGGTCAGGCAAATTTAGAAACTGCGGATTCATGTCACTTCTATTTTTAGAAGGTAGGAAGGACATCAGAAGGCACTACTCCATCAGAAAACCTTTATCCTTCTATTTCCACAACAGAGATCTCGAGTATATGCTGCCATTAGGTAACGATCTAAATTGAGACATCTAACAAAACAAAATCTAACACCTGACAAAACTGAATGAGTGTTCATAAATAAAACTGTTGCTATGCACCATTAAGTCATTTCTGACATATGGTGACTCTATAAGATGGGGATTTCTGGGCAAGATCTGTTCAGAGGGGGTCTGCCTTTTCCTTCCTTGGAGGCTGAGAGTGTGTGACTTACACAAGGTCACCCAGTTGGTTTCTGTGGCTGAGCAGGGTTTTGAACCTTGCTATCCAGAGCTGTGGTCCAACACTCAAATCACTACACAATGTTTGCTCTCTAGTGTTAACTAGTGTGAAACTAATGTACAGTCCTCCCTCCACATTCATGGGTTTGACCTTCACAAATTTGATTATTTGTGAGGTGCACATGCTAAGCTCTACTCTAAATATACAGAAAGGACTCCAACATCTGTCAGGAAGGGCACCCATTTCTGGGTCTGAGTTCTTTCCTATAGCCTACAGCAGGGATGGGGGAATTTTGGCCTTTTGGGAGTTTTGGCCTTCAATGATCATTAGCAAGACCAATGGCAAGGAGATTGTGAAAGATGTTGTCCAAAACATCTGGAGGGATAAAGGTCACTTCCCTGGCCGAGCTATCCTGCAGAAGATTGGGTCGTCTGGCAGGGAGACTGAAGCACAACAGTAACCTGTGCTCCAAGCAAGGATGTGCATGTGTGTGTGCTACCCTGCCATTTCAAGGTGTGCCCCTGCAAAGCATGAGTTGCCCAACATTTGAGATATTTAACTTATGTCTGCCGCTAAGACTAACAAGAGAGACCAGTTACAAGGTGGGAAATGCCTCAGCTATTAAAGAAGTTAACTTCCTGAAAAGTCTGTTTTGTTATTTCAAACATATGGCAAGTTGCTATGAGAGCTTCAGCAAGCAGGTATGAGTGTAAGCATTTAATATCACTAAGATAAAATAAAAACGTACAGTAGTGTTCCCAAGAATGGCACCCATCCTCTAACCCCCCTGTACAATGCTCTAAGGTGTTGATCTCTACAGACATGACTGCAGGCTTTGTTACACAAACATAATCCCTCTTTTATCACACAGCTGCAGAGCTCACTAGGATTGCTCTTTACTCACTAATAGTGGTGAAGACACTTGTGAAACAGAAGTAATTCACAGCATTGAGAGAGAGAAGGTGATAGAGGAACTGCTCCCGTTCTTCTTCACATCGCAAGAAGGCATAACGTTTGTACAGTTTCCTGTAAAAAAAACAAGGTAGATACAGGCATATTTCAGTTTAAAAACCTCTCTGATACTGAAACTTCTTTTTACAAAGTTTTTTTGCACTTTCCAAGAACCCCTTTCTTCCTCATCTTCTGTCTAGCTGGAATTTTTTTAGCAGCATCAGGATGGTGGAGGAGACCTGGGGAAACACTGGCTTTTGGTTGAGCAATGTGTCTGAAGTAACCAATGCAATAAAATTTGGGCTGGAAAAGAGCTGGACTCTACTCTAGCAATCCCATTTTAGCTGTGTGTGCCTGCCTACAACAGGCAAGATAATCAGCAGCTGCTCTAGAATCGCTTATTGAACACATGGGAACAACATGGGAACAACAGAAAGAAAAGGGGAAAACAGATAAGTATGCCTCATCAGCCATCCCCAGCATGTTAAAAGAAGTGTAGATCTATAAATTTGGCCACCAAAAATGAAATCATAAGAACATAGAGGCTGGTGAAAGAAAAAATTATCCCTGGAAGCATTTTCAAAGAAGCTTTCCAGTGGTCTCTGGAAGGATCAAGATGTTTTTGTCTTCTTATTCAAGGCTTAGCTGACCTAGTTTGTTTCATTTCACACATTCGTATTGTTTTGAATAAAAAGTTTGTTCCTTTTTTGTGATATAGAAACCTACCTCTATGCTTTCCATGTTATTTCTGCCTCTGGTACATTTTTTTTTTTATTGTTAAAGAAATAATGCCTAGGAACACATCAATTTTCTTAAATGAGTTATATTTGTATTTAGACTTCCACAGGCAAAGGCAATATTCTAGACCATGCAATGCAATTGAGAATAAAAGTGAATGGGAAGATACATTAATTGCCCTAGACATAAGGGCCCTCCTCTGTCACACTAGTGCACTGTACAAGAACATGGGAGAGGGCCTTTTCCATTGTGGTATCCCAGTTATGGAATACCATCTTCTGAGAAGCCAGACTGGTACTAACACGGGCTTCCTTCTGGCACCAGGTTAAAACTTGACTATTGATACAAGCCTTGCGGGCTTAATAATTCTATTCAAATTGTATACCCAACATGGTTTATATGTTTTAACTTTAACTTTCAAAACTTCGGCCCTTTCTGCATGGGGAGGGGGAAACGGGGGGAAATGCGCTAAAACAGAGCTTACTGGCAGCTGGGTAAGTCCGTCACCATGCAGAGCAGTGCAAGCTTGCTGCTCCGCAGTCCTCAAGTGTCCAAAATGGCGGCTTCCGGCTGACGGAGGCTCTCCACCAACCAGAGATGCTCGCCAGTCAGAAGCCCGCCCCCCGGCAGATCTGCAGGCACGCACTAATGCGCGCCTGCAAATCTGTACCAGAGCACGGCGACGGAGCTGCATGGGGCTGCGCGCTCTGTGCTTTTTTAAAAACCTCTGAAAAGAGTTTTTTTTAAAAAAATCACCGCGCCACCAGTTCTGGTCGCTTCAGAGCGGAACTATGAAAAGTAGTCCGCCCCAATCCACTCCACGGTGCAGAAGACCTCCGTCAGAGGTCGCTCTACACCGTTTTAATACCCCGGTGCGGAAAGGGCCTTCAGTTGCTTAACATTTATGTAGAATGTTAAATTATTTACATTGTTTAAAAAATTAGTGTCTTGTATTTAAATTCTTCAGGCTACTTTTACTGTAAGCCACCTGGAGATCTTATACTATAAATTCTATTAGTAAATAAACAAATCAAAATAAGATCCACAGAGATTTACCACCTCTGTGTGTGTATGTAAACAGACAAGACATTTCATTAATTCTTGAACAATAGCAATAGTATTCTGTAATGTAAGTTTTTATTTTATGAATGTGATGGGATGTGACTTACTGGAAAAGACAACAATGCTTGGTGTAAGACCTGGGCAGGGCTGTTGAGGATAGGGCAACTTGGAGGCCTCATTCATAGGGTTGCCATAAACCAGTCAACTTGATGGTAGTTAACAACAATAAAAATGGAAAGCAGTAGACAAATATGGAAGCTGCAGTATGGGTGAACTGACTCAACCAAGGAAGTCACGGCCTTTAGTTTGCAAAACCTGAGCAGGCAGTTGATGACCGGGACTTTGGATATTTTCTCCTCTCCCTATTTATCCTCACAACTCATGATATGAAGCAGGTTGGCTGGGAGACAATGACTGGCCCCTTTTCTCAGGAATCTGAACCTGTTTTCCTCACTCCTGGTACAACTCTCTAACTACAATAAAACACTGACTCTCCCAATGTATGCGATAATGTTAATTTAACGGTGTTGGCTTTTTGGAGGGGAAAAGCTTATCTTGAGAGTAGAAATAAGGTTAAACATTTTGAAATACAAGAAGTATGTATTCTTGGCATACAAGGAGGGTTACAAACAATACTATTTTCTGGAGCACAGAAACTACCAGTCACAATTTGGGTCAAACTTAAATTTCTTAAGTTTAAATTTGAGTTTAAATTAAATTTAAGTTTAAATTAAATTTAAGATTTAAGATCTTAAATTTCTTTAAAAGTGGCTGTACCTATAACCAGAGAGCTAGTGAGATGTAGTGCCTAGAGCAAGGATTAGTAATGTGTGGCCTGTGGACTACATACAGTTTTCGGGAAGAGGGTCCAGTATGGATGGCCTCTGAGATCCCTACTGACCTCCCAAGGCCCCAGCACTCCTCCTTAATTTTTGGCAAAAAACCATATGAAAACATATGCCCAAGTGCTTCAAAAGGCCTTGAAATGCTATTTTGAGGGCACATTACCCAGGAATAGCCAGAAGGCCCTAAAGATGACCAAGAGTGATGTGCTGTCACTTCTGGTCACTAATACTGGCTACCATTTTGGCACAGAGAGGTCCTCTAGAGCTCTTGAGAAGGATAAAATGACACCATGTGGTCCACTGTACTCCACAGCATGCCCCCTCCCGCCAGGTTTGCTATGTTGGATCTGGATGTCAGGAAGTAAAATATGGACTTGACTGTGAGGTGGCCACAAAGAGCTCACACCTTCTTCAAAGGTAACCTATCCCATAGGGCAAATGCAAGGCTAACATAATACTCAAAGATCCATTTAGGAAGGGTGGGATGATTTACAAAATGAACTGGTATAGAACAATTTACTTTTTAATTATCTGGAGTAATATAGAATCTGCAGAGAGGTTCTCAGTAACCTGCAGAGAGGTTCTCAGTAACCAGCTGCAACTAAAGAGCTGTGTGCTACAAATCACAGGTTTACTCAGAAGCTATCTCCTAATCCTTAACTGAATGGAATTAATTCACAATAATGTTTGCATAGAATTGCTTCCTCAAAGGAGGACCCCTCCCCCCAGGACCACCCTTTGAGAACATACTTTGCCAAGGCTTGATTGGAAAGAAGCTGCTTGAGATGTTGAGACAAAAGTTTCTTTTCAAGGGATAGCCTTATCCATGCTCGAGCTCGACCCACATCAGTCTTTATTTCACTCATATTCTGGATGTGCCTGAAGGAAAGAAAAAGAAAAAGAAATCCACAAAATACATTTTTAAGCACCTCCAAAGCAACAGAGTCTTCAAGTGTCTCTTTGAAAGTCATTCAGACCCTGCTGAGTAGACTTCAAGCTTGTAGTGTCTACTTCTCTTACTCTCTCTCTGCCTCTGTCTCCCCTCTCTCTTCTTCCTCCTTCTCCTCTTGTTTCCCTCTTTTTCCCTTCCCTTTTCCCAGGGTCAGACAGCTAGAGTGTAATGCAAGATCCTAGCTCCAAGAGTAGACAGCTCTACCATTAAGCAGCCAATTTAGGGTACCATATGCCATCAAACTGTTCACTATTTAGTTTGTTATTATTGTATTTTTACTGACACAGACAGAGAGATGCCTTAGATACTAAAATAACTTAGTTAGCCTTGAGTCTATACATCTTGAATGAATGGAAGAGGGAGCACCATTTTCTATTTAGTCTTGGCAAAATATCTCTGGCTGGCTCTGAACGGAAGGGAACTTGCAGTTAATCATTTCAGTCAGCTCCATGAGCCAGAACAACCTGCACTCCACACACAAGCAGAAATCCTCATCTGAGTCACCAAAAACCAGAGATTCTAACCAAAAGTGGCCAAAAGTGTAACACTATTTGAGACAACCAAGTCATACTCATATTTTACTGCTTAGAAACTCTAAGGCTGAGAGATAAGTGGCACAAGATGGGCAGTAGTGACTCTCAGGTTAGTGGAATGGTGAATCTGCTTTAGGTTTAATTGAACTGTAAAGGTGCTCATTCTAACTGCTCAGCCTCCCCAGAAATTTCAGAAATTTAGAGGAGGCCCTGTTGTGTGTCCCAACACCTTGTGAAGTCAGGTTGTTGGGTACATATTAACAGGGATTTCTCTGTAGCAGTTTCCTGAATGTGGAACTCCCTACACAACAAAGTTAGGCTAGCCCCATCTCTTTTTTAAAAAGGTACAGGTTAGGAGGTGAATCAGGAAATGTTGGCATTAATTCATCCAAACAGAGAGGTTCAAAATCATGTAAATTTTGTTTGAGGTGCAGGAAATATCCCTTAAATAATGCATGTGGTTTGAGTACACACTCGTTACTTCTTAGAATACTTGAGCAAAATTGTGTAAGCAAAGCAAAGCTAATCGGAGATAGCTTGGACCTCAAGAAAGGAACTTGTGTCACAGCTCTTCCCTAAAATTGGATTAAGATTGCTATGAAGTAGTTCCCCAAATAGGGCCCCCTTTGTACACAAGTAAGAACTATTCCCTGTATTATAGCTTAGAAATTAAATAGTACCATAGACAGCAGAAATCTTCCTCTCTCAGCCCATTTTAGCCCTGTAATTTCAATGAAACCCAACAGCCAAGTCCCACATAGTTTTTTTCAATTACTCATGTAACTTGCAAAATGCTGACAGTCATAGAAACACTGGGAGATTTAGGAAATGACTGGCAAAGAAGCAGCAGCAAACTGCCCCCCTTTTTTTTACAGTGCTGGGCCCCATCCTATGAAGTGCCTGGAGCAACCACTTCAACTGAACCATTGATAATCTGGCACTGCTCCTCCCTGTTCAAGGATTGCCTCAGTCTACAAAGGGAAACACTGTGCTGCAGCAAGTCCAGCATTACCAGAATAATAGCTGAGATGGGGGTGGGAGGCTGAGGAAGGAATGATTATCATGTGCCAGAGCCATAACGCATCACAACATCTACAACCCCAAATATTGCATTGTCTACTGCAACATTTTCAACAAAATTCCTGCCAGTATTTTCTCTGCAGACATCCTGGCCTCTGCTAAGAGTTTTGCATAAGATGACATAAGTTTACTGTGGTTCTCTTAACTGCTTAGACAATTAAGACCTAAAGCAAGCTCCTGAGGCTCCAAAGAGGCTGTTTCAAAGCAGCAAGATAATCCCTCCCAGCTCTCTTTGTCCTTTGTTAACAACTCCCACAGCCTCCCTTCCTTGAGCAAGGGCCCAATGCAGTCAACCGAAATCACTCCAAAAAAAGCACTGCTGCTGGCATTTGCACATCTTCTGCACAGCAACCCCCTAATTTTTGGCTCAGACTTTGATAGGCAGCTCTTAGGGCTTCTAGCACAACACAACTGGGCAAGGGATCAGAAGTCCTTGAGAAACATGATGCGCAGCGCATTAGTCACCCGCATCATGATGAAAAGCACACACTGTAGCTATTTCAAGCCTTTCGATAGGAGACTATATCAAAGCAGATGCCTCCCACTCCCTTCTTTGATGGGGAGCTCCATTTAAAGCACAAACACAACCAAGCCATATAAATCATTTCCTCAGCACTGCCAAAGGGAATGGCGAGACAAGCATCCACATCTGTTACCATCATCCAGGAGAAGTAGGGCAGCTTTTCCCACTCAGAGCAAAAAGCTTTGTTCCTGTCTGCTCCTCGGTACGCAAAAACAAGCTCAATGCCAGCAGCCTGGGAAGCCGATTAGACACAACTTATGATAGCTCTGTTATTTCTTGGCTTTGTGGCATGCTGTGATCTTGGAGGAACCAATGATGGATGGAGGATTTTTAAAGATGCTTAACTGTTGTTGTTCTAAAGCAACTCTCATCAATTGTAACCAGCATAGCCAAAAGTAAGAAATGTCAGGAATTGCAATTCAGCAACATCTGGAGAGTCACAATGATGAGGCAACTTTACCAGGTTCAGTGGTCTTGAATGGTCATCTGGGGCTGGATGGAGTGCCAAAGTTGCCCCTCCTCCCAAAAAACCCAAAGCAAATATTGGAAATGTACAGAAGTTCTGGTGAAAAATGGATTTTTCTAATGTTAAGCAGTGCAGGCAAGAAGAGAGGTGTTATCTTGGAAGTTTCCAAGACAGGCAACTCACTCCTTTTTTTGGTTAGTAAAGAAAACAAAATGGTGGTTGAGGAAGTCAGGAAGCACTGAGGATCCCAAGACCAGCCCTGGGGCCACACACTGTCTACCCCTGCTATCCCTTGGGAAAGAATCTTCCTTGAGAAACTGTTTAGGGACCAGAAATGACTGCTTCAGTATTTATATAGCAAGGTCTAATGTAAGATGAAGACAGGCTGTTTGCAGTACTAGACAGAGGCAGCATGAAAGTGGCAATTCACCCCTTCTTGGGTCCAGAAAAGGTTGGTCTAGGGGTCTGGAGGTGACAGGGGCATCACAGGCAGACCTGTGGGCTGTGCCTTGCCCATCCTAGAACATATGACAATGTCTCATTTTGTCTTCTGCCATTTCATTTCATTTCATTTTGTTTCATTCCAATTTTATACTTAACTTCATAATAGTTGTTTCCTAATATCATGATGGGATGTTATCTTAACAGGCTGACTTCTTGCATTCAAAGGAATGCAATATGCAGCTGTCAACCATCAGACTTTCATCTGGCTCCTGGATCATTCCAGGTGAAGAGTCAATCTGTGAGTACTATCACAACCTGGCTCTCACTAGAGAAAGAATGGCCCAGACACCAGCAAGACAGCTTCTGAACAGACTAAAACAAGTTGGGGTCAGTCTTTATTCTCTATTTCAGCCTCATCTTCCACACTTCCTCAGCTGATCCTGATACCCTCCAGATATACTGGACTACAACTTAGGCTATCCTTGGCTGGCTATGGACAGCCCAAGTTGTAGACTAACACATTTGGGAGCATGGGTCAGACCCAGGATTGAGAGGAAAGAACTTGGAAAAGCAGAACTTGGAAAAGTTACTTTTGGGACTGTAGGTGCAGCCCAACATATCTGGGGGCACGGGTCAGAACCCAGGAAGGAGTAGAAGACTAAGAGGTGGGGGACATTGGGGTCCATTCACAATGTCAATGTTTCCTTAGAATTAAGAGGAAATTGAATCTCAAAGGAAGCCTGTGAGAGGATCTTTTCACCTATGTATACCAGTACTAATTGTAGAGAGGACTCCAGTTGAAATTAACCAAGGTATTTTATTTGGGTTGACAAACACACAAGAAATCAGACATTCTCAAGAACCAAACAAGATTATGGGAAAGCGAGGCATGAAAGGCTGGAGAGAGACAGAGAGAGAGAGACAGGCAAACTGGGGTGAAGAAGGTGACTGTTTCCAATTCTGAAGAAGAAGATCGAAATGGAATGGCCCAAAAAGCATCTGAGGATGTCAAGAATGAGCAGCAGTCTGGGCACCACATATTATGTTCAAATACTACCATTTGCTGGGGCTGAAGTTAGGATTTATATACCCTATTTCCTACAAACCCTAGGGGGGTTGTGGACAAAGCAGTAATGGCTTTTTCATGGGAATGACAAAGGAGTCTAGAATGGGCTGACTGCCTTAACTCTAGGTAACAAAACACTGATGGGAGTCATGGCTATCTCTTAATGTCTTGGTCAGGCCGGGGGTGTAGGGAAGATTTCTGTAGGGTGAGATCAAGGATATGGTTCCTGATTGCTTCACATGGGCAGTTTCACCTTTCATTGTTTCTGGGTGTGCATGGAGCCTGTCCATTAGCATCCGAGTCTCTCACCGAATCCTCTCTGAACTTACGATCTCACTATGTCTAAGGTCAGCCTGACCTGGCAACATGCTCTTCTGGCTAGTGTGCCCTTGACCATGTTTTCCAGGCATAAATATGTTCAATTATGAAAATAGCACATCCCGCAGGATGGGAGTGTAGGATATAATGAAAACTAATTCAATGCAAAATTTGGAAAAGTTACTTTTGGGAGACTCCAACTCTCAGAACCACAACCACCATCCCACCAATTAGAAAGGACTTTCTTCTGTTCTCGTAGAATAAAAGTCAGCATCTGTGTAAAGGTACGTGTGTGTTCATGTGTCTGTGTCCAACTTATGTTAACACTGCACCCTAGTTTTTTTATTTTGTCTCTCAGAATCCCCAATCCAGCATGACCATTGATTATGTTGGCTGGGGAATTCTAGGACTTAATAGTCCAGAAAATGAAAGAATTCCAAACTCTGAATTAACTGGGGTTGCAACAAACAGTACTGCCACCACCATCTGGTAATTGTGTTTAAAAGTGAACTTCCAAATGCATATTTCTGCTTAGTTCTGCCCCATACTTGGATGAAGACAAGTTTGACAGATATGTCTCTTGTCTCTAATTATTGATGATTAATATCCACATCTAGAAGCCACAACGGACTTGCAGTGCTCACCTAACACAATCTTGTCAACACTGTTTCCACAGACATGGCAAATTAATAACAAACATTTATTTTGGAAAGAAAAAACTTCCTACAAATTATGATCAATTGGATTTTTATTTTTATGCATGAGTGCCTCTTTCTGGAAAAGCAATTGAATTCTGAAGTCATGGTATTAAAAAAAAATCTCTAAATATGTGGCTGTTTCAAACAAGTTGAATACTCTTCAGGCCAAACAGTGGTACAGGACAGAGATTTAAATTCATTCATATTACATATCATTCTTTCTTCAAGAATGCCAACACACTACTTTTCTTTTATCGTTGCCATGAATTCGTAGTCCACAAAAGCTTATGTCTGAAATATCTTTCCTCCTTTATATCTTTTTATAATGAACTTAGGAGGAAAGCCATTGCTATTGCTATTGTTGTCTCCTTTCAGGCTGTTTCTAATTTATGTCAACCCTATAGTGAACCTATAATGAGCATTTTCTTGACAAGATTTGTTCAGAGGGAGTTTGCCATTGCCTTCCCCTGAGACTGAGAGAGTGTGATTTACCCAGGGCTGAGAAGGGATTCAAACCCTAATCTCCAGAGTCCTAGCCCAACCCTCAAACCACAACATAACACTGGATCTCTCTACAAAAGTCATAGGAACAGATATGGTGACTAGTCCAAATGAACTTTATGCCCAAATGAGGATTTGAAACTTGGTTTTCTTTTGCCTAGTCAGACAGGCACTACGCTACTACGCTACGCTACTACACTGGCAGAATTTCAACCTACGCAGCCCTTCGGCTTGAGAGAGAGGAATTCCCTCCATATCCATACAATTTACACCCATACTGGCAAGACTGGGACAAAAAAGGCAAAATGTATTTCACAGTCACAAAGCTCCAGCATGCAAAAAAGCATTCATTTTTAGACAGAAACATCAATATTCAAGGCAAAGTTTTATGAGCTGAATGTCACACCTCATATCGCTGATGAGTGAGACTCTCAGAGTAGGTAGCAGCCCTGTGTCAGACTTCCTTCTTTCTGGCCCAGCAGCAACTGTAAAATAGGGAGGGAGGGAGGAGTTGCATTAATTTGTCCGTAACACCTTGTCAATTAAAAGCTACAAAAACAAAAACAAAAACCCAACAAAAGACCCTAAGCTTCTTTGAGAACTCCACCAGGACTAGATGGATGTTATGTAAAGAATTTTCCACTTGTCTCCTGCTTCAACACTATGACAACTTGCTGGTCATTTCCCTCGTTTAGTTAGGCTGGAGTGGGACTCTGAAGATTTAAGAACAATAATCAAATGTTGCCTTTTTTACAGTTGTTAGATCTACCTAACTCTGATCCACAAGGATTTCTGTACATGAAAAAAATCTTAATGTGAACTGATAAAATGATTAAAATTTCAGAAGGATCACAGTCAGGGTAGAAGGTATGTTATACCTTATATTTTCTAATCTGATTTCTGTAGTGTGCATCTAAACAACATTCTGCTTTCTTGCAAACTAACCCACTGCAGACAGTATAATCAAGAAAAACTTGTATAACTGCAATTCTATACACAAAAACAACAGAGTCTTACAGCATATTAAAGATGAGGAAATTTATTTTAGCATCACGTTTCATAGACTATAAGTCATCTCCTCAGATAGAATATATCAGAGCCTTCTTTTTGGGAAATGCATCACTGTCAGCTCAATGACAGACAATTTTGAGCAAACATGTACAGGATTGCATTTTTAATCTGTGTATAATGCTTAGAAAATTGCAGGCTTTTCAAATGATAATAAAATACAGTAAGTAAACAGAGTAACCCTGACATAGGCACAACTGCTGCAAACACCCATTTGACCAAAGAGCCTTGTACTCACTTGGGGATTCTGCCAGTTGCTCCTGTTTTTCTTCTCTTTCCTGGTACTGAATTAAATGGGACCACAGTGCAGATTTTCCCTTTAAAAAACAGATTACCAGCCATGTAAGGGATATGAAAGTGCGAGAGATTAAGAGGATAAGCAATGGCAGCAGGCTGAACCCTGTGGGTTTTACATCCTTAAACTGGGGATGAAAAGAAAAAGGGAAAGAAAAAACCACTGGCCACCTCTGTATCTTTCCATTGAACAAAATAGCTTGGGGGACATTATCATTGGTCACCTTTATTTCTCTCTATGGAGCAAAATATATGTTTTAGCATTACAACCAGCCAGTTATGTTAAGCCAGGCTAGGTGACAAGACAGTGACTTTTGCCAAGTCACACTGCAAATTTTGCAGGTGACCAAAGGATTAGAACCAGGGAATCTCCAACTATAGCTAAGAGAAGCTATAAGAATTATAGAAACATAAGATTTATAGTGACCACATTCACTTTGCACCAAGTTGACCTGTAGGGTGCCATCTTTGGGTGTCCTACACATCTGAACTCCAGGATCAGAAACACATCATGTCCTTCTATTAAACTGTAACGGTTTGACTGACTGAAAGCATTTGAACAAGTGCACTCAAACTAGAGAGGCCAAGTCTTTACAAAACATCCTGGATAATATATGGCAGATTTACTTAAGCCCAAACTATAACGATCCAAAGGTTCATGCTTAGCCCATGATGTGTTCTCTGCAGAGAACATTTCCATGTAACAAGAAGCCCAAATTCCACACCAGCGAAGAGGAAACACAGCTCAGCAGCAGAAAATATGCTTTGCATATAAAACAGAACTCAAGTTCAATTCCCATCATCTCTAATTAAAAGGATATCAGGTAACAGGTGTTGAGAAAGACACCTGCCTGAGACCTTGGGGAATAAATATCATGTTTGAATCCCATTACAAACTAAAGAGCAAATTAATGCTTTCAATTAGATTTGCTGTGGATATACAAGAACACTAATATACACGCAGAAGACATAAATCTGCTGGTTTACATTCACAGAATTAAGTTTTTTGCCAACCTAAGTAGACAAAACTGAGCTAAATCAAGGTGCTGACTCATGAGAGGACTCCTTTATATGGAGCTGTGCTGTGTTTAATAGCAATGCATGTTGTTTCATGGAAAACCATTTACACACAATGGCTGTGCAATCATTCCACTCAGTTGTGCATACAGACTTCCACCTCATCTTCTTCATCTATTGTTTACCTTTTTTCTTTTACTTTTCTTTTTGCACTTCTTTATTTCTTTAATTGTTTTAATTTCTGTAGTTTCTGTAAGTTTCTGTTGTACTTTTCAAAACTTTAATAAAAATAAAAATTTTAAAAAGTAACATTTTCACTTTCTAAACTCAATGTTATTTATAAATTAGTTATGTTCTTCTAATAAATATTGGCTAGAAAGATTACAACATATACTGAATACCCTAAAGGCACTAGATCTAGTTTGATTTTGGAGGCTAAGAAGGATCAGCTCTAGTTAGTACTTGGAAGGGAGACCACAAACAAATAACAGGTGCTGTAGGCTGTATTTCAGAAGAAGGACCTGGCAAAACCACCTCTTGAGTATTCCTTGCCTTTGAAAACCCTATAAAATTCATGGGATCATCATAAATCGACAAGTAACTTGAAGGCACATGCACAGAGAGAAAAAGTACTGACACAGGAAATAGTAACTGTCTGGGGTATCTTCCTTCAACTTGGTTTCCTCTAGATGTCTTAGACTATAACAGCTATCACCCCTGACCACTGGCCAGGTTAGCCGAGTCTAAGGGGATTTAAAGTCTGGAAGTATATCACATTCCAGTAATTGGTAAAGGCTGCTCTAGAGTTAGGGGAAAAAATGGAATTAAAATGGTGCCATATGACTGTGCCCTCCTAAAATCATGGACAAAAGAGAGGGTATATCTCAGTGAGAGCAAACATTGTTTACATGCACTAAGTCCCAGGTTCACCTCTTGGCATAACATGGCATACAGATCTGAAATATGTCTAAGGCATGCTACCGCTTCAGGCCTTAGGCATCCATTACCAGTCAGAATAGACTGGGGTAGTAACTTGGGGCTACACATCCCATCAGTCCCAACCAGTAAGGTCAATGGCCAGAGATTATGGGAGATGGAGGACATCTAAAGGTAACCGTGTTGCTTGCCTATAAATAACACTGGTTTAGATGCGTCAATGGAGCAACAATATATGGATAGATTCCTGTGTTCCTAGAAGCCTTCCAAGATGAGGAAAGAAGATGGAAGAAAGAAAGTTTAAAATAATGAAATGAAGTAATACAGAAATTAAGGGTCCTTTCAACTTACTGACCTGTTTGACTTGTAGTCCATGGCTCCAAATTCTTTCCAGCAGGTCACAAAGACTAGCAATGAGTGTATTTTCTTCCAGTCCTGTTATGTTGGCTTCACCATGTCCCAGCTCTACTGCTTCATGGCCCATCTTCTCTACCAGCATACGTTTGGTCTGAAAATAAGCATTTTTTTTACAAGTTTTACAATTTTTATAAAATTTACAAGCAGTACAAGCTAAAGCATGTAGCTGTCAATACAGTTTACAATATGGATGTAGCAGCCAAAGCAGAAATTTTTGCTCTTCTCTAGAAACCCTTGCTCCTGAAGTGAAGTAGAGCAGTTGTCAGTAACCAGTTCAAGACTTCTTTGCCCTGGAAAAGGAAGTTGGGACCCACATTGTTTCCAGTTCAGCATACGGTAAAGCCCTTCTTGTTAGCATATAGTAAAGACTTTCTTCTTTAAACATGCTTAATTTACTTACTTCTACAAGCTTTATCTAATGTTTTATTTGTGGTATCTATTATATTATTGCAATATTATTTTATTGCAATAGGATTATACTGTATTTTATTACTGGCTTTAATATTACTGTTAGTTGCCCTGAGTGGTACATAAACATCAGAAAGGATGGGGTGTACATTTTTAAACACATACATATCAATCAATAAAGAGAAGACAAGTTCAGATGTGGCCTTTCTCTTTGGCACTCTCTCACTAGGAAGCTTTCTCTGGTGCCTATGCTGCCATCTTTTCCATATCAGAAAAATATCTTTTTATTCTGGATTTTATTATGTTTTTAAATGGTGCTCTTTTATAGTTGACATTCACCTGTATTGTTATCTTTTATTATTATTTGCATTTTTTTCTTTTGTAAATGGCCCTTAAAACTGAAGAGCAGCAACTGTGTATATGCCTTCAAGTTGCCTGTTGGCTTATGGAGACTCCATGAATTTCATAGGTTTTCTTAGGCAGGAATATAGACATGCTTTTTAATAAAATGAAAAAACATAGCGGTGAGTAAGAATGCATCCCTCATTCTTTGCTTTAACACCATGTATATCTCTATGCTTCTCAAGGGTGGATAAACCATTTTTCCCACTAACTCAGTAAGTATAACCAGTGAGCTGGTCAAAAAGTGTTTCTTCCAAGAAACAGTATTGTGTGATCTAAAATGGAAGTGGATGGGAAAAGACTGGCCTCAATATGCAAGATACTTCCTCTGCCGTTCATAATATGCAAATCATCATTACAGCTGATCTATGCATGTGTTCACATATAATCAGCAGGAAATCACAATGCAGAAATAAGCATTTGGGTACTTTTATAGCCCAGGAATGGAATACCTGTAGCCCTCTAGATGTTGCTAGACTACTTCCTGCACTGTGACCACTGGCCATGCTGATCTCATGCATATGGGAATTGGAATCTGTCTGTAAATATACTATGGTTTATATTGTAGAAAATAAGATAATGCATTGGCATGTATACAATGTATAATATATTAATATATCTGTTGGGGGGAGTTGAGAGCATGGGAGTTACTGATGACTGACTGGGAGTTTGAATATGCTTTTGAAAATGTGAATTTGTTAGTCAATTAGAGTTAGACAATATCAGTATCAGAGTTAGACAATAGAGTAAGAGCAGGGATGATGGATGGGACAGTCAAGTTTAGTCAGAATTAAGTTAGTTCAAGATGTAAATGTGTGAGAGAAAGCAGTCAGAGCAAGTAGGTCAGTACAGTCAGGGCTCAGTTGATTAGACCAGAGTGTGGAGTTTGTAAGGTGTGTTTGAGGAAGACTGCTTAGAATAAGAATATAAGCATATATAAGTAATTGTAACAACAAAGCTATACTGTATTGTAATCACATCCATTTGAACAAGTAATTGTGAATGTTTTCATTATCTTCTTCTGTTAGATAAATAATTTTGGCAACCTACACATCTGCTGAGATTAAGTTATTGCTAAGGTCAGGTACAGGGGTGTCTGAAGCGGCAGTGGATATACAATTGTAGTTGCCATCTTTCATGACTCCTGAGTGTAAAGAAAAGTAGAGGTCCTCACAGGCAACAAACTCTGTAAGTATTGTTGGTATGCCCAGAACATCAGTCGAAATACTGAAAGATAATATTGGGGAGAACACCTAGGAAACTCCTGAACACGATAATGGCACTGGTGTTTTCTGTCCCCCCACCCCGCAAATCATGTTTTACTCAAGACTCACCTTCATTCGACATTCTTTGAGTAAACCTTCCACAAATTTCCAGTTTGTCTGAGCAATTACAGCAGGAGAAAGATCAGAGAGTTTGGGCTGCCTCAGATTTTTCCCCAAAGTCCTTGCTTCTTGCATGTACTTCTAAATCCAGGAAGAAAAGAAAACTAGAATGAGCACAAAAAAAGCAACCTCCTTAATTTTATATAACTAGCAGACTCACACTGCACGAAAACATAAAACGTATGTGCCATAGTGATGTAGCTCAAATTTTAAAAAGCAGGAAGCAAGAGGGCAGAGAATACTCATGCAGTTTTACTGCTTTGAGGGAAGACAGCTGCTACTATACAGCATATTCTCTGGGGAATTTTGTTTTGTGAGCTTTTAATGGGATTTCAACAGACACAGATTTTGCAGATGCATAGGCAGGTTGCTAAAGGAAGCAATATGGACAACCAGAAGAAATCTGGTACACCTGTTTGTATGTCACATATATACAAATATATCTCACCTCAGAGAACTACTCTACCATTTTGGTATATCTTGGAAGTAACTGACAACAACACATGGGCAAAAGGTGCACAAAACTGGGTAAACTTATATGTTGGATCTACTTCTCAGTTGTTTTCCAGTTGGTAGACCAGCTGCACATCCATAAGAAATCTTAGTATCTGGGAGGTGTATTTCCATCCATGACTGAATTCTTCCATTCTTTTCCTGGGTCCTTTCCACCTCTAGCCCTTAATTAATTACACTGTGGTTCCTATCAACTACACAGCCCTCTCCTACTAGATTATCAGCTCCTTCACTCACCACAGAAACCTAACAAAATAAACAAATAAAATCCAATAAATATAACATACCAGGACAGTGGACAACACTAGACTAAATTACAAGTTTGTCATACAGTACTCTTTAATTTCTCTCCTCCTCAGCAAAATGGATATTACGCTAACTGAACTACTTTGAATGGTGTCCCAACCACAGTGCTAGCTCCTGAACTATGGTCATAATGATGATAGATTCTAGCTACATTGGTTTGATAAACAGTGAACTGCACTAGCAGATTCATTTCAATGAAAAAGAATGGCTGCACATTTTGCCTAACATCTCACATTCTTTTAAAGGATGCTGAGAATAAAAACTTCAAGACCAGCTAGCTCTGTATTTCCTTATCTTCTCCCTTCCCTCGGATGTTAGTGGGGAGGTACAGTCTGTAGATGATCCATAATAGCTATCAAGCACTACATTTAGGCACTACAACCCGTACTTCCGTCATTAAATCCATGACATAAAACAGAGACTACCGAAGACACTTTGGTGCCTGATGCACAAAACACTTTCTAAAGATAAATCTAAATACTGGATGTTTCACTACTCTTCAGCAGTTTTCCTCAAATCTGCTGGGATAGGACTCCTTCAGCTTGCTTAACAGTAATCCTAGGCACAGAGGTGGGGAAGAGAGGACCTGGTTTTTTAACACACACATCTCACATGTCTGATCAGTTGTTCAAGTTGTGAACTAAATTTGTGGGAAGCTGTTGGCCTAGACAGCCAAAAAGAAGAATGGTCAACATTTCTCACTACTGCTTTAGGATTTTAAGCCTGAATAAATTTATGAGTTATTTATATAAATCCTAGCATTTTTGTCTACAAAAATGTAGACCAATGTGTATATGGTGGTTTTCCATTCTCTTCATCTAGAAATGTGTACCATTTATTTTTATTTTTTTAAAAGAGCTGATCTATACCAAGGAATTATACGAGGGAGACTCTCCAGAAGAAAATATTTCTGTTCACATAGTTCTTCTCTCTCTTCCATTGCAAAGAATTATCTCCATTCCAGAGATATCAAGAATAGGGTAATCATTTTCACTTGTTTCCTCATCAAGGCTACCAACGCACACATTTTTTATTTAAAAAAGAAAGTCAATGGATATAAACATACACAGTTATACCCATATTCTCTCCATATCTACTCTACTGCAGAAAAACTGTGATTGCTAGAGATAGAGAGTTCTCTTTCCCTAAATTTAGAATCATATGTTTCTTCTGGATCTCCCAGTTTTAGTAGCTTATGAGCCACAATTCAGGACCAAACTCTAGATATGGTGTTAACTTTGTTTCAACCTGGGTATTCAGGCAAACCAGACTGGGATTATATTTTGTAGATTTTTTTTTTCTTTTGAAAACTGCTCCTCTTCCAAGCTACTAATCATTCATCGCAGGGAGAGGAAGAAAATCCCAAGCACAATATTCAAAGATAATAATCACATGTAGTCTCAGTTAAAAGCCTGTACAACTTACATGCAATAATGCAACCCATTATCTTCTCCCAAAGGATGTTTGTCCAGCCCTCCAGATGTTGTTAGATTGAAATTCTCTAGATGTTGTCAGTGACACTCCTATCAGCCCTGGCAAGCATAGCCAATGGTGAGGAAATGCTGGGAGCTGTGAACCAACAACCTCTGGAGGGCTGCATGATTCCAACCCTGGGGTAGAGTAACTTGCAATCTTGAGTAAATGCTTAATAACAGTTCAGAGCTTGGAAATTACATGTTACAAGTAATTATGTCAGCTGTAACATGTTACTTACATAGATGTCTACTTACCAAGTTCTCATTAATTCAGTAGGTCTACCTTTAGTTGCGACTAATAAGTGGAATTATGCCAATGGCTAAAGCTATTGTGTTACTTTTAAAATAACATCCCAAGCCCTTCAACAATTTGCAATTTCTCTGCCAAAGTGATTGTCTAAGTCCCAAACAGTGAATTATCTGGCAAAACATCAGTGAGGAGAAAGCTAAAGTGGTGAAAACTAGTGAAAGAAAAGGATAAGGAAGAGCAGGGGTGGCAATAATTCACAGTGTGGTTCTAATCAGACAAGTGAGAAAAAAAGATCTATACCTGCCTTAGCAGATCACTTTGAGAAGACTGAAAAAGCAAATGAGGTTTAGAGGCACATATAGGACTATCTTGGTCTTTGCAACTTGGTTGTCCAATGCCTTAATTTTTGGTACCCCAACAGTGTTGCAGAAGACAAAGAATCTGAATTTGAAGGTGTCTTTCAGTTTTCATATTGTAAAACTGATCACAAGGCATGGAGTGGTATAGCTTCAGCAGTCACTCGAAGCTTGGAAAAATTACTTTTTTTAGATTAAAATTCCCAGAATTCACCATATAACATGGCCACTGTCCAGGGGATTCTGAGAGCTGTAGTGCAAGAGGTTAATTTTTTCCTAAACTCTTCAATAACTTGCCTGGTTAGAGCCACACTTCAAACTACCATGGAGATGTGCATAAAATTCTATCCCTAAAAAAAAGCAGTGGTTTGTGTGATGAAGACAAGAGGCAGCTCTTGGCAAAATTAAAGAACACATACCAGGCAACATTCAGAGAATGATTTTTTAGGTGGCCGTGCAGGAGGGGGTGGGCCCTGATCCCACTCCCAGAATGCCATTGAGTTCTGACGAATCAAGAACTCCTCCGATGGCTAAGAGGAGGGAGACATAACCAATGGCAGAGACAGTAGATGGAGAAAAAGAAGAAGGCAATATATGCATGCATAATGGTAAGAACAAAAACAGAAAGGGAAAAAGAATAAATTCAGCACGGATATGAACAAATTAAAAAGCACAGAACTCTAATATCAAGCAACAGAAGGCAAGGCACTGAGCCATTACACTTAATAACACTAAATGCTCACAAATACCACTTTTATGTACTTTCAAGAATGGAATAGTGATGATGAACTTCCAATTAACTGGATTTTTGGCCTAGCAGATATTAATATAATATAGGAACACAATAAATAATAATAGATATGTATATATTATTTATAGCTGATTTGATTGGATATATTTGAAATATTGTTATAATTATGTTTGTTAATTTGTCAGGAAATATTAAATAAAAATGTGAAGAGAAACAAATATCACTTTGCTTTTTTTCAGTGGAATAAGTTTTCAAGATTGCACATACAATTGCAGGGTCTCCCCTGAACCTACTCCCCCTGCCAACAGCAACACAGCATGAGAATGTTTTTCTTTGAAAAAATGAAAAATAAAAAGAAGCAAAGCAACTTTAACCACTATGAAAAGGCATAGCATTTTGCTTTCATTTTTAAAGGAGACATCGTAAAAAGCAGAGGAAACTAATAAAGGCAAGATGAGGTCTAAAAAGTCATGCAGGAATTTCTGAGTTGCAGGTACAGCTATAAAAGTATCTGTTGAAACAGCGTCTCTCTCTGTTCCACTGCTTGCTACCACCGGAATAGAACAAGGTCATCCCAAAACATTTTGTTGCCTGAGGATAAGTAGCAACTATGCCACCTCTGCCATCTTCAAAGTCATGGTGCACAGTAAACCAGTCATGTCATTTTATCTCCTGAGTCAGAAATATCAAAAGCCTGCATTCCCCCTTCCCAGCAGTAAAAATGCAGACATTATAAATTAAATGATTAACAATCTGCTGCCCTTTCATAACACCCCATATCTCCTGCCTGAGGCAGATGCCTGACTTCACCTATTGACAGGAATAGCCTGGCTACAAAACTGAGTTCAGAAGCTAAGACACAGCTCCCTTGCTTCTTTGAAGACTTAGGTTTCTAAGAGAGAGATATTTGAAGATCAGAAATACATGCCAGAACTGTGATTTGGAGCTTTAAGGGCAGAACAACACACTGTAAATAGCAGCAGGCTTCATTCTTTTGCAATTAACGTGGAAGAAAATTTATCCTGTATCTCTATGGCATCATATTGTGGGTTTCCCTGCCATCAACAACCAATGATGTAGAAAGTGGGTAGGAAACAATAATGTCATGGCTACTATATGTTTTGGAACCCATTGTCAGTATCAGTCCCATACTGCCCATAACTTACTTCCACTCACTCACAGCATGCTGGGTCAAAAATGCACAACTCTTTTACTGTCAAATATACCTTCCATAGACAATTTAAATGTGCACCCCAGGAGTTTCTCATACACTTTTCAAAAAGATAGATGTCCATGGCTCTGTGGAAGCATGCACAAGCATGCACAAGGACAGCAAGGAAGATGAATAACATGTACACAGGGATTCTCCCTGGCAGATAGGCACAGAATTTTGGATTACAATCATGAGGCGTAATTAAGTTGATGGTACTTTGGCTTGTTATGCTTCTAAGAAAAGGAAATGTTAGGAATTAATTCTCAGAAGGAGTTCACTGACTTCCATCTCCTACCCCACAGGAAATCAATTTCTGTCCACTCAATTTTATAAGGGCTTCACTTAAAAGAGAGAAACAGAGAGAGAAATTTTTAGGCATTCTAACTCCCCACTGATTCACATGTCTAGTGTGCTGGACGTCAAAGTAACTATTCAGTTCTGCATTTAAATAAATGCTAAGCAAAACCACCATGCCAATCAGGCAGGAAATTTGTAACTTTTTTTTCAAAGACTTTTGTTAAACTGAGTAACAGAGAGCTCTTATGGGCTTACTAGAATTTGCTCTGACTTTCCAGAATCTTCAGAAACTGTACCTAGTCCAGGATTCAGCAGTGAGAACTGTCTGTGAGAGTTCACTTAGAGAAATGCATTATATTTGTCTTGCAAAGTCAGTCTCTGCTGGAGATCAATTTCTTTCCAGGTACAATTCAAAGTTTCAGGACAACCTCAAAAGCTATAAGTGACTCAAATCCTGCTGGGACCACCTAAATTCTGAATCCTTGGTCCTGAGAAGCTAGATTGCTACCCTCTTTCCTTACATTTCACCATGTGACAGAGACCTTCCTGTTCAGTTGGCTTCTTGAGTTTTTAGTCATGTTTTAAAGGATTTTTTTAATTTTATAATTTATTATATTTTATTATTGACTTTTAAGTGCTATTAAACATGAAAAAGGCAGAATATAGTCCACAAATGAATATAAACAAACAAATTTTCAAGGACACATTGCTACCACTTCCTTTTTACAAAAGCATTTCTTCATGTTTTCTTTTCCTCACTGAATGCATACTGTTGTATCTTGGGAGAACAAGCTAGCAGATCACAAGAACAGACCGGGAGTTTTAAAATATCTTCTCTTTGAGAGCAATTATTCTTGTTGTGTGAGAACAAGTCCTAATGGTGGTCAGCCAACCAACTTGTTAGGTTGGAGACAGAGGGCAGCTCTTCTAAATAACTGGAGACAGCTTGAAAGAGGATTGTAGTTCATAGCACAATTATGCCTCTAGGAAATTTGGTTCATAAGGGTATTTTGGATTAGCCTGGACACTGTTACCCACTCTAGTAATGGATGAGTGCAGGGAGGTGAATGAAGCTGCTTCCAAGGATCTTTCCCCCTGCCAAGTCACAACCCAGACAGCCACTGAAGTCCACTTATACCACACAATTATAGTGCTATATTCCACTTTAACTACAGCCTGCTGAATCCTGGGGTTCATAGTTTAGTGAGGTACCAGAGTTCTCTGACTGAGAATTCTAAAAACTACTCCCCCAACTGCATATCCAAGGATCCCATGGGATGTTGCCATGGCAGTTAAAGTGGAATATAGTGCTATAATTGTGTAGTGAGTGGGTGCTAGTTGCAGGGCAATAGAGTCTGTTCCTTTTGTTCTATAGTTGAAAAACTGACATGTGGCAACCAGTCTTTTTTAAGGCTGTAAGCAACATTCAATGCCTCTACAAAGGTGATGAGAGAGAGAGAGATGAAGAAGCAGAAGCAAAATCTCTCCCATGTCACTTTCAACCGTCCTAAACTAATGTTCCTTACTTTCCCAATGTAAAAATGGTAGCCTTAACCCATACATAAAACATTTTAAAAGTGGATAATTAAGATGTCAAATTTAAATTTTTCTATCCTCTCCCTTCTCTCTTCCTCCCCCTTTTTTGGATTGTGCTGTGCAGAAACACTGATGTTCAATTACAATAGTAAACGTACCAATACGTATTTATGCCAAGATTCTATTTGGCTTTTTAATGCAATTTTTAAAAAACAAAATAAAGCATGGATTTTACATTTTGCACTATCCACACATAAACCTTTTCTTGCTCAGCATTAAATGATTCATATATGTTATCGGGAAAACATCTAAATACCTAAAATTTGTTTCAGACATTTGGATGCTCAGTGACCTATAACTCTGTAAACTCTTCACACATTCAGTGCCCCAAGCCACCTACAGTTAACCTCAGCACTTACCTCTCTTAAATCATTGTCCAAACCAATGTGCTCTGAATGTTGTCGGATACGATCTTTCCGGCGCTGTGCTGTAGCACTGCGACTCACCCACCGACTGAGGTTATTTGATAGAAAAGAAAGATGATGGAGAAAATTACAATAAAATTTCAGTTGGACTAATTACTAGGATGAAAAAAAAAACTATCATGGCTTTAACACTGTTAACACATGTTCTCACAAGCCTTGAATCTCTAAAAGTCACACAGGGACCTGTCTCCATTTCTTAGTCCCACCTAGAACAAACCCACTGAATCACTGTTATTTACCCAGACTAAATCCATCGACTCACTGGGATTTACATAATCACTGGGATTTAAAATAACTCACCATTCAACAACCAGTTTTCTCAAGCTGGGGCTATCAACAAGATCATTATGATACATTAAAAAATTGTCAAGATGAAAGAAACAGTGGAGGAAAAACAGCTTATCATGAACATATTTTGAAATACCTTTGCTGGCTAGTCTAAACATAGAAGCTGAAGCAACCTCAAAGGCCATGTTGTTCTAATTAGTCCCAGTACAAGAAATTCACCTATCAATATCCTTGATAAACAGTCAACCATGGACGGCCTGCTTTTCTCCAAGACAGCTCCACTGTGGAACAGTTCATGCCATCAAATTGTTCTTCCTAACATTTAGTCTAAATCCTTCTTATAAACTGAACTTACTCTCTAAACTAAAGCAAGAAATTTGAAGCCCCCCAAATCTTTAAAGAAGACTGTAATATTCTCCCTCAATCAGGTTTAATTCAGGCTCAACATAACCAACACTGTACAGGGCAGCTGTCTCCCCAAGATCTCTGTCACCCTGCTACACATGCTCCCACCTATAGGTCCAGAGATGTATCTGTATCTGATGGCAGAAAAATTTGAGGCTATTACTTCCAGTAGCTTTAAATATGAAAATCCTTTATGCTCCAGCCATACCAAAGCCAATTGCTGCCTTTTTAGGGAAATGTCTTATCTAGATTGGTCCACAGTCAGTTAAGGGTGTGTGCTTGACTGACAGAACCCCTAGGCAAAAAAATATTAACACTGGAAAGAAAAATTCCCATGAAGTCATTTTCTATTTATCAAAATAACCAGTGACTAGGTTGTAATCCACCAGGAACATGCAGCCTGAGAGATTTTTGATACCTGATGGAGAAAATGCAGATCTCTCTGCCTTCTCTAGTGGTCATAATACAACTGAACAATTGACAGTGGTCAGATCTGTAATAGTATATCAGCATCCATCACCTGGTTGGTAAGGTTTTTTGTATGACCCAGACAGGGTCTTTTGCTCCTGGATGGGAGCATGGAAGAGAATGCAGGTGTTTCTTATGAGGGTTTGACCTTTTCTCCACGGCCACAGGAGCAACAACCTGAACAGACATCAGGTGTAGAGCACTGAGTCTGTTCCTTTATTCTGTGGTGGAAAAAACCAATGTGTGTCAATCCGTCTCTTTTAAGACATAAATCAACTTTTTTCCAAGCGTATTTTTAAGTTATCTTAAAAACCTACATGGTGTGAAAAAAGGATATATGTCTGTTAAATAAATACTTCTACAATGTTGATAGACAAGTGTGTGCATTTCTGTGTATGAGAGAGAATGGAAAGAAGGAGGAGGAGGAGGTAGAGGAGGTGGCGATGATGGAGTAGGAGGGGCAGCAAAGCTTCTCTCGTATCACTTTTAACTGCCCTGAACTCCTGTTCTTTACTTCCCCAATGCCAAAATGCCAGTCTTAGTCCTCATATAAGACATCTTCATAGAAATCATAGAAATGTAGAGTTGGAAAAGACTCCAGGGGCCATCCAGTCCAACCCCCTGCCATGTAGGAACACCCTCAAAGCACTCTCGACAGATGGCCATCCAGCCTCTGCTTAAAAACCTCCAAAGAGGGAGACTCAACCACACTCCGAGGCAGCATATTGCACTGCCAGACAGCCCTGACTGTCAGGAAGTTCTTCCTGAGGTTCAAGTGGAATCTCTTTTCCTGCAGCTTGAATCCATTGCTCCTTGTCCTGGTCTCTGGAGCAGCAGAAAACAAGCCCACTCCCTCTTCTACATGGCATCCCTTCTTAAAACTGGATAATGAAGATGTCAGATTTAAACTTCCCATTTTCAGTCTAAACCACCCTCACAACCATCTTAAGCCTGAAGGAATGCTTGTCATTTTCATCTCCTTCAGACTTTTGGTAGCACCACAGAGAAGAAGAGAGAGTGGCCAGTTCTGTTTCAAGCACTGTGGCCTAGGTGGGGAGAAGTCTTTCTCCAAAGGACTGTTGAAACCTATTGTCATCCAGCATTTCCCCTTGCTTAGTCTAAGGTCCAGTTTGTGGATTTGGTTGGATAAAAAAGAGGAATGCGGTTACTACCGGGCAAGAGCTATCATATTCATATTTGGTGGATGAGTCTCAATGAGAGGGAGATAGATCCACGCAGAAGAGGATCTGGAAGATAAATCTGACAAGAGAGAATGCTTGGCAGATGGCTTTATGCATTTTTAAAAAGATTATGTTGTTCAGCCACCAACATTCTTTTTCATCTACCATGCTCTTCTCTCTCAGGGTTTCAAAAAATTGAAACTTTTAAATGGTAAGCCATGTTGGAATACAGTTTATTTGAGTAGTAGGCTTATGAAAAAGAACAACATTGAAGATTCTACACAACCTCCATTCATTTCAAATGGACTTGGGTATCAAAGATTCTCACTGGTTTATTCCTTCTGTCTTCCATGTACACAGAATCTAGATTAAATGAACAAAAGTTCCATAGGCCAACCATCTAGAAAAGGTTTTGTTCTGAATTTTTGTTGCAATGAAGCAACTAAGGTAACAATTCCAAGTTTAGCACATGCGTTTGCTGGGCCACATGAGCTTTGAGATTTCCCACAGGGTTTCTTGAACAACTTCTATATTTAAGCCTGTTCCCCGAAGCTAAAGTCTGTACCTTGGTAAAGTTTAATGTTCTTCATGAATGTTACAAGTGCTAGTGCTTTGAATTGGTTACAGATGTCTGGAGGGGCAAAGCAAGTTTTTCTCCTCTGGGACAGCTAGTCAAAAATATCAAAGCCTTATCAGAGAACATTGCCTGTGCTGATTTTTTTTAAGAATAAGAAAAGCAAGAACTTCTTTTTGCATACTTGCTTCCTTTTCCATTTATAACACTGGCTATAAAGAACCAAGTCTGTGTCCTACCCCGAGCTTGGAAAAGTTCTTTTGGATTACAACTCCTAGAATCTCCCAAACAACATGACAGAGTTCTGGCAGCTGTGGTACAAAAACAGAGCAAGTTTCCAAATTTTGGTGCTATCTATAAAACTTTATATCTGGTGGAAGGATAACCAGAGCTTTTGTTGGAGTCACAAATCTGCATCACCACAGACACTATTTAGTTTTGAAAGCCATGTTTCAAGACCCAGTTTTGGAAGAGAGGTTTTGCTTTTATCATCTTTTTTTTCTGTCTCATTGTCTTTTACAAATTTTGCTGTGCATAAATACAATTTATGACAGCTAACAGGCTTCAGTTCTATGTGCACATTTACCAGGAAGTAAGTCCTTAGTATATTGATTTTGACCCTGAAATTATTTCAACTTGCTTCTCTGTAAACATGCACAGGATTATACTATTAAGCTGTGTGACAATATAATTACTGGATGGTTTAAACTCAATCAACTATTTCTGTTCTTTGCTGGTCTCTGGTTCTCAAATCCACAGGTTTGTTAAAATCGTAATCAAAAAGATTTTGGATTGACCATTATCAGAAAAACTTCAATTAATTCCCCTGTTATAGCTCAGCATTCAAATTAAATTCTAACTTTCTTGTTGTCTTTGTAACATTTCAGCTAACTTCTCCTTTGCAGTCTGAAGCAAGGCACCCCAAGGGACTGCTCAATACCATATTGTCCAAAGATATAATAAATCGTGCTTTCTTTCTTTGCTGTATTTCCCAACGACAGACCAAGACAGCAGGAGAATATGATCATATTACCAGTCCGCTCTGCTTGTAGTGACTGTGACCAGGCCTTCGTCATTATGCTGAAAAGCAGCATCTTGTAAGGCAGAATTGCATTTGCTCCCTTTTTCTCAACTTCCTCAGAGATACAACACTACACAGCAGAAACCTCTCCTAGTTTGGATTTAGTGAGATAATGAACTACATCTTTATGATGTAGGAACATGAGTAGACTATTAGATGACCATGGTTACAGGGTACAGAAAGAGTACCCACTCAAATGCAGATTGTATTCCATAATAACCTAAACAGACCTACTTCGATTAGGGCATGGGTCGTAAAAATTTTCTTTCCAATGAGACTGATTTACAAGCATCACAGCAGGAAAATTCCAGAGGTGGTAACTTTCCTTCTAACCAACAAGTCTGAGAGCATCAGATTAGAGAAAGCTCATTTAATTTTTTTAAAAGCAGGGTTAGGAAATCTTTTTACATCCATATAGTTTGGACTACAAATTCTATCAGGCCCACCCAGTACAGTCAATACTCAAGGATGATAGGAGCCGTAGTCCAAAACATCTTGAGAAACAAAGGTTTCTTGCCACCATCTTAAAGGATGGGCACTCCATCACGAACATGTGAGCACCTGTGTAATTCTTTCAAGCATTATATGAAGAACAGATATAAATGGTAATGATGTGTCACATGATTTCATTTCAGCTCACAGATTACCCTACCAAGGTCTGATACATGTAATACATTATGTTCCTTTGTAAGTAATTACAAAGTACTACAAGATTATCAGTGGAGATTAGAGAATTAGAGAGCTTATTTAATCACTTTGATTTGGGAGCAGACATGCTCCAGTTTAAAATCAATGGAAGAAACCAAATGAAGATGTTTGTTCCTACATGACTAGATTTCCCTTTATTATCATAAAGGAAGAAGCTTAAGACTTTGAATGGAAATAATTTTTTTTAACATTTTTTACCCTGTTTTAGATTTTGATAGTACAGCTACAAATGGGAAGCACTCAATCACACAATTTAAATGGAGGGCATAAATTGCCAGCGCTACAATAAAGGAATTGCCGTGCTATAATATTTATACAAAATCATAGAATCATAGAAATGTAGAGTTGGAAGAGACCACACGGGCCATCCAGTCCAACCCCCTGCCACGCAGGAACACCCTCAAAGCAATCCCGACAGATGGCCATCAAGCCTCTGCTTAAAAACCTCCAAAGAAGGAGACTTCACTATACTCCAAGGCAGCAGATTCCACTGCTGGACAGCCCTGACTGTCAGGAAGCTCTTCCTGAGGTTCATGTGGAATCTCCTTTCCTGCAGCTTGAATCCATTGCTCTTTGTTCTGGTCTCTGGAGAAGCAGAAAACAAGCCCTCTCCTTCCTCTACATGGCATCCCTTCAAATATTTAAACATGGCTATCATGTCTCCTCTTAGCCTTCTCTTCTGCAGACTAAACATACCCAGCTCTCTAAGTCTATCCTCATACGGCATGGCTTCCAGGCCTCTCACCATTTTGGTCGCCCTCCTCTGGACTTGCTCCAGCTTGTCAATATCCTTCTTGAATTGGGGTGCCCAGAACTGGACACAGTATTCAAGATGAGGTCTAACCAAAGCAGAGTAGAGTGGTACCAGTACCTCCCTCGATCTAGACACCACACTCGTATTGATGCAGCCGAGAATTGCATTGGTTTTCTTGACTGCCACATCACACTACTGACTCATGTTCAGGTTGTGGTCTATGAAGACTCCTAGATCCCTTTCACATGTACTGCTATCCAGCCACATGTCCCCCATCCTATATTTCTGTATTCCATTTTTTTCTACCTAAGTGTAGGACCTTACACTTCTCTCTGTTGAATTTCATTTTGTTAGCCTTGGCCCAGCTCTCCAATCTATCCAGGTCATTTTGAATTTTGATCCTGTCCTCTGGCATATTAGCAACCCCTCCCAATTTGGTGTCATCTGCAAATTTGATGAGCATGCCCTCTATTCCTTCATCCAAGTTGTTGATAAAAATACTGAACAGCACTGGGCCCAGGACAGAATCCTGTGGCACCCCGCTAGTCACTTCTCTCCAGGATGAAAAGCAGCCATTCGTGATCACCCTTTGGGTTTGGTCGGTCAACCAATTACAAATCCAACTAACAGTAGCCCTGTCCAGCCCGCATTTTACCAGCTTCGTTGCGAGAATGTCATGGGGAACTTTGTCAAAGGTCTTACTGAAATTGAGATATGTTACATCCACAGCAATCCCTGATAACACACTAGCTGAAGCTGCCATTAATCTTCAGGATAGCCCCACAGAAGAATCATCAGACCAACAAAGGCAAGAAGAAAGTACAATATGCCAACCAGCTAGAACTATTCTTTTTATAGGTGTCACTATAGGGGGAAAAACCAGTCCAGTCTAAACTAAGGCTATCACACTTTGACCATATCATGAGATGAGGAAAAGATTATAACACTTGATAAACTTGAGGGCAGCAGGAAAAAGGGAAGACCACATTAGAGGTAGACAGACTTAATCAAGGAAGGCACAGCCCTAGATTTGCAAGAATTTAGCAGAGCCATTAACATGAGGGTCACTTAGAGGTCTTTCATTCAAAAGGTCACAGTAAGTGGCAGCAGTGAATAATCTAATATATAAAAGTCAAAGTTTATCTGCATGTTTGTCTGTTGATCTGTGTCACCATTTGATTGGCTGTGTGAGGCAAGAAGACCTCATATGATTGGCTGGCTCTGAAGATTCCATGGAATCCTGGGGTTGGCAATTTAGGGAGGGGCCTTTAGAATTCTCAGCCAAAGAGCTCTTGAGCCTCAGGCGGGTTGCTATGGAGATAGGCCTACCATCAAAGGATGCCAGAAAACTTTTGGGAGGCATATGTGAGAAAAATTAAAGTGACACACACAACATAGTCCATTTCCACACTGCATTGTCACAGTGCTATTATCCCACTTTCAACATCCCATGGAATCCTGGGATTTGTAGTTTAAGGGGGGCATTTAAGAAATCTCAACCAGAGAGCTCTTTGGCCTCAGTAAACTACAAACCCCAGAATTCCACAGGATGTTGAAAGTGGAATAATAGCACTATAACAGTGTAGTGCAGAAATGGCTATAGTTACAAGGTATTCTCATCTCACACAGTAGATTGTATGGGTTCCATATGTGAGGAATCTTGAAGTTGACATTCAAAACAAAAAATGTTTCCAGAAAAATGTAAAGCCATAGCACAAATTCAACAGAAAGAAAAAAAATCCAGTACATCAACCTCACCAGACAATATAGATTAGACTGTACACTATGGGGGAAAGTTACAGGTACTGGAATGGGCCGGTTGCTATGGAGATGATGCGTAGCAGCAAGGAGGAGGACAGTGTATTCCCACAGGAACCCAACCTCTATATGTTAACAATTATGAATACAGATTGGATTGGGGAATATGGGGGAAACTTACAGGTATAGAAATAGGCCGGTTGCTGTGGATACAAGGCCTAGCAGCAAGGAAGAGGACGGTGTACTCCCTCAGGAACCCAAACTGTATATGTAAATAACTCTGAACATAGATTACATTGGGAAATATGGAGCAAAGTTACAGGAAATGGAGAAGACAGTTTGGTGAGTTCTTAAGAGGAAAATAAAAACCCCAGGCAATGCTAAGTAATTACGCTAGTACTATATAAAGAAATGGGATCCCTGCTCTAAGTGTGTATTTGTAAAAGCTTACTTGTTATTGGTAGGTCCAGCTGCTAACACATCTGATTGTAGCTTGGGGAAGAAACCTTGTTCATATTTGCCTTGACCTATCTTCATATCAAGCAGGTGTGGATGAATTGCAGTATGATCTATCTTTGACAGACGGTGTTCGATAGCTTGAGCTGAAAATAATAATTGAAACACAACAATACTTTTATAACTTGATTCTAGGAATCTCTCTGTTGCAGCGAGGATCAGTCTTTGGAGCCTATCAATCTGGAGAATTCTTGTGTCATTTCACAGAATGTCTTAACTATATCTGAGGTTCACATTTTCCTATTGTTATCCCATCTTAATTGTAGCGAAATATATTGCAGTATGTCTGATCTTCCATGGTGGTCCTACAGTAAATACTGCATTTCTGATGCATGGGAAAGTATCATCGTTCCAGTGCCAGGAAAAGCAAAATGATCCTGTATAGGTATATCACAGTTTTAAAAGTCTCTGACAGTGGAGCTCCTTTTTACAAAGTCTTTTGACACCTGGGCAGCTCCCACTTTCCTCTTCATTCTACCTAGCTGGGCTTTTTTTTTTTTTTTAGCAGCAGTAGCACTGAGAGTGTGGTGACAGAGGGCTGGAGAAACAAGCCTTTCAATGTTGGGTTGGGGTGGTATTTCTGCAGTACACTATGTGATTAAAACTTGAGCTGCGAAAGAGCAAGATTCTTGTCTAGCCAGTCATATTGTATCTATATGTAGATTACTACAAGAGACAAGATAAATAGCAGCTGCCTTACTGAGTAGGCATGAAAAGCAAAATAAAAGCGTAGAGCAAATAAACCTGCATCACTAGCGATCCCCATGTTAAAGAAGCACAGATCTGGAATTCTGGCCACCAAAATAGAAATCATAAGTGGAATTTGATTCTACCTTGTGCTTTCTGGCTCTGGATGTTTGGATGGAAAGCACTTAATTATGTACACATAAACATTCCTTTGACTGTGGGCCATTTTCATACTCCACACTACACTGGCATTCTCATTAGGGTCAGAAAATAACTCACAAAATTCTAAGTATTTTCAAAATCCTGAGCATGAGAAATAAAGTCCTAAACAGCCTAGCTCAAAGACACCTTGGGAAGTGTCTGCAGACCCATCCTCTAAAAGCAAGGTGGGTAACTGTCAAAGGTCATGGGGTACCCCAGGAGCCCTCGGGGGCACACATCTCTCCACTGCCTACCCCGAAAAAATCTAATTTTTTGCCCCCAAACATTCCCAGTATCTCCTAAGGGATCTGGAAGACAATTTAACCATATGGCAAGGCATTAGTGGTTTTAGGCCCAAGAAAAGCCTTTTTTAAAACAGAAAGTCACTAGAAGACAATTTTTAGGTCACTTCTCATTAGATAAAAAGTCTCTCTTGGGCCCTGAAAAGCTGAAATTTGGTGAAATTGCCCCATGCCACCAGGAAGCATTTCCCCCAAATGTTCACATTTGGAAGGCTGCTGGGGTACCAGGGGGGCAGCCTTCAGCCTACAGGCTTGCACTGTCCTCACTCCTGGTTTAAAACCCCACCTATCTTTATCCTGTTCTTAGACTGTAGTCTACAGACAGAGAAACTCTTGCTTTTACTGATCATCAGTAAACTGCTCTAGGGTCATATCCAGATAAAGAGTACAATAAAATGCATTAAAATAATTATATTTACACTGGTCATATCTTGTTCTACAGCTGGAAAGACTCTTATGACTCACATATCAGTTTTAAAAAGACAAAACAGTGGAAGCTTGTCAACCTGCCCATACCTGCTTCTTTCAAGGAGTTGCACTTCTGATATATAGATGTTCTTAATGCAGGGGCCCTGACATTATATAGTCTTATCTTCTCAATTCTGGAGTCAAACACTCGGAGAAATGGATCCTTTTCTTCCCACTGGGACATAATTTTATTGTCGATGAATGTTGCAAACATTTGGGTTTCAATGAAGTGCGAGAGGAATGGGAGGTAAGGCTCAGGCTGGTCAGAGAGAAATGAAGCCTAGAGCAGAATGAAAGAACAGGACAAATGGAAACAAAAACTGTTAACATCATGCAACATAACTGTGTGCAGTTTCATTAATTGGCCAATTTTGTCCCATGGATATTTTCCGAAGGGGCCTTTTCACCCCGCACAATTAGAGTACTACGATCCTACTTTAACTGACATGATTCCATCCTTAAGAATCTTGGAGTCTGTAGTTTTAAGGAGGGGTGTTTTGAATAAAGTCAGAGAATCAAACCTCATCCAACTTCAAATCCCAAGATTCCATAAAACGCAGTCATGGCACTTAAAGTAGAACCACAGTGCTATAATTGTGTGGAGCTTAAGGACCCCAGGTCCATCAGAAAAGAAAAACTGTAACAAGGGACGAGCAATAGATACTGGATGGTTTGACTTGTACATACATTTCTCACACTCAGCCAGAAAAATAATTTGCCCTATCTCAGTGTTCAGGTATGGAATGTTTAAAACCAATTCTTTTTGTGCAATGAAAGCCCACTTTATCTTCCTTGCACTGCTCAGTGGGAGGAACAGGTGAGGGAGACAGTCATCATTCTCCTCAGCATTTTCCACTGCCAAGCAGTATGGAAAGGAGGCATTCAGTGAATCATCTCCTTGCACTGCCATACTTGTAACAACTGTACAGCACCACAGGCTGGGCCACACAGCTGTTTGGTAGGCTGTTTGGAGGAGCATAATTGTGATGGGAAAGAGAACACACAGGGATGATCCTGCCTGTCACCATTATATTTTCTCCAAGCGAGTCACGTTCCCAACAACATGCCAAACAGCTGACTGGCTGGCTAGATGAGAATGATTTTGGCAACATTAAGGGGGGACCTGAGGGTTGTCCATAAGGACCTAATTTATGACTTTTCATTCTCAGTACACTGACTAGCAACCACCACCTAGCTGGCGAATGCAGCTAGGGCAGCTAGCCAGGACCACATATTGATTGTAAATATATTTTCTGAACGTCAGGAGTTACTGGGATTTCCACCACAGAAAGTAATACATTTTTAGAAAAAGCTTTCAGAAAGAGTATCAACTCTACTTTCCTAAGGAGGACACAAAGGTTTTCTTATGAAGCGTTTTATGCATTTTTGTGTTCATTTATCCTATCATAATATACAATCTTTTCCAATTCTTACCATTTTTAAAAGTAATTATCTTCCATGTCATACACCCTTGAACATTATTTTCACAAACAGAGACATTTTGTGTGCACTTTCCTCTAATACACACACACACATTTTTGAATGAAAAATCCAAATTTTGGAAAAGTGCAAATTTTGTACACTGAGTTCATGAATTGTCTCAAAAGTGCAAATTGGGTATATTCACAATAAAATGCAAAGCAAATTAACTTCTTCCTTCTTAGTAAAGGGTGGGCAAAGTACAACCTGTGGGCCATTTCCCCTCGATCAAAAAATAATTTTTGGCCACAAAAGTCCCCAAATTCCCTTGGGGGAGTGGGGGTATTTTTGACACATGTTGGTCCCCTTGAGTCTTTTTGAAACAGGAAGTGAAAAAAAAGGCCTTTTTGGAAACATGAAGTAAACAGAAAGTGATTTTTACTCCTTTCCTGTTTTTAAAAAGGCTACTCTTGGGCTTAAAGTAGGGCAAGGAGGCAAAAAAAATGGCAAAAATGCCCTCATGCCCTCTAGAGAGTGTGTGGGGCCATTTGGGGACAAATTGCGTTTTTTCTTTTTTTTTCTTTTTGGAGATGGGAGGCATCCCTCTAAGTTCTCCTGAGAGGCTAATGCAGCCCCAACCTTCCCAAAATGCCCACCCCTGGTTTAGGCAAATGTTTAAAACATTTTAGTCCAAGACCTACGCCATTGCTATTACTTGGAGATCCAAAAGAACTTGGATCTTGCACATTCAAGACACATGCAGTCCCCATGGCCTATCACTGACATACAAGCCTTTACATTATAAAGTAATTGAAACAGTGTCAAAGGAAAACAATACGGCTCATTTTACTTTGTCGAAATTTTGCATCTGTTCCCTGTTTGTCAGCCACGATTCTCTATCCTGTGCTGCTTGAATGACAAAAGCTTCATAATCAGCAAACATCTGCGTGAAGCGGTTGGCAAAGACCTCCCGAAGCTGCACGTTCAGTTTGTAGTCCCTCAGCTCCCCATCTTCACACTGGAGCTTAATGTCTTTCTCTTTTTCTACCAGAGGAGTGTTAATGCTCATCTTATCCACTGCAACACCTGTCCTTTTTGCCAATGCATGGAGGCGGGCGATGGTTTCGTTGCCTTTAAGGAGCTCGTACATGTTGATGGTGTTGCTGGGTATGTTTCCATTCTTTTTGTCATTGGCCAAGTCATTAAGAACAAGGTTCTTTAACTTGGTAGCACTCTCACTACAATGGAAGGTACCCTCAAGTGGAATTCCAAACTGAAGGAGAACCTCAGAGATTTCTTGGATGAAATCCAGCTTGTTGGGAAACTGGGGAAGTTCCTCTGGCAACTCAATAAAGTGGTTATCGATATCCACAAAACAGAGGTTGGCCTGAAAAAAAATAGCAAAATACATAACATCATTAATTCCTACATTAATTCTATACTGATACTCTACGGTAAAAATGAACAGAACATTTCGACGCAACAGCCAAAGTGGTAACTCCTTCATTTGGATTGTGAAATGCCCTCAGATACAATCAAACAAGTCACTACTTCAGCCTAAATTTACTTCAAGGATTGTACTGAGGCTTCATGTATTGTTTTGCTTGACACCAAAATATGAAAAACCTGTCCCATGCACAAACCATTTGTGAACATTTCACAATGCTGACACGAGAGCCACAAAACACAGCAGTAACTAATATTATATGTCTACTTTCATTTTTTAACACAAGCTGGACAGACTGGCATTTGAGAGGAATGCTACATCATCTAATGCTTTGGTGTCTGATCACTTTTCAACTTTCACTGTACAACTGTGGCATGTTGGCTGTGGGTGTTCTTATGTCATCATGCCTTACTGTGTTTTTAGATTTATTATTATATTCAATTATGATTTGTTTGCCAGACTGCTTATCTAGTTATTGGAGATATGAGAGTTAAATTCACAGCCATACTTCAGCTAACATAGCCTCTCATGGTGAAGTGCCTTGTTAACAAAGGATTTTTCTGCCTGCCCAACCCCATTGTTCCCCCTCATCCTCTGTCTAGTTAGAAGTTTATTTTTAGCAGTATCAGTATTGACAGGGTAGTAAAGAAGGGCTAGAGAAGTTCAGACTTTATGTGTTAGGTTGCAACAGTAGGCCCACAGTAAGCAATGTAAATAAAGACTGAGCTGGGAAATAATGGGATTATACTCTAAATGATCCTAGTGTAGCTGCCTGCACCTACCTACAATAGGCAAGGTAAACAGCAGCTACTTCCAGAATCCTTTACCAAGCGTACATTAACAGCAAAAGAGAAGGGGAAAGCAAATAAGCCTGCTTTACCAGCTACTCACAGCATGTTTTTAAAAAGTGTAAACCTATAAGATTGGCCACTGAAATGGAAATCATAAGAAAGTAGAAGCTGGTGAAAGAAAAAGTCATCCCTGGATGCATTTTGGAAGAAGCCTTCAAATCATCTCTAGGATGTTCAAAAATGTCTACTTATGCAAGGCTTACCTGACCTGATTATTTCATTTCATATGTCTGTGGTTAATTTTGAATAAAATATTTGCTGAAACAGTTTGAACTGCTCTTTTTGTTGTTGTGTAGGAACCCACCCCTATTCTTTCCATGTTATTTCTGCCTGTGGTATCAAATCTGCTGTTAAAGAATTAATGGATATGGAAGACACGGAGCAATGGCTTCAAACTTCAGGAAAAAAATTCCATTTAAACATTAGGAAGATTTTCCTGACAGTAAGAATACTGTGACAGTGGAATGTGCTGCCTTGTAGTGTGGTGGAGTCTCCTTCTTTGGAGGTTATTAAACAGAGGCTGGATGGCCATCTGTCGGGAATGCGTTGATGCTGTATTCCTGCATGGCAAGCGGTTGGACTTGCTGGCCCTTGTGGTCTCTTCCAACTCTATGATTCTGTGACAACAAACCATTTGCTTTCCCAATTTTTGTCACTTGAAGCACAGGTCTAACAATAAGGCCTGCTCTAGCTGTGATATTGTAAAATGTAAGCACAGATTTCTCTGCTTAAATTGAATTTTCTGTTTGAAAGCAGGAAATGAGAAGTAAAGTAACTTTTACTCTGAAATAAAGTGGTGGCTTGGGAAAAAACCCATATTTTCTTAATTCAACTTGCATCTGAAATTCAATGTGTGTGAATTTTGCTGCACTGAATGAACTGAGTACTGAAGCCTGCCTATTTCCCCTGAGGGAACAGAGGCCTCAGATGTACCAAGCATGACAAAGTAGCATAACAGGAGATCTAGATATTCACAAGGGCAATGGCAACGCGTTCTTGTTAAGTCTTTGAACTGCTGTTTAATTGGTACCAGTGCTCTGTCAATTTCTCCAGGGCATGTTGCGGAAGTCCACTTGCAGTGCATTTCTAGCAGGAAGAAAAGGGCTATAATCCAAACTAAATTCCCAAATTACATTAATTATCTCACTTGTATGTTTAGAAATATTTTTTTAAACAAGGCATTAAGTAGGGAAGGACTGCAAATATGGCATTCCAAGGTTATTTTTTGACATGCTGTATGTAGAATGCAATTCCCGTGGCTTTCTGTACTGAAATATCAGCCTGCCCTAGGCAGGGGGAAAGATTCTACAGAAGCAATCTGTTTGTCCATGCAACAGTGAAATAGTCTGCGGTACTGTAATTCTTTCTGTGTTTTTGGCTCAAGGAGACTATTCTTTTTATCTACCGATATTTCATTTCAAAGGCTTTTAAAATATCAGGTTTTCTGTAACCATTTTAAAAATGTGAAAGAAGATTTGATCCCAGAAAGGCCTCAGGGATCGTCTCTTCCAAAAGCATCCAAAGATAATGCTAATTCTGATTAGCACCTTAAGAATCTGTGACGGCCAGTTGTTAGAATTTTATCTCAAGTGCACAAGTGGTTTATTTTTAGCTCTACACTTGGAACTAGGTCCGAACAATAAAAGGAACACAGCATTCACTAGGAAACGGCTTCATTGTCTCTAGAAAGCCCAGTTTCAGATATCCATTAGTAAGTTTACTTTCCAACCTCTACCCTTTCTTCTGTTATTTGAACATTTTGTAGTAAATGTAACAAGCAGCATGAGCAATATTAACAAGCTGAAGCTTGTAAAGCTTCCATCTCCCAGAACAGAATGAAGTTGTACATATGTTTCCCCTGCTCACCCTGGGTTGCTAACAACTCCATTTAATTTAATCTGCCTAATCATGACCATGAATCCAGAAATCAAACAAAACTGTTCTTTAAATTCATTTTCTGCAGTGTGAAAACAGAGGTGTGATATATAGCAGACCAGAATGTAGGAAGTCAGGATTATAAATAACTCATTGAAAACCATGGTTGAATGCCAGCTGCACTGTCAAAATGTGACATTTAATTGCATTTTCAACATTTCAGAGGAAAAATCCAATATTTTTATATAACTAAGTGAAAGAATCAAGGGCTGGATTTAATTATTTAAACTATTAATGTCATGGGGGAGGGATGAAGATTATGGTAACATTTGAAGAGAATGAAGGGAAGGCTTTAAAAGAACTACATAGGGATTTTACAGAAGCAAAATTGGTCTTAAATTTTCGCAAATGATTGCAACTCTGAACCAATAATTTCTGTCTTCCTAGTGTAAACAAGACCACAGCTCTTTGCAGAATGTGAATATTTAACACAGAGTTGAGCATATGCTATATTGCTGAGAACTAATAGTGTTCAGATGGCTACTTCTGCAAATTCTTCACAGTTTGAGAACCCACAGGCATAACTGGAGCTTGAAAAGCAAAAGGATATTGTAGCACTTTTGATACTGATAGAAATAAATTTGCTTTCATACCCTGAGTCCACTTCATCAGATGTCTGGAGTGAAGTGTTTATGGACAGACACTTAGGCCCATGAATGAGCAGGTTGTGCATGTGAATAGTAACAGAAATGCAAAGTCTGTAGGTATGGGGATGGGGTAAGAAGTTCAGTTTTAACAAGCTTTGAAATTAACTTTTTTGGATAATGCTCCCAGCATCCACCAGTCAGCACAACCAGTGTCTTTCAGTTCTAAGAGTAATCAAATATCACTAATCTAATATTTAACTCAAGAGAAGGCAGCTTAGGAGACTATGAGAAGAACCCTTCCACTCACCAAAACCATTTTTAAAAACTTTTTTGTGGAGGCACCAAAATGCCTCCCAATAGCTCCTAGGGAGTTTGAGGGACAATTCTGTCATGTTTCATACTGCCAGCTTATTTTAGGTCCAGGATAGGTCTTTTTTAAAAACAGGAAGTGACCATTTCTGGGTTACTTCCTCTTATATAAAAGCCCCTTCCTGGGCCTAAAACACCCTGGGCAGGAAACCTAGCAAAATCACTCTCCACACACCTCTAGGCATTTCCATTTCTCTGAGAAAATGAGGGGCCCTGAGGCTACAAACCAGCTGCATGTGGCCCATAGGTAACAGTCTCCTCAAACCTAATTCAGATCCAGTTCTTCTAAAGGTGTCCAGTATGAAGGAAAATGTGAACTAGTGTGGTATAGTAGTGTGAGCATTGGACTAGGAGCCTGGGAGAGCAGGGTTTTAATCCACATTCAGCCATGGAAACCCACTGGGTTTCAGAGAAAGCTAATGAAAACCCCCTTCTGAACAAGTTCTGCAAAGAAAATTCTGATAGGAGCACCTTAGGGTCACCATAAGTCAGAAATTACTTGTGACGGCACACAGGAACAGTGAAAGGAAACAATGGCCTTAATTCTACTAGTTTGCCCCACTTAGACTCATTAAATCAATGTTTACCTATGTACTGCTCAATATTCCACAACTAATTCAACGAGTCTACTCTAATTGAAACAAACTAACAAAATTCAGGCCAATAGTGATATTTGTGATGTGGTGGGGGACAGAAACATTTATGTTTCTAGAAGAGTAAATCTGGGCATATAGCAGTTACTGAAATCTATTAAACCATGGCTGTGTTTAAACACCATACTAACATATGGTTTATTGAGATGTGAATGTGAGTAACATCCACAAGGCTCACATATCTCCCATCCCCTTCTCTATTCTCTTATAATCAGAAAAAGTTGTTTGGAGTGTGAAAGCTTCTTATTCTGATTAACCAGAACTTGTGGTGTCATCTGAATCTGCAACTGCAGCAAATCATAACTATCATTAGTGTAACATTAATATAATTTGATGCTGCCTTGTCTGAAATCATCAGTAGAGTTCAGATTATCCACAGTTCCAGGTTCAAATGCCATGGTAAACTGTGGTTAATTGAAAAAACAGATGGACAAGTTCCAAATGTGTGAAATCCAAATGCAGACCCTGTCTGTCCTGCAACAAAAAACACAGCAGACTTTTGAGTCATATGCTTTATCCTCAGCCTGTTTCTCTCCAAATGTTCTGTAGGATGATTATAACTGGACTCAAATCCCAACATTTCCAATCATTAGCCATGGTGACTGGGGCAGACGGAAACTGAAGTATAAAACATCTGGAGGGCACTGGGCTAAGGAAGTTTGCTTCATCCAGTTTTTCCCTCTTGTCTTTGACACCATGGCAGTCAGATGTGAAAAAAGAAACTCCACAGACAAAGTGAAGATCACCTTATTTTTGGAAGTCCACTTCTACCCAGGGCAAACAGAGTAGACAAGAAATGAGCGGAATCTACATGCAAAGTCTAGACTTATTCAAAAGTTTAAATCCAATTGTTACTCTCAAATAGAGTGGAGAGACTCAATGAATCAATGCGAACTTGGCAAGTGGTCACTGATTGAACTTACACTGATTGAATGAGTCTACTCTGGTTGGATTAATGTTGAGTCTAGGCTTTGGTCTCTCTCTGATACAACTTTAGAGTGGAGAGAGAAGATGGATACACTAAAAGAACAAGTCTTAAGTGTTACTATTTGCTCAAGCCTGTTGCCCTGAAATACTGTACTTCTGGTCTGGTCTATGATAAGGTGCTCTCACCATCAATGAAATGAAAATCTCAGTCTGGAGGTCCTGTCAAGAGCAGAGCTTGGAAACATTATTTGTTTAGACTACTACTTCCAGAATCGCCCAGTCAGCATGGCTGAAAAGTTACATTTTTGGACTAGTACTCTAAAGTGCTGATATGCTGGGAGCACTAGTCCCCAAAAGTAATAATGCTAGGCTCTACTGTAGGGGGAATTAATGTGCAAACAAACAACTCATGTATAGGTTAAATAGGGAACCCAAATGCCAAGGAGCATGACCCCTCAGTACACATGCACATGTACACAAATGTCACCAGACACTGATAATTTTTAGCTTATGGAAAGTTAAACAAACAAAAACACCCTTAACCTGGGGAGCCAAAATTCTGTGCTGCATACAACATCATGGCTCACCTCTTGGGGAAGTTCCAGTTTGGAACGGTCTGTTCCCTCCTTGGACTGGAGACCCATCAAGTAAGGTACAGGAGCATCAAGGAAATGGAGAAGAGAGGCTGGCAGGATGGGGACGTATACGTGTTGCCACTGAAATGGGAAGAGCAGCGTGGTGATCCCCTCTGCAACTGTCATCAGACGCTGGTAGTCTAAGAGGAGAAGGCCAACACAAAATTACTTTTAAAAACCCCATTGCATTTGAAACCCTCTGAATATTTCAGCATCAGACAGATGGCAAATGCAGGGCAATTCTTAAACCACACTGGACACGTTTGATATAGCCATTCATTGGCTGGATTTTAATGTGTAGAGCAAGTTCATTGCCTGTTTGAAATGGATTAAAATATTAACTCTAGGACTAGTGCACTAAGAAAGCTATGAAATTTTAACTAGACACATACATCCAGCTATGATACAAAATTTAAAAAGGGAATTTAAGATAAATATCAGGAATGCTCAGAGAATCTCGAAGCAGAATTATGTACATTGCTTTGTCAAATTGCCGGAGGAACAGCAATATGCAGATTGGATGAGAAAGGCACAGGCAGAGAGGAAGAACTGCTGTCATATCCTCTTCTGCTCATAATTGCTCATTAGGCTGAATTTTCAGCTCATGTATTACTAAGTTCCAGCGTATAAGCCAGACTGCAAATTTACTTTAAGATAAAACGAAAATTAGACACATCAACCTTCCCAAGCTGGTGCCCTCTAGATGTGCTGTCTGGTGCTTATTTTAAGTTTGCTTTTAAAATTGTATATTATAGCTGGCTACATCTAGCAACCAGGATAGCTGGGGATGGTGGGAACTGTAGCCCAATGCATCAAGGATGCCAAGTTGGGAAGGCTGATGTACACTGATGTAAGATATCTCCCAGGATTTATTTTCAGCATGATTTCACTGAAGTACTCACAGAAACATCGTTATCAATTTGTTCCTGAATAATTTATTTTTATTAGGCATATGTTTGTGCAATAATTGAGCTAAATATTTCACTCTTTTGCCACTCACAATACTGCTGCAAAAATGCAAATTCTGTTGCTCATCAAACTGTCATTCCATATTAAGATATGCAAACCATTCCGAAGTGCTTTTATTAATTGAAGATGTTTTTAAATCCATGAGCCTGAAAATAATAACCTGGAGTTACAGACTGAAAGAAGGTCATTCAGCAAAAAGTACAAGTACAGTGCTGGATAATATAATACAAACATGTATATATTTACATACTGCTGGCATATGGTTGATTATTTACTCCTTTCTCCAGGAGCTGAAAATTGCTAACAAATTGACAACCAAAGATCAGTTAGTGGACTTTTCTATCTGAGCCTGTACTGTAGCTACCTCAGTTCACTAGTATTAACAGTAAATAATTTCCTTGGAGTCCAGAAGTTGGATTTGTTGGCTGAGGAACACCTATACACTATATGCATCACCCTGCTTTAATCAAAACTAACAGACTCTCTCCTGTTGTGGAGGCATGGTCATTGTAAAAATATAATCTACTGCCTCCCAAGTGTATTATCCATCTTTATGCCTTATCTACCTCAGAGCTTTCAGCATGGGGAAAAAACCCAATTCTGTCCATGTCACATTTAAACAACCACATGACAAGGGAGGGGAGGTGGACACCAGCAATCCAATTGCTTCCTTCCTACTGGTACAATGAAGCTTTGTCAAGGGGGATATAAGCAAAAGGAAGGCACACACTCTTAGCAAGGGTATAACCAAGAGGCAATTTGATTACTGCAACCATCTGAGGCACATGGGCATTAATAATGTAACTACAGTCTTAGTTTTCTCCATTGTCAATAGAAAAGACTGTAATTCATTCTCTCACATGGATATCTAATTTCACTGTTCAAAAACAAATTTGGCTAGAAAAGGAGACTTGCTGCCCCAAAAAAGAAGGGCCAAGAAATTGGAAATGGATTTCCAGCCACTGCAGGTTTCCATTTGGTGCAGTCCCTACTGAAACCCTAGGCCATGTGCACTTGATTTAAACCCATCACTTGACATACACCTCAGCAGATGACCATAGCCAAAAGCTCAAAAACAAAGAGAATTAGATGCCATTATTGCTTGCTGACACATTTGTTTACAGGAGAAGCAGAAGGGGGAAGATTAACACATGCCCCAGCACTTCCCCAACTGACCACGAACCCTGTGACAGGAGAGGGAATTCATCTTTTGGTTCGGCAAAAGTCTCCTGCTCCTCTCTGCAAGAAGGCTGGCTTCTGCAGATGGCAGGAATGTCACCTTTTTCTTGTCAAACTCCAGAAAAGGCCAGATTCCTCTGTGCAGCAAACAAATTGGGCTTCTCTCCCACCTGCCTCTGTTCTCTAAAGATTAGAAGTTAATTAAATACTCTAGCCTCTGAAGTGTTCAAATTTTTGCAAATACCTTTTAATTCATCTGAAGCAACAGTTATCTCTTCAAAGAGATTTATTTTTCCTGCAGATTTTTTATGCAAGTCAATGGCTAGCATCGTGCTAGTGTTACAGGCATAAGTTCCCTTATATATGTGGCTGCACTTTTTTTGGCTGTTGTGGAATGGACATATTCAATTCATCATTGTGTAGGCAAAGGTCGACACATGCAACCATTTCACATTAGGCTAAATCAGGGCTTTCCAAACAGTGTGCCATGATACGTTAGTGTGTTGCCTGAAGTGTGCAGGTGTGTCGCCTACAATCTTTGAAATGTATGTTATTATTTATAAATCAGATAATTTAAAAATATATGAAAGATTTTCATGAGATATGTTGCATCCCCACAAATTTTGTTATTACAATTTATATATGTGTCTGTATCACTTACAAGGAATTAGTTTAACCTCCAGTTTGCTAGTAAAATTGAATTACTGTGTTGCAAAATGATGCATGTCTAAAAAAGTGTGTTACCAATATGAAAAGTTTGTAAAGCTCTGGGCTAAATCCTATTGTTAGTCTAGAATAACTAGAGTAGAGCCATTGAATCAATTGTGTTCACCTATGCGTTGACTCATCATTCAACAGTTGGTTCAGTGAATCTCTTCTAGGTGAAACTAACCAACACAACCAACAGAATTCCAGCTATGTAGTTGCAATCTGTTGGTATGTAACTATACCTCAGTGAGTGAGCAACATGATGCACATGTATATCCTCACTTCTCCCACCACCCATCCCATCCTCTTCCCTCCACCTGAGTGAGTGCAGGAGGGCATGTGGGCATCCTCCCGCCTCACGCTCTCTCATTCCATCTCTTCTCCTTGCTGTACAAGTGAGCGAATCCGCAAATAAATCCATGAAGGTCAAGCTCACAAATGTGGAAGGACAACTCTGTGCGTGTGTCTTTTTTAACAGGTTTGTTCTATTTTTAGCATCTTGCTTTTGTAAGTTGCCCTGGAAGCTCTGCAGAAAAGTGTTACATACATTTTTAAAATTAATAAATAGAATAAAAATGCCCGTAAATTGGAAAGGGCTTTAAATTGCTAGGCAAGGAAAACGCAAAATCTCCTTTCAATTGCCAGAACACATTTCCTAACTTCTGCAGAGCTCACAATTTAATTCACGTCTCTTCAGTATCAATCTTGTGCGGGTAGCATTTTGTTACTTATCCTTAGGAAACTGCCTTAACAACATCAGAAAAGGGTTATTTTGAAACCATTTAAATATACCCAAACCCCACATCCAAATTCATAGGACTCTTCCTGGAATAAGGAAAAAGTATTTATTTATTTTAAAATAAAAACCTTCACAGGACAGCAAAGAAATATAAACTATTTCTATAAATATAGAAATAAAGAATACAGTTTAGATTCTGAGGCAATTGCTTTTAAAAACCAGTCCAGAACACTCTAGGAAGCCATTTAAAATGTGTTAGAAAAAGTATGGGAGGGTAAATCCTTGAGCTTAGCATTTTAAAAAAGTTATTACCCAAAGTACAAATAAAACTTTTCCTCAGAAGCTGCTATATTCCTGAAAGCTATAACTTTCTGAGGCAAGACAAACAGATACTGCTTTTTGTACCAATGCCCTATCTTTAATTTGTTTTCTAAACTAAAATTGTAACAGAACATGGAGCATTCTAATTGTTAAGAGAAATACAGTTTCTCTAAAAGTGTTTGTCTTGTAATTCTGCATCATTTTTTAAAAGTTTTATCCCAATTATTGATAAAGAAGAGTAACTTTTGGCATACTATTAATATATATATTAAAAATTTTTGTTTTGGCCCCCACAAAGGGCTTTCAAAATGATTTGAATCATTATCTGCCTCCTCATCTGCCATTACCTTCTCCATTTCTTTCTCCTCAGTAGTGTACACTTTCAGAATAAAAATAAAGATCTTTAATTTATTAGGTTGTAGTATTAGGTCTTTATTTGTTTTATAGAAAGACAATGGTAAAAATAAAGACTGCCATATTGATCAGTAAGCCTTGTTAGCAATATATATGAATAACTGAAATGATCTGTTTATTATTATTTACTGAATTTCTATTTCGCCTTTCTCCCAAGATGAGATTCAAGGCACTTATATCTTCAGAAAAACCTCCTCTATTTTTCTTGTCCTTTACTAAACATAATTCCAATACTGCTATTTGTGGATCAATCCCTATTTTTGGCTGGGCAGAGAACAATCAACAATCTGGTCAGCTTAGAAGTTGTCTGCTTACCTTGAGAATAAAGAAGGATCTGCATTTCTAGGAGAACACATGTAAAAACCTGAATGAGGTTCTCCAAGCCTAGCAGTTCGAAGGCCTCCCGGAGAGCGTAGTCAAACAGTGGGAGTTCATTAGGCCCAGGTCTCTGGCAAACGATAGGTTCGTACACCCCGTAGAATTTTAGCGACCGTCCTGGGGGTGGGAGGGGCACTTCATAGAGGATGTTATGGATGTAACTTTCCAGGGGTAAAGGTGGGGGTTGCTGAGAAGTGACTGCTTTGTAAAGCTGGATGAGGAATTTCTTGCATGCTTGCATAAAAGGCAAGGGAGCAATGAGGCAAATACATTTGGAGACATACAGTGTATCCCTGTTGATGTCATATGAGTTGTAACGCTGCATCTTGGCCAGTGATGTGGAGTCACCTTCATCAAGACTGCTGGCCAGGGAGTCCATGCTACATGATGATGAGGCGCAGACGCTGTTGCATTGCTCGGCATTGTGCATTTGATAAAGAGTTTGCATGGCTGTGCAAATTTGTTTGCTTGTGACCTCCTCGTAAAAGGTAAGTACAAACCCGTAAGTGCGGGAACCATCTTCCCGGGTAATAATGAATGAGTGGAACTGGGGGTCTCTATTATCAGTCTGAGTCCTGAAGGATAACCCTTTGGGCATACACAGCTGCAGGAAGAGGAGGGGAGAAAGCAACATAAATGCATCAGTGGACATTCCAATTTCACCTGGTATAACTCATTAGAACATCTCTTTTCAAGCCCTAATGAAATGGCTAGGATATACAGCAAGTAAATCATTCCCATATGATTTAACAGAATTTTCACAGGAGACGCCCCAGGCAGACTGTACTTTCCGTGATTATTTAAAAGAAACAAAGAAAGGAGTGGGGGAAACCATCTTTTAAAGTCATTTAATTAAAATCTGCACTCTTAAAAACTGGATCCCCAACCTCAAGCACAAATGAACATTGCCTCAATTTATATTTTTACTAGGCCAACAGAATGACTTTGCACAATTATACAGCAATAAATTCAGGTATAATCTCAAGAATTAGCTGTGACTATCTCAGTAAATAAGGTAACAAAGATCTATTTCCTTAGCAAGTAATGTGGATCACACAGTGTAAAAAAGGAAGCAGAATGTACTAATAAAGAGCTGTTGTTCATCAGTCTAAATATTAATCCTATGTGCTTCATACAATCAGTAAAGTCCTTCCTATGTTCTAGATATCCTTTAGCAGCAGCAACAATATACAAACTACAAATAAATGTATTTTCTTATTAAATTTTGTAGTGAAAGCACAACTATTTTCTGCAATCAGTCCACTGATCTGTATACAAATTTCTTAGAAGTCATGTCCTGGAATGTTGATGAGATATTTTATGCATGTTCTATATAAATATTTCTGGGTATTAATTAAAAAAAGAGGAAAAGGCATAAAAATTATGCACAAGTTCAGATCTGTCACTTGTCATGTACTCATTACTCAGTATAAAGATTACACTGAAAATCCCTATGGAGAGATTTCTGTAAAACATTTACTATATTTTTAAATCCTTTCTTTCCTAAAGCCCAAGGTGCCTCTTGTCTCACCTTCACTGAAATTCATTAACATTAATAACATTAACAGTAAGCAAGGAATAAGAGTTTTCATCTCTGTCATTGCTCAAAAATAAAATTTAGATCATTTACAGAGCTGGGATTCCAGAAATACTGTGCAACATCTTTGTTATCATAGGTGCTAACAATAATTTGAATTCTCTTTTCTTCTTTATGTTGGTGTTGTGCCTCTCTCTGAGATGGTGGTGGACAAAGATGAGCTAAGAGTGAGAGTATTGGGGGAGGAACTCAGTGCAGAGACAAGCTGAAGACATCTGTTGTTTGGTCAAAGTTGCCTTACCCTCCTTGGTCAGCACTAAACCCCTGTAGAAAAGGTGGACCACAAGTGTAGTTCAGGTGTTGGTAATGATATCTGATATTTCTCCATAGAGGGGGAAAGGTAGCCACATTAGTACCCCCAATATTAGAAAAGATTTCCCTCAATCCCTGGTCACTTCAGAACCTCACATCCCTCATATAACTTTATTTTTCCAATAGTTCCTTTCCCAAATGGCAACAGGAAGTGATGGAACATTACTTCTGATTACCATTTTGAAGGAGAAAAGGAGAGAAACAGAGATATTTTGCTGTGCTGGGGAAATGCAGTCTACAGAAAAAACAGGGGTGGGAAATTGCCCCCACCACCATGTAGTTGCCTATCCCTGGTACTGTAGAAGATATCCTTGCCAGCTCCAAATCCTTGCTTTGATTAGTATTGAAACCTGGAAATATATTCTAACTACAGGCATACCTCAGTTAACAAAGTCTCTGACAAAGAAACTACTTTTTACAACTTTTTTTTATGTCTACCCAGCCTCATCCCTTTTCCTCTTCATTCTCTGACTAGCTGGATTTTTTTTTAGCAGCATCAGTATTGGGAGGATGGTAAAGAAGAATTGGAGAAATAGAGACTTCTGGTGTTGGTTTGCAACAGCAGCATGTTTGTTGTAAACAATGCAATAAAGCTTGAGTGGGGAGAAAATGTAATTCTAATTTAGCAATTCCACTGTAGACATGTGCACCTGCCTACCACAGGCATAAGTAGATAACAGCTGCCCTGAGAACCCCTGACTAAGCATGCATGAGCAGCAAGACAAATGGGAAAGCAGATAAGCCTGGCCCAGCAGCTACCCGTAGTATGTTAAAAAGCATCATCCCTGCATGTATTTTGGAAGAAACTTTCAAATGGTCTCCAGAAAGTTCACAGTGTTTTTGTTTAATTATGCAAGGCTTATGAGACCTAGTTGTTTCATTTCACATGTGCATATTGTTAGTTTTGGATAAAAACTTTGCTGAAACACATTGAACTGCTGTCCTTACTTATATTATAGAAACCTATCTCTATTCTTTCCATCTTACTTCTGCCTCAAGTACCAAATTTTCTGTTAAATAGGAACACATCTACTTTGTTACCTGAAGTATTATCTGTATTCATCTGGCCATCCTAGCTAGTTTTCCAGGTTTCTGACTGACACTTTTGACTTCTTCACCTTAGACTAGTAATGACCAAGGCTACCTGTGGTTTATTGCTTCCCAAAGTAATTTATGATGGTAGCCAAACAGGATCACCCATATGTGTGGAAATGCCAACATTTGGAGAAATATGCAAAATATATTATGAGGAAATGCAATCCCCTGAAAAATCGAACAGTGAGGAACAAGCATGTTCAATGAGCACAGAATACTGGCAGCCGTGGGAGGAGAATGGAAAAAGAGATAAAGAATAAATGGAGTGCAGCACAGAGGGATGGCCGGAATCTTGAACAGGAGCAGTTTGTGTTGGCAACATTTTGTGGTAGCCCTATTTGGAGCACAGTTACTTTTTTCCAAAAGCAGATGTAGGACTGGTATTTATAACACCAGGATCTTGAAAATCTGAACTCTCCACTGCACTGGAAAACAAGTGTTAGAGGAAAGCAAATGAAATATATAATATGAAAAATTCCGTTCTGCTCAACAATAAGTACAAACAATACATTGGCAGTAGAACAGGGAATGAACCAAGAAAGGAGATTCATGACATTTTTCAAAAGATATATAGGACCTTTGCTGGTCACAATACTTCAAGCCCCCAATTAGAATGCAATATGCTCTCCATTGAGCTGGCCTTGAAGATGACTAAGAAGCTGAAGATAGTACAAAATGCAATAGCTAGATGGCTGGCTGGATCAGCTCATAAAAACCATGTAATGTCTATTGCAAAGGAATTGTGCTGACTGATGAAATGCTTTTGGTCTCAATTCAAGGTTATAAGGCAATAATAATGACTTTTAAAGTCCTAGCTGCTTAGTGCCTTGATACCTGAAGGAGTGCCTGTCCCTAGGACTGAAAGCTGTTGGAAGGGCCCTCCCCTAAGTGCCAACAGTAGGGGCAATACACTATGTGATAATGTGGGAGAGGTCCTTCTCTTTCGTGGCACCTCAATTGTGAAATGCCTTCTCCTCAGAGCCCCCCATTACCACCAAAGCTGATTTCATCCTGGCCCCAAATTAAAATTTGGGGTTTTATTCAAACCTCTCTTGCCCCAATGATTTCACCCAAATTTGTAAACATACATGGTCTTGAATTGTTTCAACTTTTTAAACTGTTCAATTGCTTAACATGCTTTTAAAATATTTAAATTATTTTTATTTATTAAATTATTAAATTGAAATTATATTATTAATTCTTTATTGTTTTAAAATTTAAATGATTTTAAACTAATTTTATTGTAAGGTGGCCACAGTGCTTATGAAATATGATGGGATATAAATATCTTATAAATAAATAAATAGCACAGCCTACGCACACTGGTCTTAAAATCCACAAGTGTGTTCTGCCAGACATCTAGTAGAGGAAAAATGTAAACAGTCTTGATTTTATGGGTAAGAGAATAAAGTGTTGATACTGCTGCAGAGCAGGAGGATGGGAATATCTGTACTTCTCTGTGGAGATGTATAATATTCATCCACATTCTAAAAGCAAGGAGAATGGTCATCATTATAGAATCATAGAATCATAGAAATGTAGAGTTGGAAGAGACCACACGGGCCATCCAGTCCAACTCCCTGTCATGCAGGAACACCCTCAAAGCACTCCCGACAGATGGCCATCAAGCCTCTGCTTAAAAACCTCCAAGGTAGGAGACTCCACTACTCTCCGAGGCAGCAGATTCCACTGCCGGACAGCCCTGACTGTCAGGAAGTTCTTCCTGAGGTTCAGGTGGAATCTCCTTTCCTGCAGCTTGAATCCATTGCTCCTTGTCCTGGTTTCTGGAGCAGCAGAAAACAAGCCCCCTCCTTCCTCTACATGGCATCCCTTCAAATATTTAAACATGGCTATCATGTCCCCTCTTAACCTCCTTTTCTGCAGACTAAACATACCCAGCTCTCTCAGTCTATCCTCATAGGGCATGTTTTCCAGGCCTCTCACCATTTTGGTCACCCTCCTCTGGACTTGCTCCAGCTTGTCAATATCCTTCTTGAATTGGGGTGCCCAGAACTGGACACAGGATTCAAGATGGGGTCTAACCAAAGCAGAGTAGAGTGGTACCAGTACCTCCCTCGATCTAGACACCATACTCCTGTTGATGCAGCCGAGAATTGCATTGGCTTTCTTGGCTGCCGCATCACACTGCTGACTCATGTTCAGCTTGTGGTCTATGAAGACTCCTAGATCCCTTTCACACGTACTGCTATCCAGCCACGTGTCCCCCATCCTATATTTCTGTATTCCATTATTTCTGCCTAAGTGTAGGACCTTACATTTCTCTCTGTTGAATTTCATTTTGTTCGCCCTGGCCCAGCTCTCCAATCTATCCAGGTCATTTTGAATTTTGATCCTGTCCTCTGGCATATTAGCAACCCCTCCCAATTTGGTGTCATCTGCAAATTTGATGAGCATGCCCTCTATTCCTTCATCTAAGTCATTGATAAAAATATTGAACAGCACTGGGCCCAGGACAGAACCTTGTGGCACCCCACTAGTCACTTCTCTCCAGGATGAAAAGCAGCCATCCGTGATCACCCGTTGGGTTCGGTCGGTCAACCAATTACATATCCAATTAACAGTAGCCCTGTCTAGCCCACATTTTACTAGCTTCGATGCAAGAATGTCATGGGGAACTTTGTCAAAGGCCTTACTGAAATCGAGATATGCTACATCCACAGCATTCCCTTCATCTATCAAGCTAGTAACTCTATCATAAAAAGAGATCAGATTAGTCTGGCATGACTTATTTTTGAGAAATCCATGTTGACTTCTCGTGATTATTGCGTTGTTTTCTAAATGATTAGAAACTGAACGCTTAATGATCTGCTCCAGGATCTTTCCGGGTACCGATGTCAGGCTGTCATCAAGGAATGACAGTTTTAATATGTGTATCATCCAGAATGGTTCAGTATGAAGAATACAGACTTTGTTGTTATTCTTGGCCATTTCCGCATGAGGCGAGGGAATCACTCTGTGCCGTTACTCATCGGATCTTCTGGCTCCTCCATCTGGTCCAGGGTAACTTGGAGCAGTGCGAGGTCTTAGATCTGCACTGCTCTGGCTTCCGAAATGGCAGCTTCTGGTTGGTCGTGGGTCCTGACCAACCGCTGAAGCTTGCCACGCCTAAAACCCGCCCTCCACAGATCGCAGACTCGCATTGGTGCGAGCCTGCAAATCTGCATAAGGGAGCAGGTACACAATGGCGTGCTCCAGAAAAATGAGAAACCTCTTTTTTCCAGTCTTTAAAAAGCATGCTGGAGGACCAGTCAGGGTCATTTTGGAGTGGACTGAGGTGCAGATCTCCGGTAAGTAGTCTGAACCTAGTCCGCTCCAAGGTGCAGACGACCTCTGTAGAGGACGCACTGCGCCGTTTTAATTCCCTCATGTGGAAAAGGCCCTTGTTTCTACCACCTAGTTGATTTTGGCTTATGGTGCCAAGATCCCTGACCATCCACTACTTTGTTCAGGTCTTCCAAACTCAGGGATGCTGGCCTCCTTGATTGAATCAATCCACCTGCAGTGTGTTCTCCCTATTTTCCTATTGCCTTCCCTGTTAGCATTATTGTCTTTTCCAGTTTCATGATATGTCCAAAACACAACTGTCTCAGTTTAGTCATCTTCTCTTCTAATGAGAGTCCATGCTGAATTTGCTCTAAGGCCCTTTCATTTGCCATTTTAGCAGTCCATTAAGGATGTACTTCAGAAAAAAATCTGAAGATTATACACTGATTTTATAAACAAACAGACCAACCCTGCCTTGCAAGTAGCTAAATACAGTGTGATAGATTTAGGTTATTTTCTTTCACTTACAAAACATGTCAGCTCTAATGAAGGGTTGACTTTGTTTTACACAGTCACAACTATCACTACTGGTAAATGCAATGATTCATCAACAGCAGTCAACAAATGACATCTGGAAAAAAAGTATTTTCAAAGGAATTTGCAAAGGAATACTTTGTAAGTATGACTTTTAAAATGAAGCAGCAATCTGTGCAAGTAAAAGTAATATGAGAGAGGAGGGGAAGACTGAAGTAAGGCAGAATCTCTTTTGAAAGGGAGTCATCTTTACATACCATATTGACTGCATCTTGATCAAAGGGGTTCCATTCAATGTTCTGGGGATAATGAGCCAAGACTTTTGACTTGAAAGTTCTTCTTAAGGGGCTCTGGTCAAAATTTTCTCCTGAAATAGAGGGAAAAGGATCAAAATGACAACTGACTGAAGGGAAGAAAATGCTAGAGGAAGAGACTCTTACATTTCTATTTAACCAGCTTCTTTTTAAAGAAAATGAGATAATTACCAAAGAGCTAAGTGAGCATACAATATTGATCTAACTTGCGGTGCAACGACAGGGAAAGCAAAATGATGGTATTGCCCCCACCTAAACAATAATTCTGCACCCCCCCAATGAAATTTTCCTTCAGTCCTCATATTTCTAACCTTGCAGTAACATCAGGCTTCAGTTGAACATTTAAAATATAGAAGGAAAAGGGTTAGCAAAATTGCCACAAGAATGAGACTATAGTAAATACAAGAGTTCAATGTGCAAACTGTTTCCCATGTCTCACTTTCTGAAATACTAGAAATTTGGGCAGTGACATAAAATTTCATTTGGTAGAACATAATTCTTATTTGGGGGTAATTACCTCATTTTGCCTCTTCCCTCCCTGGCTACACCCCTGATCCAACTCCATAACATCCTTCACCAGGCTTGGATTCTTAAATTTGCTGCATTTTTAGCCCACTAAAAATCACTGATAGAACTGATAGGGTCTCTTCTGCAAGTGGAGATCCAGCATCACAAGTTATGGTTCTGCCCAGATTCAAAGTTTCAAGAACCTACAGCTAAAGTAAAGGGCATGATAAGCATTGTCTCACTTAATCTCATGTCCAATGGCAAAAAGATTATAAAGAAAAAATGCCATATTGACTAGTATTATGCCAATTATGTCTACAGAAAGAAGTGGTTGATAGATGTTCCCATCATCACATTTGTTTTCACATCTGTCTGCTCAAGAAAGAATCTTGAAAGAAAGCTCCAGTTCATAGTTTATTACAGCCTCAGAGCTTGGGAAAATTATTTTTGGAGACAGCTATAGCATCTAGCTCATGGGAAATAATACTGCCACTCTACTCTGCTTTCGTCAGACCTCACCTAGAATACCGTGTCCAGTTCTGGGCATCCCAATTCAAGAAGGATATTGATGAGCTGGAATGTGTCCAGAGGAGGGTGACCAAAATGGTAAAAGGCTGGAAATCATGCCCTATGAGGAGCAGCTTAGGAAGATGGGCATATTTAGCCTGGAGAAGAGAAGGTTAAGAGGTGACATGATAGTCGTGTTTAAATATTTGAAAGGATGCCATATTGAAGATGGCATAAGCTTGTTTTCTGCTGCTTCAGAGATTAGCACACGGAGCAATGGATTCAAACTTCAGGAAAAGAGATTCCACCAAAACATTAGGAAAGAACTTTCTGGCAATAAGAGCTGTTCAGCTGTGGAATACACTGCCTTGGAGTATGGTTGAGTCTCTTCCTTTACAGGTTTTTAAACAGAGGCTCAACGGCCATTTATCAGGAGTGTTTTGATCATGTATTCCTGAATGTCAAGGAGTTGGACTGAATGGCCCTTGTGATCTCTTCCAGCAATATGATTCTACCACTTCCAGAATAACCCTCAACCACTGGCAATAACCTTTTCCAACCTTGATCAAGTCATGTCTAAATGTTTTGGCTGGATCTGCCCAGGAAGAATATTTGCTTCCTAGAGCAGAGATAGGAATCATGTGGCCTTCCAGATGCTGAAGTCCAAACTTTCAGCATTCTTCTTCAGAAAGTTTTAGTTCAATTACATCTGCAGGGCTGCGCAATTCCCAGCTCAGGTCCAGAGACTGGTCTGAACCTCTACAAGAGTCAAAAGAGACCTAAAGTCAAATGTGTCCTTGCATTTACAAGGCAGGGTTTCTAAATACAAACAGCAGAGTATATGTGAAAATGATAAAGCTCACAGTAAGCATGGAAGATGAACACAGGCATCTCTCTAATGCAGATAATAGACAGCCCCTCTTTTGAAGCTGGTAATTGCCCTGGTGCCAAGAAGACATTTCTTCCCAAACCACACGGAACATTCAAAGGAGGGCTTTTCCTCAAGAGGGAAGAAAGGGTTCAGTATCCTTCTCATGCTGGCTAGGATAGTAATAATTAACTCATCCCAGTTTATGCTATTGCATTTATTTATAAAACTGCATATTAAATGTTGCAACATCACATGCACTCTGGCGCTGACTTCAGCAGCTTCAATAACTGGTGTTTTATTGCTCAGATGACTGCAATTAGTGGCAAAACTAACATAAGGAAAAAAGAAGGAACGGCTGGTGGATCTCTCCCAGGTCTTCCCATATCTGTTCTAAGATGAATGGAAGCTCTTCCAGTGCCGAAAAGGAAATCCAAGCAGAAATCCAAGTCAACTCCAAGAACCCATTTGAAAAGCAACAATAAAATCCCAAGTGGATTTGCAGTGATGGATCCATCAGACACCTCTGGGAAAAGGTGGAATGGCTAGCTGTATTAGGTAACAATGTTTGGGTACCAATAATTGTAAAAGATTTTAACATAATGGGTAGAATTTCAGTGCTCACTCATTCAAACCACCTTGAAACAAAGGGGAGCTGCCCAAGATGATCACCAGTCATTTTCAGTGGGGATAGTAAATATTTCTGAATATTGTATAGTGTTGATACCAAATGTCAGGAGAAAGGAGACCAGAGAGACCCTCTCAGTTCAGAACCATTCATTTCAGTGTATTTCCAATGACAGCCCATCTTTTCCTTACCACTCAATTATGATGACAGAAGAAAAAAGTGAAGATGTCTTCAAAATAGCAACTATACAGCTTAGGGTAAAGCTGGGGGGGCTGTGTATCCCTATCCAGATGATTTAGTACTGCCGCTCCCAGCTACCCTTACCACCATAATGATGAAGGATAATGGGAACTACAGCCTAACATCTGGAGGGCCACAAGTTTCCTCAACTCCTGGTTTAGAGCCCAAATATCTGAAGGGATCCATTGCTGGGGATCCATTGCTGAGTCTATCATCATTGTTGCCTTTTAAAGTGAGGCACGTCAGAGCTGCACTTGTAAATAGTATCAAGACCCCACTTTATGTCAAGACCAGGACCAGGGAGATCTCTCAACCAAGCCAGGGCTATGACACTCAAGGTCTGCTATATCTCCACCTTCTCAGAGAATGCAGCAACCTTCTACACTTTTGTCCCCCACTGGCTAGCCTCCCAGTTCATCTCCCTCTACCACTTTCCCTAAACTGCATTCTTTCAGATATAGGGCAAAGGCATGGATTTATCATCCAATGACTATGTCACTGGTGGTAGCATATACACCCAAATCTGGAGCACAGAGATACTCTCTTGAGACTACTCTTTATAAAAATATAAACAAATATTTATTTAACACATTGTCAAGGGAAAAGGTTGTTGGTAATTTAAGGATTAGCAACCAGCACAACACTTGTATATGAAAACCAGCAAACTCTTTTCTCTCACACATACACTCTCTCAGATGGATCTTTCACTCTCCCTCAACTCCAAGCTCTCTCTGTTCCGAACCTCAACTCTCAACTCTGGTTTTCAGTTAGACTTCAGTTACTCACTCCTCTCATCTAGCCCCTCCCTCTGGCTAGCCTGGGTTCCCTTTTCACCTGCCAATCAATTTAAATCCCAGGAGTTGCTAGGGTATTCCATTGCTAAGCCTCAGATTTGTCACAAATATTTTGCCCAGAAAATTTCCCCCAGAGTCTACACTGTTGTAATTTTTGGACGAGACAAAAATCCATTTAATACCAGAACTTTTAAAGTATCAGTTAGTCACCCATTTTGGACAAGAAACTCTAGTTTTCAAGCAAGCCAAAGCCATACACATCAGGATGAACATACTTGGACCTAATGCTGGTTCCCCTAGATTCATAAACCATGGATGAAGCTTGGAGTTATTGTCCAAATAAAGGCAACTCTTAAATGGTTACTCTACTGTTTTATCCTGCTCTTGAGCATTTCTCATTACACGGTTCTTATTGTACAGAGTGTGTGTGTGTATGCACACATGTACGTTTGTATGTATTTACTTATTTATTCTAAAGTTTTTACTGCTCTGAGAGCATAACTATATCACGCTAATAGTTTGAACATTCTTCTAGGAATACTTGTATGTCACTGACAGCGACAGTCAGAAATCATGGGAAAGGTAGTTCTCCAGGAAATCAGAGTTAGATGACAAAGCCAGAAGCTTAAACTCTTTAAAAAAAAGTATTTGAAAATAGTATCTAAAGTGAGCTACAATTGGGTGGACAGCCAACAAGTGGCACAACCAGGCACACTGGGGAATAGCAGTGTGGTAATGACTATGGCAGATATCTTCACTATCCCCAAACATATAATGATTTTAGAAAGTCAAGAAGGAAGATTATTAGCCTGGTAGCACATGAATGCAGAATATGCAGCTGTCCAGTTCCCATTACCCATGGCTATGCTGGACAGGGCTAACGGGTTTTCAAGTCCAAACAACATTGGGAGGACCATGTTCCCCATCCCTGTGATGGGCATTCAAACTTAGTTGAGTAATTTCACGTCGAGTTGCGGCAGTACCACTCCTGTTAGCTACAAATCCTCAATTACATTCTACATTTTTTTCTAAATGAATGAAGTTCCAAGGGAGGCTTATTATGTGCCCTTGTTTTGCTGGGAAGGTGTTTAAATCCTTCATATATTACATGGGAACAGATTAATACTTGTTACTGCCCAAAATAAGTCACTAGGATTGTTAAGCAGTTCCAAATTCAGCAGCAGCAATGGTGTCCACCTTCAGATCTTTCAGCATTGTGAAAAAGAGCATGAGAAACTAATCTTAGACATAGGGGATAGCTCAGATCCTAGAAAATGACTTGTGGGCCATTTTTTAAACTTTTGATCCAGCTAAGCAAGGTACAGTTTTACTAAATGGCCATTACAAAGAAGCAAATCAATGGTTTGCCCAGTAGCATATTTATCTTGGAGATAGCTGCAGCTTCCTGTTACGTGAAGAAGTACAATGAACAAATTTGCAAACATATATTTATCTAATTTAGTTTCAGTTATATACCCATTTTCGGATGTATACATAAAAGCAGAATGAGTTTAGTGCCCTAACTGTAATTTAGTATCAGAATGCCTAGCCATTTTCCTAGCAAGACTGCTAACACATTATACTTAGATTCACACTCCTAGCAAGACTGCCAATGCATCATACTTAGGAGATTCACACTCCCTCGATCAACTTGGCTTGAATTTTCTACTCAATCTCATCTGCCTAAAATTTCCTCACTGAGAGATAACACTGCATAGTGAAATCTATATCAGAAGAGCAGCTGTGAAGAAAGGCTAAATATAACATCCCACAAAACAATAAATTGCATGTAGACTGCAAAGCAAAAGACTAAAATCTGTGCAACTACTGGTGCAAGTTATCCCATGTTGGCTGGTTGTCCTGCTGTTTTTGGACCTCATGAAGGCACCCACCATCACATGTCAACAATGCAGTCATTTTTTTACAAATTCATTTTCACACCAAAATTAGGTGAACAGTATTTGCACACACCTTGTTTTAGCACAAAAATTCAATCCTGAAGAACTAGGGGTATTTTTTCCACATGAAGTTGTTGCTGCATTATCAAATATTTACAATATAGAACAGAGTTGTATAGGTGTGCACAAAAGAGACAAGCCTGCCTGTATTATGAGTTGCACTAGGCTTAGTAAAAGCATGTTTTTCTGTCCAGCAGCATGTATTCTTGGAGTCCAAAAATGTGAAATCAATCCACTCGTTCTCAACAGGGTTTCTTGCCAAATAAGTGTCTGTAGGACTGCAGCCTTGGCAAGTTGTTTCCAACACTGGTTGCAATCCAGTGCTGGCTCTGTTCTGCTGGAAACCAACTTCTGATTCTATAAGGAAAGGTAGCCAATTTTCACCAAGCCCACCTACTTACTGTAGCCCCTGTGCTACCATGGGATACGACCTATCCTGATTATGACACTTCATCACTGCTTGTGCTGGCTAGAATTAATGTGAATTGCAGTTCAACATCTGGAAAACAAAAGTTGCATATACCTGCTATATATGATACTAGTGTATATACCTGTCATTGGCCAGGATTTTATTTTCTCATAGGTAATACTTGTTAGAAAGATTTGAGATTTTGTCTCTCTAATGGCCCAAACTGTCTTGTCCAGTATCTGTAACTTTTTCCCATATTCCCCAATCCAATTTGTATTCAGAGTTATTAACATAGAGAGATTGGGTTCTTGAGGGAATACACTGCCCTCCTCCTCCTTGCTGCTAGGCCTCATCTCCATAGCAACCAGCCTGAGGCCCAAAGGCTATCCAGCTGAGAATTCTAAAGGCCCCTCCCTAAACTGCCAACCCCAGGATTCAACAGAATCTTCTTAGGCAGCCAATCATATGAGGTCTTCGCCTGACACACAGACAAACAGACGAACTTTGACTTTTATATATTAGATAATTAAAAGGTTTTACAAACATTGTGATTAGAAAGCCTAATGTGGAAGAACAAGGGATGAGAGAAATCCAGTGGAATGTGGGAATGATCTTGATATGGACTTTTAAAAAAAACCCAAACAGAAATCTCTTTGGAATGAACAGCAGTAAACTTTTAATCTGAGGGATTCTTTATATCGTGTGCCTTCAAGTTGTTTCCAATTTAAGGTGACCCCAAAGCAAATCTTAGAGGTTTTCTTGGGAAGATCTGTTCAAATGGAGGTTGCCATTGCCACTGTCTTTCTGTGAGGCTTAAAGAATGTGACTTGTCCATGGCCATCCAGTGCATTTCTATGGCTGAGCAGGGATTTAAATTCTGGTCTTCAGAGCTGTAGCCCAACGCTCAAATCACTGCACCACAATGGCTCTAATCTTACCTATCTTTACTGGATAAATACATAAATTGGAATTTCTGAACAAATGATTTAAAAAGGAGATTTCATTCACATGTTTCATACTTCATTACAGCTAAAAAATACTGAAGAATAAACTTCTCTGTGAGTAGTGGATGCTAAGAAGTCAACTGTTTGCAAATAGGTGAGCACTGCAGACTCATTATAAGAGAAATAATAATTGGTGTAATGTCTGAACGATAAACTTCATATGTCTGTTGTACCACTTTACTTATATTACGAATATAGTACCACCTCTGCATTTGCTAGTTTGACCTTCATGAATTTGATTATTCACAAGGCACATGCTTGCCTCTCCCTCCCCCACTCCCATTCACTTGCATTCCTCACCCCAGGCTTGCCAGGCTTGTGTTTAAAATGGATGCTTTCTTCTTTTACGATGAACAAAGCCCCCCTCCCACTGCTACAGGCATGTCCTCTCTCCCATTGTCTAATGGCTGCTGACTGGTCAGGTGCTCTCTTAGTTCCTATCCTTCCCTTTTCAAGATGGCCACTGGAAGTAACTAGAAGGGAGGAATTGTGCTCTTTTACCTTTGAGGTGAAAGTACAGGTAAGCCCTTTACTGTCTCTTTTTTCTCCCCTGCCTCCCAATGCTGAGGCCAGAGGCAAAGGAACTGGAGGGGGGAGTTCTGGAGGGGAACCGCGTGGAGTGGGGAGTTATTCACAATTTTTCCAATTTGCCAGGATTCTGTGTCCCTAAACCTTGCAAATGCAGAGGGGATACTGTATACGAAAATACAGCTTGAGGGGAAAATAAAAACTAAGCAGGATACACCAGAAAATAAAATTGAAAACGTATGCATTACTTATGTTCCACAAAGCATACAATGGCTATGCTTATTAGAGTTTATTAGTCATATAGACAGTATTTCTCTATCAAAAGTCAGGACATCTTAAGCAAGGCTCCTACCACCATTGTCCCAGGTACAGTAGAGTCCTGGTTATCCGACCTAAACTGACGGGCGCAGGGTCAGATAACTGAAATGTCGGATGACACGGAGCCCCGTGGCGGCCGCCATTTGGGGGGCGTGTCGGGGCAGGCCTTGGGGGCGTGTCGGGGCATGTCTGGGGACGCGCAAATGCCTGCAGCCACGCCCCCAGGCAGCCGCGACATCAGTTAATCCGGAGCGTCGGATAACCGCAGGTCGGATAACCGGAACTCTACTGTATTACTAATTCCTGTGAAGAAACTTTGAATGAATTGTATCTCTATGGGAAAACATTCAAGATTAGAGATACATCCATAGTCCCCTGCTCCCCATTACTGATCACAGCAATGTAATTCTCTATGCACTTCTGAATCTGATAGCCATATAAAGGGTAAGAGTGAAGATAAGAAAAGGAGAATACTTTTTCCAAATTGTAATTAAGGCAGAAGAAAGGGGAAGAGCCACGTGGAGAACAGGAGAAGTCCCAGCAGACTGGAGGAGGGCAAATGTCACCCCCATCTTCAAGAAGGAAAAAAAAGAAGACCCAAATAATTATCGCCTGGTCAGCCTGACATCAATACCAAGAAAAATCCTAGAGCGGATCATTAAACAGTTAGATTGTAATTACTTAGAAAGCAATGCCGTAATCACTAAAAGTCAACATGGATTTCTCAGAAATAAGTTATGCCAGACTAATCTTATCTCTTTTTTACGATAGGGTTACAAGCTTGAAAGATGAAGGGAATATTGTAGATGTAGCATATCTTGATTTCAGTAAGGCCTTTGACAAAGTTCCCCATGACATTCTTGCAAAGAAGCTTATAAAATGTGGTGGATTTGTAATTGGTTGACTGACCAAACCCAAAGGGTGCTCATGAATGGCTGCTTTTCATCCTGGAGAGAAGGGACTAGTGGGGTGCCACAGGGTTCTGTCCTGGGCACAGTGCTATTCAACATCTTCATCAATGACTTGGATGAAGGAATAGAGGGCATGTTGGTCAAATCTGCAGATGACACCAAATTGGGAGGGGTTGCTAATACCCCAGAGGAAAAAATCAAATTTCAAAATGATCGTGACAGATTGAAGAGCTGGGCCAAAGCTAACAAAATGAATTTCAACAGAGACAAAAGTAAGGTCCTACACTTAGGCAGAAAAAATAGAATGTACAAATACAGGATGGGGGACACGTGGCTGGATAGTACTACGTGTGAAAGGGATCTAGGCATCTTGGTAGATCACAAGCTGAACATGAGTCAGCAGTGTGATGCGGCAGCCAAGAAAACCAACACGATTCTTGGTTGCGTCAATAGGAGTATGGTGTCTAGATCGAGGGAGGCAATGGTACCACTATAGTCTGCATTGGTTAGGCTTCATTTGGAATACTGTGTCCAGTTCTGGGCACCTCAATTCAAGAAGGACATCGACAAGCTGGAACGTGTCCAGAAAAGGGCGACCAAAATGGTGAAGGATCTGGAAGCCATGCCCTATGAGGATCGGCTTAGGGAGCTGGGTATGCTTAGTCTGCGGAGGAGAAGGTTAAAAGGGGACATGATAGCCATGTTAAATATTTGAAGGGATGTCATGTCGAGGAGGGAGGGGGCTTGTTTTCTGCTGCTCCAGAGATTAGGACAAGGAGCAACAGATTCAAGCTGCAGGAAAGGAGATTCCACCTGAACCTCAGGAAGAACTTCCTGACAGTCAGAGCTGTCTGGCAGTGGAATATTCTGCCTCGGAGAATGGTGGAGTTTCCTTCTTTGGAGGTTTTTAAGCAGAAGCTGGACGGCCATCTGTTGGAAATGCTTTGATGGGTGTTCCTGCATAGCTGTGAGTTGGACTGGATGGCCCCTGTGGTCTCTTCCAACTCTATGATTCTACAAGTCTATGAAAGCTGTTGCTAAGTTTGCTATGTTTGATGAAGAATACTGACCTGTATGTTTTAGTACAAACGCTCACTATTGTGAATATTCTAGTAGTGATATTCCACCAGGTGAATCTCATTAATGCCATGTTCACCACTGATCATGTATCTGATGGAATCCAACCTGGGACCCTAATAATCATAAATGTAAGATACCTGGAGACACCCAGGTGACATTGATGTTTCACTTTTCTAAAGATATGCATGGAACAGAGCAAAGATCATAAAATAAGATCCTAATACACTTTGGATCTAAACTCCTAAGGCTGCTGACTTAAACTCATTTACTTGGAAGTAGGCCCCACTGAACATGGTATGATTTCTTCCAAGTAAGTATGTGCACAAACAGTATCATGAAAAGGATCACAGAATTATTCAAACAAAACTAATATAAATTATAATTGGTCACAATAAAACATTGTCATTCAGTTTTTCAGTAAATGTTTATCAGCATAGGAACAATGCAAGAAAGCTTACGTTTCTAATCAATTAGTTCCCTTCTGTTGTTTCTCTGCAAAATCCAAGGTAATTTAGGTTTACATAGGCATGACAGAGAGATGGATGATGCCGTTAACTAACACGTCTCCAGTTTATTTTGGGTGTTAAGTGATCTCCATTAAGCTGCTACAAAAAATACCAAGCTTGTTATCTACAATATATATGCAGGGGGAGGGAAATCTTAAATAAAAATACATATTGCTTTTGGGGGGGAAATGATTAGCAAAGAATTCTGGAAATCTGCAGGCTGCCAGTATTTTAAATGTGTAATCACCAAACTAATAGGATACTGATTAAAAATAGCAAATTCTTTTCAGTCCACTTATCTTCAACCTTCAACATTTAAGGCATCTAGTTAGCTACAAATTCTGTTGAAGTACATCCTGCCACATATTGGACATTAAAATATCTCTGACTGCCTTGGGGAAAATCTATGACATTTGCCTGTCATGGCAGTCATCTTTGTCAGCTGTCAATTCTAATTAAACTGGTTTAGCATTTCTTAGCAAACCTGCTCTTTCCTGGTGGATTTGCCCTTTCATTTCCCATATTTTGAAGTTACATTTTAAAAATTACAGAACAGAGTATTATGCCTGGTGCAGAATAACAGGCTGTTATTTGTTGTTAAAGAAAAAGTTTCAGATTCACGTATTTCTCTCTCTCTTTTTCCGTACACAACAAGAGTTAAAAAAATCCTGCTATGGCAAAACCATGTGTCCAATCACGGCAAGCTGTGGCTTGTGCAAATCATAGTTTGTTTTGAGACCAGGATCAAACTGTAACTTTTGGGTGTTATCTGGAGAACTGTGGTTTGTGTAGAACATAATCTGTTCTACTGAGATAAACTGGCAAACTGGCTTGTTGAGGACTATAAACTGAGTCTTCAAATCTCCTCCTCTCATGTATAAAGGGGAAGGCACTGAAGAGAAAGTAGCGCATGAGTATGCAGCAGTTACTGTGTTTGAATTTGGCCCTTATAATTAGACTGAACAACCTAAATCAATACTAGCTTCTCAAGGTATTTTCACCCACTGCAAGCTGACTTTTCATCATCACATGTACCTCCAACAGTGGGGAACCCACAGTCCTCCAGATGTTATTAGAAAACAAAACATATCACAATCAGATGACGGTGGCTGATGGGATGCAGAATCCAACACATGGAGAGCCAGAGGTTCTCTCCTACTGCCTTAGCCAGCAGTCAACAGAAACAACATTAATCCATTAGACAAAAATGGGCATGTCCACTCAGCAGCTTCTCAAACAGCTGTTAAGAGATGTTCCCAGCAATTCTATGGAACAAAATACTATGGAATTCAGTGGAGCAAAATCCAGTGAATAATTAAGAAAAGGCAAGAGAGCAGAGTTGTGCAGCAGGGCTTGTCAGGAAAAAGATTCACTGTCTTGCCAAGACCACTGAAAAACACAGGCTTTTCAGATATCAGGCTTTATCCTTTGACTTGCCGAATACTATCAGTATTCAGGAAGCTTGGTGCTCCTCTTAGCAAAGCATCATATACTACTCTCTGCTGCCCCAATTTTGCTAGCAGCACACAGAATAAATTCGTGCTTCATATGCTCCTGGAAAAATCCTCATCGAGAATCCTCTAGGCTAGGGATCCATTGTGCATTTAAAACTAAGCAACAACTGATACCATCTTCTCTTATATTTCATGCATCATTCTTTTGTTTTTAAAAGTGTCTTAGATAGTCCTTAGCCAGAGGGCTTTTCATGTTACCCTGATCAGCTTCTTCTCTGGTTTCTGCTATTAATTAGTATTTGTGGGGGGGGGGTTTAAAAGTGAGCATTTTTCAAACAGTAAATGGCTTGGACGGCGGGGGGATTCATTATCATTAATTCTGCCTTGGAAACTCTTCGCCAAAAAGCTAGTTACACATGTTTTAATAAATAAAACAGACTTTTTTTTCACCCTGGAGACATTCTGATTTTTGCTTCCCTGACTGCTAGGGAAGAGATAGGAATCATTCAGCCCTCTCCCAGTGCTGTTGAACTATAACTCCCAGTACTCCTCAGTCTTACCTATACTGGCTAGGACTGCTAGGAGTGGCAGCCCAATGACAGCTGGAGAGTTGTACGACTCCCATCCTTGTACTAGGACATTAATGCAAAATTAGATTTCACCAAGCTGCCACGAGGACTGTGGGAGTAACATGCACTGAGAAAAATCAGTCTACCTGCCCAGGCTAAAAAGCTCCACAACTCAGGCAGCCATATGGCAGAGCATAATACAGCATCTGTGAGGGAGTGTGAACTGGTTTGATTGTTGGACTACAGTTTGAAAGAACAGCATTTGAACCTCCCTGCTCAGCCACAGAAATCCATTGGTGACCTTCAGCAAATTACACTCTCTTGGCTTTAGAAAAAGGCAATGCCAAACCTCCTCTGAATAAATCTTGACGAGAAAAGCCTTCAACAGGGTTACCATAGGTTGGACTTGACTTGAAGGCACATAACAACAATATAGAATCCATTTGATAGCAACAGAACAGCTCAAAAACCATTTGTGGGTTTTAAGAAGCACACACAGCTGTTGGATCATCAACTAGAACTTGGTGAATGCATCGCATCACCAACAGAGATACTAGTTCCCAGTCCATTTGTGGGCACAAGGGCAAGTATTGACCTATAAAGCTTACAGCACAGTTACCTCAACCTCAATGGCCTTAAGAAGAGCCATGTTGTATCAAATCAAAAGACACAGTACTCTGATTCCTACAGCAGCCACTCAGATGCCAATGAAAAGCCCACAGGTAGGGCATAGGGACAATGATGTTTTCTCACTGCTCCTCAACAACAAATATTCAAAGGCACAGTGTCCTGGAAGTAGCATATAGCCATTATGGCTGGTAGTCTTTAACAGCTTTTTCTATGCCTACTCAAGCGTGAACCAGTCAGTGTGTTAAAAAATTCACTTCAGAGGCTCTTCTACGTATCTTATTGCTGCCAAAGGTGAGGCAAGTGATGGCTGGGTACAGTTTTTGTGTGTGGTAGCATTACACATTTGGAACTCTTTCCTACATTAGCAGGAGTGGTTACCTGGCTCAATGTTTGGCCATCTTTCTGATGCCAAATGAAACCTTTTTTTATGTTCCTGGACCTTCTGGATTTTTGTTTTTAATCCTAATTTCACCAGTTCTGGATGTTGTGGCTTTTCAGCTATTGTTTTGACTTTTAATTTTAACTGATTTAATTTCCCACTTTCAAATAAAAAAAACTGCACTGGGAGCCACTCTGAGAACTTATTTTGAAGAATGAGACAATCTATGTCTGTGTAAGTACACAGAAATAAAACCAATATTTTAATGACCTCTTACTAATTTTGCATAGAAAAGGAACCCTAAAATGTAGTCATGATCATGACAGGTTGGAGAAAAAGCCAGTTCTCTTCTGGCAGTTATTCAAACCTGTCATCAGAAAACTAGGGGGAGAAGAAGAAAGAAATATAATCACTGATTATCAATCAGAATATAAAGTCCCCAATCAAAGGAATTAATTCATTGAATTAATTGAATTCAAGGAAAAATGCAAGACAGAAATGGATACAGAAAGCCTGGGGTTCAAATGAGCAAGCCTTTTTTATTTTTTTACCTGTTGTTTTGTTTGCAGTATCTGAGCTCTTGCCATGGCGATCAGCTTCTAACCACTGGTATAAGACTACATGACATAACAGAAACAAAAAGCACGTGTGAACAAAATGAATGGAAAATGCAGACACAAAAGCAAAGTTGAAAAAAAAGAGAGATACAAGAGACATGCACCATGAAGTTAGTAACTGTTTCCTTCCAACACTACTGATGGAAGGCAAAGGCAGGACAATGAATGTGAGAAACACATAAATGCATATGCACACAAAACTTGGTGGACTGGCAAGTGAAATGAGTAGTGTTCCCCTCATACCAAAACTACCATAACCATTTCCCTCTGATTTCAAATATGTTTAGGCTCACATATTAAATGGGTTGTTAAAAGTAGTAGAACACACAGAAGGCCAGTGCAGATGTCACTATTTCTGTAACTAGCATCAGTGAAGGGGCACTATATGGTAGTGTTCCACACAGAACACAACATAAAGAAGCAATGCCCAACTATGTTCTATGCTGAGCTTGGAGAAGGGGACTTTTTGGTCTACAGCTCCAACAGCTCCTCAGCAATGGGTGAGGGATTCTAGGAGTTACAGCCCCTGAAGATGCAACTTTTCCATACTCTGGTTCCAAAGCACGTTGGCATGTCATGAAAAAATACTGTGGTATTCCTTGAAAAATTAAAATACCAATCAGGCTCATATAGGAGATCTCATACAGCACGGATTTTCCATCTCTATCAATATGGAGAATAATAACATAATCTGTACAAAGTAGGAAGTGCAAGGATTCCACAATATATTCCAACAAATGCAGGGGAAATCTCTGAAATCTCACCATAGCTTGGAAAAAACAATGTTGTATTTTTTCATCCTGAGAGGGCAAGGAAGAGAGTAAATGCCTGGAGGTCACCTGTATATTATTGTGGGAGTTGACTGAGAATCTAACTTTTAAAGTGCATCTCCAGCTTTAATCTAGAAATAAAAACTGTGACTCACATGAGCATCAAGTGTCTGTCAGGGTTAAGGCCCTAGGACTAGCATATAGTTAGAATTGAAGAGCAACTCAGAATTTGTGGACACATCCAAGAAGGGCAAAAATCAAGTAAGAAGGGTAAAGACCAAAGAGTAATCAAGCACAAAGAAAACACCAGAGCTCAGGAGAGGTCTCTGTGTTGCTCAAGCAAGGCTCAATTGGAACAGGAAACCCTTTTCCAATACTTCCTGTCCAGGAAAGAGTTGATGGCCAGCTGGGTGGGTGGAGTCAGTTCAGGACTGGAACTGAACTTCACTGAGAAGCTACCATTCTTATGATTAATTATGTGAGAAGGCTGCATACAGATTCAGCTGCTCCTGGCAGAGTCTGGGAAAACATGAGTACAAACGCTATCTACCCCAAGCACTGCCCTATCATGTCACTGACTCTCTGCAAACTTCTGCTGACATATTCCCTAGCAGCTACACAGCACTGACATTCATAGATTATATATGACTATGCGATGCTGGAGGGGAGAGGTAGGAAGCATTAAAAACACAACTTTCATGTGCCAAAAAAACAACAACAAAAAAACAGAAAATAAATCAAGAACTTCAAGGAGCGATAACACTTGGCACGTCTTCAAACAGAATGAGGTGAGATGTTAAGAAAAGCAACCAAAAAAGAAAAACTATTTTTAATAAACAAATAAATAAGAACAGCACATAAGACAATTCTTTTATAAAAATACAGCCTAAACCAAGAAACCCAGACTAATCAGTGTGCAACTAGTTTTCCAAAGTTGTTTTTTCTTTTAAAATGTTATGTTAGTAATTTGACAACTTCAGACCCAATAGTGTCCAGTTATTTTTATTAAGAAAAATTGCAGATGAACATGGATTATGAAGTTAACTTGAATTTAGTATGTGAACAATACTAAGAGTGACACACAGTAGTAGCATGCTGGATGCCTATGCAGCATTCTTAGGCTACAAGGACAATTGCCCTGGCTGGACCAGTCATTCCCTGCTCACTGCCTGGTCTGTACAGTACAAACTTAGATTGAATCAATTTAGTCTCTCATACATTCTTCCTTGAAATCCCTTTATTTCATTTATTCATTTATTTAATTTATGTACCATCTTTCCCCCTATACAGGATCCAAAGTGGTGAGCAAATTAAATATTACGTCATGTAGGACTAGCATCTCCATGGTTCATAGGGAGGGCTCAATCTACCTTTCAGGATGACCACCACCACCCTTCTCAGAACACATGTTGCACTGGCAAAGTACTATTTATACATTTTGCGGCTGTGCTATGAAACCACTAAAAGTAGAATAGGGTTCAAGAATATAGTTGGCCCTCCACATTTGTGAGTTTTAATTTCATAGCATAATTTAATTTCATTTTGGTTATTTGTGAGTTTCTTCAACCTATCTCCCCCACCTTGGGTGATTCTTTTCCAGTGAAAATTTCCTTCTTGGTGGCTACAATCAGGTTCCACAGCTGTAAAAATCAACCTGTGGTCCTCCTCTTCTTCCTCCATCAGCCACTTCCTACACAGCTGAGGATGGCCCACAGCCCAATTTCTCAGCACCACAAACCGTCTCCTGGAAGGCGATGGGTGTGAGAGAGGAAGTATAAGGCCACCATGCTGTGCCACCCCCTTTCCCTCTCCTCCCCCAGCCCTGGTTTGGACTCTGGGTGCCCGGTCTCCCCACCATGTCTTGGCCTCCTTCCCAGACACACACACACATTTCGATATTTGTGGTCTTTCCACTTTTGCAAGGGTCCTATGCCCCTAACCTTAGCAAATATGCAGGGCCAACTGTACTAATGCTCAGGGTCAGAGCACATTGTTTGATTATAAGCAGAAAGTCCAGTATTCATTCCCTGGCATCTCCTGCTTTGTTTCTGAAGAAGTTCAAGTAGCAGAACTAGAAAAAAAAAAGAACATGGAAAATCTCCACTACATAGCAAAAATAAGTAACTGTGGCCTTCTAGGCGATGTTGAGCTCAACAGCCCCAGTCAGCATGGCCAATTGTCAGTGATGGACACTGCAGTCGAACTTAATCTGTGAGACCACAGGGTGCCCATCCCTTAGGCTAAATATCTACTTAAGTCATTATGTGTGACTTAAGTAGATAACTTCATATATAGCACCTTTATATGCCATATCATATGACAACTTCCACAAAAAAAATCATTTTCATTTTTTAAAAAGTTTCTAGTTCTCAATTCATGATGAAATCTATTTTCATTTTTTCTAGATCTCAAGACCTTGAAAAATGGGCACAAAGATTTGTAGGTAATCCCTGCTAAACACTGAGACTGCACATAGGTCCAAGTAGTGCATTTTCAGTTGTCAGGGATCTCATACAGCAAAGATGCGCAACCTTTTAGATCTCAAAGGCCCAATTTGATATCAGTTAGGGAGCCAAGGGCAACACAAATGTGCATACACACACACTTCTGATATTACTGGTGGGAAAATAGTACTCTAGGAAGCCATGGAATAGCCTTGTAATCCAGCAGCTCAACTAAACAGTTTGGTTGGATCAGGTCCCACCAGCTGCAGGGGCCCACAGGGAGTGACCAAGGACCACTTGCAGCCCCAGGGCTGTGGGTTGTCCATCCCTGTTGTACAGCATTATATAGCATCTTGTGTGACATTTAGGTTCTTCCTGCAACTTTCAGAAACAGAAAACTTAATCACTCTAACCGTTTATAAATATATATAACCTCAGACGCGTTGGAGAATTCAGTAAAAAGTATTGCAGCATCTTAAAGATTAACAAACACATTTTTATTCAGCACAAGTTTTTTGTAGCCTGCCACAATCCATTCAAGCTTACACCAAGTAGTACTTTCAGTCTTTCAAGTTGTTTCTGTTGCATCAGACTCACAAAGCTGAGTTCAGTCTGCTATAGCAAACACACATGCAATACATCCTCTTGGAAATTGTAGGGCTCGCCTCACTTTGGTGCAGAATTTGGATCACTATGGTAACAAATTCTGATAAGGCTTTATGCACACCTTTGCAACACTTTCAAATGGAAAAAAAGCAGATACTAGCAACAGAAAAACACACACTGAGAAGGTGTTATGGAAGTGATAATGGAATGCATGGCAAATGCTGTCCTATTAAAAATTCCTTAAAACTACGAAGATTCTCAGTCTACAACTAAAACTTAAAGAGCAGCAAAAAAAAGCTCCACATCTCCACAAAAAAACTTTATTTACAAGCTACATTTCTACTTTTCTGCCAAGTGATTCCAAGGCAGTTTGCAAGATAACACTAAACATTTCTAAATTAAAGGAACAGGAGCATGTAAGATAACATTGCAAGTTAAAAAAAACAGTTATGAATCCTATCTTATAAGGTTTTATCCTCACCTTATACTAAAAGTGCAGTAATTTACTAAAGTTCTAGCCTGTCTTTAACTGCAAAAAACAAACATTTGAGCAAGCATGGTAACTGAATGCACAGTTTTATCCAGACAATAACATCTTTGAGACTGTGTTAAACATCACTCAGAATAATTTTGGTTCTCACGTGTTTAGCATCAAACACCCTATGAACCAGATTCCCAAACTGCGTGGAAGTAAATATCTACTATCTCAAAACAAGAGGATCCTCCTCTCTCACACTAACAAGGAGCTGATGCTATGGTTGCTCCATTTAGCTACACAGCATGGAAGGTACGCTGCATCTAAACCAAAGGCGGTAACATGTAATGCTGGCTGCCATTGCTATCATCTAACACTGGCTAAGCTCACTAGCCCAACAATATCCAGAGGACCATAGGTTCCCTGCCCCTGATTTACACCCTGCATAAATGCACTTGGGAATCACAACAACAAACACCATGTCATCTTCCTTTTACTAGCAGCCAAACTAAACATGGCAAAAACAAAAAATTGGAAACTAATCACCTTATCGTCTTTAAATTGTCAGTATTGCTATGTTTGGGATCTAGAATTTTCAAAGAAACTAACACATAAGATCTGGCAACAGCTGGCATACAAATATTCAGATACATTTGAAACAATTAGCTTTATTTTCATTTGTTATATACGCCATGGATCAGATGATCTCCCTTGGCTTCCCAAAGAACATGGATACATCTGGAGAAACGCACCTGGATAACAATGAACTCAAGTTCACACTTAACAGACAGAACTACCATCTCATGTAACAGTGTAGTATCCCAGTTTATATTGCTAAATTGCTTTTATGATGTGTTCACAACTTCAAAGAAATGTTTTTTAAAAGGCATCTTCACTGGGGCTTTGTTCAATGAAAAGCCTCAATTCAGCATTCGTCTTAGCTGATAGCTTCAGTTCTTCATTGCACATTTCGGTTTTTCGGCTTAATCTTCCATTCTTTTCTACCTAAGGGAGAAGTAGGTAAAGAGCAGTCCTGGGCCGCTTGCACATTTTTGCCCAGTTCTTTTTGCAACCCTCCAAACTGCCCTCCTCCTTGAAGAATTGTGAATTGGTTCTCCTAGAAACCTCTAGGAACAAGAACTTACATTTTAAATAGGTTGCGGGACTCTCCATACTGTTCAGTATTTATTTATTTATTTATTCACATACATACACACATACAAACATATTAATTTATTTAATCATTCCATTCATACCCCACTTTTCTCCTGACATGGGACTTACAATAAGCAGCTTACAATAATTTAAAATGAAACAAATGAATAAAATGAAAGTTTAGCTAAATTCTTATTGCATAAAAGTTAAACAACAATTCTGTTAAAAAGCTCTTTATTAACAGTTTAAAAATACATTTAAAACAGAATTGAAAAGATAAAAGACAAAAACACAGTACACCACTTTTCAAAATGCCTTCTGCCACGTGATTAAAAATCAAAAGTCTACCTAAATGGAAGGCTTGTTGCCTGCTGGTGGAAAAAGAGCAGACTGGGCCTCCTGTGGAAGGGAGTTACACAGTCAGGGAGCAGTCCCTGAGAAGCCTCTCCCCCATGTCCTCCCCAAATGTGCCTGTGAAGGTGATGGGAGTGAGAGAAGACCTCCCCAAGACCTTAAACCTCAGTCTGTTTCATACAGGAAATATCAAAAAGTAGTTTTTCAAAGGCAGAAGAAGCTTTCTGTTGTTGTTTTTGGTGGTCTGTGGGGCTCTTCAAGGGCCCTAAAGCAGAAAATTGGCCTCTGGACCTGCCACAATTAACCAGGTCTGGCCTTTTAAAAAGAAGTAAAGAAGAAATGGAAACTGACAGCACATGTTAGGCATTCAAAAACACAAACCTGTCCTGCTGACGGCAACAAATACACCAGCAGTATACTAATGGCGCTACAAGAAGACAAAAATGGCTGTGTTTATGAGGCCTCTGAGATCTCATTATCGCAAGCCATTCCATTTTGATTAGTTTCAACCCAGGACTGAGACACCCACAGGCAAGACCTACAAATGCACTTAAGAGCAAGGCACCCAAATATTTTCAAATAAAGCTCCCTCATTAAGTCCTTATGGGCTCTATTAGACTGAACGCTGATCTATCGGCTTATGCTCAGGCAGTGTACATCCCCTTTTTCCCTCTCATGCACAGACTGACCGCTTTTGAAAACACTAGATTTAAAAATACAATCTAGCAAGGTATTCCCCCCCACCCCCGGCCTCAATATCCTCTACCTTCTGACCTCAATTGAAGCATCTTCCACTGTATGTCAAGGGTAATATTACAGAAACCAACAGCTTAGATTTCCTAATATAGCTCTCAAATGCTAGTATGACAGAGGCTCACACCAAAAGAAGCAACTTTCTGAAAAAGAAGATAGAAGCCAGAATTTCTACTGTACTGCATTCAAAGTAACAGCAAGGTAAGTACAATGTCTGTTATTTAGATACAAGAAACACAGCGTATATAAATTACACTTTGCCTCTAGGGAGTAAAGGCTCAATTACAGTTTCAATCATATGCATAATCTTCCCTGATCTGATCACTTCCACTTCATGTATATATTGACTTAAACAATGCTCCCCCCACTGCATTTTGATTGCTAACAGTGAGCTATTTTATTATACTCTTGGGTACATAATGCTTCGTCCAGCAGCACCTATCGAGAGATGCAAAATTGGCATTTTCAGAATGCTAGGCATGGAGGAGAACACAATTTCCTTCTAGCCTCAAGCCTCTTTTTTCATTATGCCAAACATGCATGGAATTGAGGCATTTCCTTTCGGTTGCCAAGGCTGCATCTCTATCCCAGCAGGCTGCATTCTAAGTACAGGCTGCTAGCATTTTCCTCAAGGCAAACCCACCCGTCCATACAGCAACTTTGAAAATGAATAATACCTTTTTTAAAAAAGAAGGAATCACACCATCACCTTCTAAAAAGGGTAAATTTGACAGAAATGATCAGCAGAAACATCTTAAAACTAATGTTAGTACAGCTGGCCCTCAGTATCTGCTGGGTTTGGTTCCAGGACCACCGTGGAAACCCAAATTTGCGGATGTTCAAGTGCCTTTATATACAATGGTGTAGTAATATGGTATCCCTTATATAAAATGGCAAAATCCAAGTTTGCTTTTTGGATTTTTTGGGGGGTGTGTGTGAATATTTTCAAGCCATGATTGTTTAATCCATGGATACAGAATCCGCAGATATGGATAGCTGACTGCAGAGAGCCAATGTGGTGTATTGGTTTGAGGGCTGAATTACAACCCTGGAGACAAGGATTCATATCCTTGCTTGGCCATGGAAACCCACTGGGTGACCCTGAGCAAGTCACATTCTCTCAGCCTCAAAGGAAGGCAAAGGCAAATCCCATTTGAATAAATCTTGCCAAGAAAACATTGTGATAAGTTCCCCTTAGGGTCGCTATAAGTCACAAAATGATTTGAAGGCACACCAGAACTACAAACTGCATCATGAGATGACAGAGGGCTCTTCTGCACTACACTGTTATAGTGCTATTATTCCACTTTCAATATCCTGTGGAATTCTAGAGTTTGTTGTTTACTGAGGCCAAGGAGCTCTCTGGCTGAGAATTCTAAATGCCCCTCCCTAAACTGCAAATCCCAGGATTCCATATGATGTTGAAAGTGGAATAACTGCACTATAGCAGTGTAGCACAGAAAGGCCCAGAAGTTAGGGAAGGTAGTTATTAGGAGTATAATTCTCAGTATTCCCTAGCCAGCATGCTGACTCGGGCTTCTAGGAATTGTGGTCCCAGAAAGTTATTTTCCAAAGTTCTGGACTGAATGTGGGAAACAGACTATCGCTCTAGCTAGCCCAGTATTGTCTGTATTCAGGGTGAGAATTATGCAGCCCTCCTGATGTAGTTGGACCCTAAATCCCAGCAATTATCCCCATTGGCTGTGCTATGTAGGAGAGGAGAGTCACATGATTTCCATCCCTATACACACCAAGAGCATCTATAGATTGTCTATATACACCAAGAGTGAGTAACTACCTTGACCTCCCATAGGACTTTCAATTATTGTACCAATCACTCTTAGTTTTTGGAGGAAAAAAATTTCTGGGACTCAAAATGGCCTTGGGGTCACATGCGGCCAATGGGGTACACTTTCCTCACCTCTGATATAATGACCATCAGTTGTTATCCAGCATTTCCAAGGGGAGAGGATCTTCTCAGACCTCCTTGCACATGCCAGGGATTGAAGTGACAATATTTTTGATCCAGAGCCTATCTTCTACCATTGATCTATGCTTCCATTCCCAAAGGGAGTGGCCTTGTTCTTCCTACAAGAAAGTTAAAGTGGTTAACCCTTTTGTTCCACACACATTGCTCTGAGGTAGGTTAGGCTGAATGCATGTGACAGAGTGGAGGGTTTGTGCAAGGCTACTCAATCAGTTGAGAACTCAAGTCTCCCTAGTCAAGGTTCAGAACTATTCTCCAAGCTCCCACAGAACAAACTGGAACAAATGTTAAGAGTGCTCTTGTTTCAAGGCTGGAGAACCTGAAGCTTTCTAGATATTACTGAACCCCAGTTCCCCAAAGCCCTAGCCACCCCGGCCAGTGGTGATGGAGTTTGTTCATCAGCATCTGGAAGACAAAGCATCCCATCCCTAGCTGAACATTCTGCTTCTGATAACAGTTCCATTCCAGGAAACCCTACAAATGGTGAAAAATGTGAATGCTCACATCTCAAATTATTAAATAGTGGTAACGTGCATGTTCACATCATTGCCATTTCAGGTGTAGGACGCAAAGCTCTATGATGGCTGGAATTTGCAGATCCAGGGGTTGTGTATATGAAGGGTCCACTGTACTCCTACTTCCAGCCTAGAAATATCCTCTCCAAGTTCTAAGCCCAGATCTGAGAAGACAGCGTGTAATTACTTAGGCCCTAGGGAGATATAACTTTGTCATACCTAACATGAAACATTCACTGGTCTAGCACATTCCTTCCTCACACTCTCTCATGTACATGTTCCCCCTCCCACCTTTTTACTTTCTGATCTAAGAGTGGCTAAGGAATATTAGGGCAAACTGGGGCCAATACAGTATATTTTTAAGTATCAGACTAAGACTGTGAGAGACTGGCATTTGAATCCCCGTTCAGTCATGGAAACTACTGGATGACCTCAGGCAAGTCACTTTCTCTCAGCCTCAAAGAAAGGCTTTCTCTGAACAAATCTTGCCAAGAAAACCCTGTTGCAGGGTCACCTTACGGTCAACATTAGTCGGAAACAACTTGGAGGCACACAACAACACATATCAGGATTCCATTGATAATTTTAGTAACCAGGTTAGATCAAAGCATACACTGTAATCAGGGCAATTTTATCTCAATATACAGTCAGCCCCCCATATCCATGGATTCTGTATCCATGGTTTCAACCAACCATGGCTTGAAAATATTCAACCAGTCAGCCACCCAGCCACCCAAAAATTCCAAAAAGCTTTGTTTTTAGCATCTTATACAAGGGACAGCATCAAACCCTAATGGATACCTAGGGCCCACTGCAGAGTTGTAATAAGCTGCTCCAAACTAAAACCATTTTGTAAGAATATCTGCGAGTGAACATAATATTCAATATATTTAAAAAATGGTTATGGTTGCATAAACTTCTAAAAACTCATTTGTTCTCTTTGTCTCTTGACTGAATCTTTAATAGTATTCCCTGCTGATGGAGACTTGGAAATTATATTTTCCAGAAAATGATTTCATGTGAAATTTGTCTATATTTAATATGAGTTTATTAATATATTCATTGTATTGTTTTATGCTGTAAGGCATAAGACTGTGATCTTGGAAGGTGAGCAAGAAATAAAGGGGGGAGAAAATAAACTTGTTTGGGGTGTCTAAGTAGGGAGCTGGGTACTAGAAAATATGAAAATAACACACTAATAATCCTAGCACTATCTAACACAGCTCAGTCTCTACATGGACTAAGCAAACCAGGTCACAAAGGGCTTATAGGCAAGAGATGATTTTCCTCATGCCTTGTTTCTTAATCCACATCTGTGACCTCCTTCCCGAACACTGTCAAAGCTTGTTCCAGCAATCAGCCTCTCTGTGCATCTTAACCTCCCTCAGCATGTCTGCTAAAATCCAGAGTGTGAGCTCAGATGTGGTTGTCGAGTCATTTCATCCTTATAACTCATCAAGTGAATGTTTCTCTTTAAAACAAAAATTCACAGACCTAGCAGATACCAATGTGGTAAAGTACCAAAAAAGAAGAATTAAACAGGGGGAAAAAGGGGAAAAACAGAAGTGAGTAGCTTTGAAAAAAATAGTGAATATTGTTACTCACTGTACTTTCTACAAAGATCTTAGTATTGTTCCTTGTTGCAAGTTCTGACAGTCCCCATTATTTTTTGACTATCTTTTCAAACAAAAACAATCCAGGATTAATAAAAGAGCGGCATAAACCCTGAAAAATTCCACTCAAACCCCCTATCAAAATGCCTAATCAGGCCCTTCAAAACTAACTAGCAAAGTAAATAAAGGCAAAGCTAAAACCTAAAGAGGAAAAACATATGCCATCATTCCTACTTATTGTGTGCCTTTTTAAATATAATTTTGCTAACAACACCCTTGTTACAAGAACTAAATAAATTTGCAGTTCATCTCAGGTAGAAATAGCTTGCTAATGAGGTATTCAATACATGTGTTCCAGTAAAAGGATTTAAACCAACAGACTCTAATTTCCATCTTTCACCTGTGTATCAGGCTACCAGGTGAAATGAGGGCCAAGGCTTCAATCCTTTTAATAGCTGTATTGTTGTTCCTGTGTTCCTTCGGATCATTTCTAACTTCTGAAAAAATCTATCATGGGTTTTTCTTGCCAAGATTAGTTCAGTGGAGTCTGCCTTTGTCCTCCTCTGAGACTGAGAGTGTGTGACTTACCCAAGGTCACCTGGAGGCTACAGCCAATGCTCAAACCACTACAGCATGCTGGCTGTCTTAATACCTGTGCAGAAGAAGGAATTTCAGCAGGTCTGCTTACATGGCAAAGAAACTCCCCCTTCCACATAACCATTAAATGGACAAGAGCCCTGTCTCTTTTCTCACCTGGCAAGTGTGCCTATACATTTCTATACGGTTGGTTGCGTGAGATATTATTCTAGTAAGACATAATACAGAATAACTAAAATGTCAACAGCCATGGGTACAATGAAATAGCATGCAAAGCAATTAAGGCAAGCTGCAGTTAATACAGATAAAGGATTTGAATTTAGGTGCATGGGACCCAGCTGTGGTTTATTGGTTTGAATGCTAGGGCAGAACTTGGGGAAAGCAGTGTGTGAATCCCTGCTCAGCCATGGAAACCCACTAGAGGACCTTGGGCAAGTTGTACTCTCAGCCTCAGAAGAGGTCAATGCGAAACCTCCTCAGAATAAATCTTCCCGCGAAACCTATAAGATAGCATCTCCATATGTGAGAGTTGACTTGAAGGCACATAACAACAATGCTGGGAGAAAGGAAGAAAAAAATAGCAAACCTGCAGATTTATTGAAATATGCATGTCTGTTGCTTGATGACTCAGCCGTGGAGTCAGTTCACACCATCAGCTGTGAGTCAGCTAAAAATCACTTTGTGTGAGACAGTAAGAGGCCTCCATCTGTGTGTTTGATCAATGTTCAGGATTCACTGAGAGTCTGCCTTTTTCTCTTGCTAGGAAAATGTAAACTAGAGCAAGTAAAATGAATCTGATGATGGGGGAGGAATTATTTAGTCAATCTCTGTGGAATATGAAAGCTCCACTTCTTACCAAAAGAAAGGAGAGTAAATCGTCTTCTGAGATCCTCTGAAGAACTACAGCATCCAGCAGGAAGATCATCTTTATGGATAGTGAAATCCATATTAACTCATTATTTACAACCTATGGATTTCAACTGACTTTATCATTAAGTAAATGTGTATGAAGTGCCGTCCATGAGTCCTGACAGTAACTAAGTGAAGAAGCAACCACCTCAAATTAGAAATGAGTAACACCAGCTTTAAAAAGAAGCAGATATGAGGATGATGTGCTGATGTCTATTATTGTAAAAAAAAAGAACTTGTGTAGATATTTTCCATATTCATTTCTGTGTAAGTGTTCAGCCCTGTTGAAGACACTGTGTTGCCTTGGCCACATTTATTCTCCTACACAGCTGGTAGCCAACCATCACTTCTCAAGGAGATTAATCTGAAGCATGAAGTGTTCAGCTGTTCATATTTGTTAGGATGGGTTTAATGAACAATGAGTGAGAAGAAGGGAACTGATTTGGCTCTGGGTGGGTGGCATGATTCCCAGCAGATGTTGCTGAACTGGGACTCTAAGCATTTTGCACCGTTTGACTCAAGTAGCCAGAACTGCACGCCAACAACATTTGGAAAAGAATACAATTCTCACCCCTGGGCTCCTTCCACTGGATTCTGCTGGAGGTATGAGCAGCAAGGACTTTACTCTGGTTTGCAACATTTAAAGAACCTGTTCCTGCCCCAGAGCCTCCCTAAATAAGGAACAACCCCCCCCCCGCGCAAACAATCAGGTTTCACAGTATGCGACACATCAGTCGTTCATAGAACTATTTATACAATGCTTTTTTGTCATTGGAAAGCAGCTAAAAACCTCTTAATAAAATAGATCAAAACATACAGTAAGAAACACCAGAAATGGAATCATACAAGACACAACACACTGTCATTGTACAGGTCCTCCACCAAACACTCTGCATAAGAGCCATGCCCTTTTAGCACAGGAAAGAACCACCACTGACTAGGTCAATGATTCCTAAACTCTGGTCCTCCAGGTGTTTTGGACTTCAGATCCCAGAATTCCTTACTGTTGGCCAAGCTAGCTGAGGCTTCTGGGAACTAAAGTCCAAAATACCTGGGACCTGGGAAACCAAAGTTTGGGACTGACTGGACTAGATTTTGTGAACCTCTCTTGGCAGTATATTCCATAACTGAGAACCATGACCAAATACATCCTGACTTGAATAGTGTCCTGGTGTACTGCAGATAGCAGAGAAAAGTCTGAAGATGAAGTAGGCAAACATGGGAGGCAACAGAGCCTTAGGAAAGTTTGGACTAAACCTCTCAGAATCCCCTAATGGCTAATGGTCCACAAAGGCAACATTTCCAAGTTCTGAGTAAAGACAGAGCTTAAAAACAATCCTGAGGCCCTTTCACATTACACAAATGATTCCATTTTAACTTCTATGCTATGGAATCCTGGGGTTCACAGTTTAAGAAGGGGTGTTTTGAATTTTTAGTCAGAGAAAATGTTTAGTAGAGAACTCTACTGCTTCTCTAGACTATAAAATCCAGGATTCCACAGGATGCAAGCATGATAGTAAAAGTGGAATCGTCGTGTTGTTATTGTACAGTGGGAAAAGGCCCCTGGTCTCAGATTGTTTGGAACGATCTGTTTATACAAGACACAGGCAGGGCAAGGAAAGTACCTTTCCATGCAGCGGCTTTACATATATTCTTTAACAGGCTCTTGTGTACTGGACTCTTTGCACACAGCATCCACACAAAGGTTTATGTTCTTTCTGGACCATCTTTCCTCAATCTGCTGCCCTTTGGATGTGTTGACCTAAAACTCCCAGAATCCTCATCCATCTTGAGAAAGCACCAGTTTGAGAAAGGCTGCTCTGGACCAAAGATGGCTGACAGGCAATAATTCTTTCAACTGCAAAGCCAGTTAAAAATCCTGCTGATATAGGCTGGTTGCTTAGTTTATATTGTCAGTACATACACACTATACATACATACGCCTGCACAACTGCACACACATGCCCTTGTTATCCAAGAGGAAACTGTATAGGGAGGAAGGACTGGTGGATTTCTGAAAAATGATATTCCTGAGCTTAACGTATCAATGTTGGGATTTGCTTACTCGTTCCTGGAATATATTTATGTACTCTGAAAAGCACACAAGGGGGAAGCCTTCACAGCACTGTAAATATTTATCAACCCAAACAAGAGCCCCAGCGCTTGCAGCTGTGAGATGATTTTTTTTATTTTTATTCTTTTTAACCCAATCTGAAACTGATCCGGCATTTTTTAACACAAAATGAGCCATCAAGCCTGGCAGACGGCCAAAGGACTTAAATACAGACATGCATACACACTGAACCATCTGCCTGTCCCTTGGATGCCTCCTGGCAATTAAAGCCAACACAGCAGGGACTGCATGATAATGACATCCTTCCTTTTAAGACAGTGGCAAGGAGAGATGTCAGGTCTTCCACAGTGGCAGTGGAAAAGCAAATGACTAGGGCCACCTTTTTACAACTGACTGATGCAGCTGACCAGCAGACTTAATGAGGCAGTGGGATGCTTGGCCTACAGTAATAAATGTTTGTTAAGTATTTTGGATGCTACAAAGCACTTTACATTAATAGCAGTAGCTGACACAGCTTAAGCAAATCTTGTTGTGCCCCTACCAAAATAAACTTACCACTTCACACATACGACAAAGCCAAAACCCTTAGTAATTAAGAGCAGGAAGAAGGGAAAATTGCATTACCACCATAATCCTCACAACAGAGCTTGAAAAGTCCTTTCTTTCTTTCTTTCTTTCTCTCTCTCTCTCCTTCCTTCCTTCCTTCTTGGACTATGACCGGCTGGGGGATTCTGGGAGTCACAGCACAAAAATGTAACATTTCCAAGCTTTGGCAGACACATGTTTATAATCAAGTACCCCAAGGTGTGTGAGCTGAGTCTGCAAACAGAGCAATCTTTCATTCCAAGTTCAAATCTCCATTTGGCCACAAACTGGAGATTCCCTCACTCACAGTTCACATTCTCAGCCACTGTGCTGTACTAGCTTTCTATTATTTTCATGACCATGTATTTCAAGGTAATCACTATAATCAGCATACTTATAAATACCGGTTGATAGCTACAGTACCACTTATGGCCAGCTGATTGGCACACAACCTGCTATCAGGTGTACCATAGAGAAAGTAGCGGTTTGCTACACCAGAAACAAAAACATATCTGGATTCTGCTCCAAACAATCAGACTGAACATTACTCTGCAAGTCTTCATTCTGCTTAGTTCAGATCTGGAACTTTTAAGATACTTCTTTCTTAAGCAAAAAATTAAGAAAATACATGACCTAGGCTTTCCCACTATTCTGCATTCCAAATGTTCACAACTACAGTGGTTACCATCCGCAGTTGGGTAGTGCTAATCACTGCAGTCTAATACACCTGGAGAATGCTAGATTGGAGAAGGCTAATGTAATCCCTTAGAAGTTAGGAGTCATATAGCATTCTGATTCATAGTGTCCATTACAAAAAATGAACAGTTATACTACGACATTCTTGAATTCTGACCAACTTGGATGTCCATTTTGAGATTGCTTTCTTGTTCTTGTTGTTGCTGTTGCTGCATGCCTTCAAGTTGTTTCTGACTTATGGCAAACCTATTACAGGATTATATTGGCAAGATTTGTTCAGAGAGGGTTTGCCACTGCCTTCCACAAAGGCTTAGGGAGTGTGACTTGCCAAAGATCAGCCACTCAGCTTCCACGCTCTGGGTTTTCTGGAATCGTAGTCCAATACCCAGACTGTTACACCATACTGGTTCAAAAGTGCTGCAGGCATAATATTCCTCAAGATGAGGTTTTTAAAAAACTACAAAAAAGCAACAGAAGAAGCTATTTGACAGCCATTTAGTGTCACAAGCATCTTTAGGTTTGCCTTATTTTTAAAGTTCATTGTTTAAAATACTGCTAATAGGATCTGTTAGGCAACAGATCCTATTTGATCTCGGAAACTAAGGAGGGTGAATCCCAGTTAGTACTTGGATGGGAGACCACCAATGAATAGCAGGTGATGTGGGCTATATTTCAGAAGGTTGTTGCGATTATACAAAAGGGAAGGAAGACTAAGTATTCTATCATGGAAGAAAGGTGGAATATAAATATAACAACAGTACTGCATGTGCACCACACTCCAATCAAATATTTCATTTCAACAACTTCTGGCTATTAGAAGAGCTTTCCAAAAGATCTTTCACACTGCACAATTATAGCACTTTGATTTCACTTTAACTGCCATGGCTAAATCCTAGGGAATCATTAGGTTTATAGTTTGAGAAACATTATCTGGCTAAAAATTCTAAATGCCTCTCCCTGAACTGCACATCCCAGAATTTCATAGGGCACAGCCATGACAGTTAAAAATGGAATCACAGCTCTATTGGTGTGCAGTTTGAAACGGCCCCAGAACTTGACATAGCATTCAAAATTAACATGGCATGCTCTTAGTTTGCTAAATGCCATTCATACAGAATCTCCTTTGATTAAAGGCAGGGATTCTAGGCTACATTTCAGGCTGAGTACTCATTGCATAAGAAAACCCTATGAAATTCAGGGGGTCACCATAAGTCAACAGCTAACCTGAAGGCACATCACACACCCACATGGAAGTTAGGAGAGCCCATGTAGCACAGTGGTTTGAGCACCAGACAACTCTGGAGACCAGAGTTCAAATTCCTGCTCAGCCATGGAAACCCACTAGGATACCTTGGGCAAGCCACACTCTCACAGCCTCAGAGGGAGGCAAACAACAACCCCCCTCTGAATAAATCCTGCCTAGAAAATCCTGTGATAGGATCACTGTAAGTTGGAAACAACATGAAGGCACACAACAACAAGCAGATTAGACACAAGTCACAAAGGGAAGCCAATTTTTCTTGTATATCAATAAAAGGTATCATTAGATTTCTCATCCCTTCAGTTTCAGTTCTATGCAGACATGGTTTTAGAGGAAAAAAGAAAAGAAAAAATGCTTTAAAATAAGTAGCCCCCAATCTTGCTGCATTCCTTCTATGTCCAGCAGATCTTAGGTTCAACTGGTGCTACAACTGGTACACTCAAAGAAAGTTGCTGTTATGTGATTTCAGGTAATCTCAGACTTAACGGTGACCCCGTGATACAGTTTTCTTGGCAAAGTTTATTCAGAGGGAGCTGGCCAACTGTTTCCTCTGAGACTGTGAGAATGTGACTTACCCAAAGTAACCCAATGGGAAACCATGACTGAGCAGGGATTTAACCCTGGTCTCCCTGAGTCCATGTCCAATACTCAAACCACTATACCACACTGGCTTTTGTAAGAAAAACAAGACTGCAATTTATATTCAAAAAATTCCACCCTTTGGCATACACTAAAAAACAAGGGACAAGCTAAAGAAGAGGAGGCAGACACTCTCAAAATATAACACTTGCCTTTTGTGGTCTGCTCATCATTTGTCTCCTCCCCCCATCCCCCCTCTATAGATCTATAGATGAGCTGTATTTGTTTAGCAACCTGTCCCCCCTCCACAGATGAGCTATATTTGTTTAGCAACCTGCCACTGGGCAGCAAGGGAGACCTGGCAAGCTAAGACTGCAAACAGAGTAGGAAAAATGCTTCTCACACTGCCTTGCCCTGTCTCTCCATCTCCACTCAGAGCACAGCAGCATTTTGATTCACACTTCCACCACCTCCCGCAAGGCCTCTGGTGCTCCTGCTGCTGTCTCAATTGCAAGGGAGGCTCCTGCAGCCTTCTCAACATTGGCTTAACGCCGATTAGCCCTGACACCATTCTGGCGTAGGTTGCGGGCGTGAGTGGGGAGGGAGAAAAGGAATGAACAGAATTGGTTTGTATGTGGGCCAGGCCAACAACAGCTGTCCTCAATCCTCCTCAAAGCAGGGGAGCCCTGTTTCTTGTTTACAGAAGCCAAGGCTCAAATGAGAGGCATAAGGAGGCAACCAATGTGGGAAACGCTAGACCAGTTAAGTGGTCTGAAAGGTATGAGAGAAAAGGAGATGGCTCTCCCAGGCAAGACAACGGGTAGATGTTAAAAGCAGGCCTCTAGGTGAGTAGCAAAGAAGGCACTGAGCCATGTATTTTACAAATGCTCTTTCAAAAGAGAAAACTTTCAACATTTTGTATTGTTTCAAGAGACCTGCAAAGAGGAAATCTTATCAACAGAACAACAGGTTCTGTGCCATCATCTGTCTAAGAAAAACACAAAAACAAAATCCTGCCTGCAGCATGTAATTTGTGTCAAGGATAAGCCACCCCTATCTAGAGCCAGCTGTTTATTGCCACAGAACTCTCCCCCCAGCACCACACTGGTTCCCATAGCACCGCAGGCCTGCACTGAACACATGCTGTTTAATGTTGCTTTAAAAAAAAATTACAAAAGAGAAATGAGTGCAATCAATGCAGAGAGTCCAACTCTGTCACTGAAACAGTCTCCACTGGTTGCAATCCAGTGAGACAACTGTTGGAATTAATGGAGTTCAGCAATGGTGCTCTGGAGGCTGTAAACACAGTTACAAGATTCTCTGATGTTTCAGGTCTCTGTGAGCATGAAGGCTGCACTCACAAGGGGAGGGGAGGGAGCACTCATGAGCTTTTCTTCAGAGGGAGATCACACAGTCTGCTTCTTAATTTTAAACTTCTGTTCTGGTCAACCCATGTAAAAGATAGAAGATAAGCACTAGCGCTTGAATTTACAATTGTGGCTACTGTTGAACAGACTGTAGTCTCTGCTGAGGTCTGAAAATAATTAGATGACCTTGGAGCAGTCACTCTCAATTTCTCAGCTTGATCTACTTTACAAGGCTGTTGTGAAGAGGAATAAGAGAACCATATATGCTGCTTTTTTAGTTCACTGGAGGAAAGGCAGAAATTAAATATAACTAATAATAACTACAATAAACAAAGATCTGTTTTACTTTAGGCTGTTCTATATTGAATCCTCTAATTTGCTGTAAACACATTAGGACTGCTCACTTCAAAATGTCTTGTTAGCCGTAGGCCTGGATGGATTGCTGATCATCAGATTCAAGCAGGAGGATTTTAAAACCGACACTGTTCCTTTTCAAGCAAGTTTAGAGCTTGTAGTTTTTTACGCTGAGATGCAGTATCTTTGATGCCTAGCCAAGAGCTGAGAATAGCGTTTTCCAAACAATAAGATCATTTGCCCAAATTATTGACTTAAGAGAGAACTTCCACCCAAATACTGCAAGCCTGTAGGCTGTTTTTATCTGAGAAAAATCCCAGCACTCACTCAGACGTTCTGTCTTATTCCCCAGCCATCCAAGCTACCCTGATTTTCCCCACCAATATTCTTTTTCACTTCACCATGGTCAGGGTAAATACTTGCAAGACATCAACTAGCTCATATAGATGACAGAAGCTTTGGCATCCAAGGGTGGTCAGTGGCATCTGGCAACTGTGGTCCATTATACAATCCAACCGAACACTAGACTAAGGGAGCCCAAGTTATACAGTTATAATTTGGCAAGTTATACAGTTATAATTTGGCAGTTCAGGAATACAACTAGAATCTAGTGCAGAGGTGGGTCCAAGTTGTTGTCATTATCATCACCATCACCAAACAACAACAACAACATCCTTTCTCCAGTCTGGGACCAAGGCAGCTTACAAAGTTAAAACAGATAAAGCTAAAAGTTCTCATCATATGAAATGTACAACATAATTAAACTATCAACAGGATTAAAAGCAGTTCAACGCATGACCAGAGAATTAAAAGCATTTCAAAGCATGACCACTAAAAAGAAAAACAACAATATATGGACAATATACCACATTATGGAAGGCCCTTTTCTCCCTGAATAACCAGCTCTCGAAGTTCTGCTAAAACAAAACAATTTTCATCTGCTTATGGAAGGATAGTAAAGTGGATATCAATCTATCCTCTTTAGGAAGGGAACTCCAGAGCCTGGGAGTAGCTACTAAGAAGGCCTTCTTGCAGATTCTCACATGTGTGAAGACCGTGGGATAGAAAGAAGGGTCTCCTCAAAATTTCTCAAAACACATGCAGGATCATGTGGGAGAATACAATCCTTTAGATCAGTGGTTCTCAACCTGTGGGTCCCCAGATGTTTTTGGACTTCAGCTCCCAGAAGCCCCAGCCACTATGGTCAATGCTCAGGGCTTCTGGGAGCTGAAGTTTTTGAACATCTGGGGACCCACAGGTTGAGAACCACTGCTTTAGATAAACCGGACCTGCCTGGAGACCTGGGGAGACACAGAAGTTCCCTGAGATTTTAAGCTGGCCAATTGAGTTAGGTGCTGAGATGAACCAGGCTTCACCTTGACTCCAAAATAAAGGCAATGTTGGTTATCTGTTGGGCCTCTAAGGTGTGGCATTCTGCAAATATGGTGCTACAGCCGAAAGAGATCTCTCCCAGGTCTCTCATATGATATATTTTTTCTTAGAGTAGGAGACAGAGGAGACTCCAATCCAGCAGATCTTAATGATCATATCAGGAGATATATACTAGGAGAGGTGCCTCCTAAGCCTGGCTTTGGGCTGCTTTCTGCATCCTTCCAAGAGTATTCACTCCCTTCTCGTAGCCCTGAAATCAGATCATGCTTCAACAAAGTTACAAATCAGATTGTAGAAACAGATTCTGTTGCTATTTTATCAAGGAAATTTCTTTTTAAAAAGAAGCTTCTTTCATCTCAGAGTACAGTTTAAAAGAGAAGAATAAAGACTATTCAACCAACTAAAATCAGAAATAAGTAGTAGATAAATAAAAGTATTATTTCTTCCATTATGTATTATAAGGATTATACAACTGGATAAAGCTTCTGAATCATCTGACCTTTCAACGTCTTAAATTACTATCTTGTTAAACAAACAGGCAAACTGCTTCAAGGACTTCAAATAGTGTGTATGCACAAAAGCCTTAGCAAAATTCTATGGATATATAAAAGAAAAGTTTATGCACTTACAAAGTGATCTGAAAATCAGCTTGCAGGAATTTTTAGCAAAGTGTGTCTGCATGTTCATTATTATAGACAAAACAGGAAAGTAGTTCACATACAATCTTTGTGACCCTTCAGGTTATAATTATTAATGTTAAAGTCATACAAATATGGAAATGTTGGGAAACAAAATGGCCAAAACATTCTGGGTGAATTCTTGACATAAATCCTGAGACTCTATCTCTTGTTGTTGTTAATTGCTGCCAAATTGGCTTTGACTAATTATGCCTCTTGGAATAAAAAACCTCTCAAGAGAGCCTGCCATAAGCTCAGATCCTGCAGACTCAGGGATGTGGCTTCCTTGATTGAATCAATCTACCTGTAATGCACTTTTCCTCTATTTTACTGTCTCCCACTTTACCAAGCATTACCACCTTTTTCTAAAGAGACATATCATCAAGATATGGTCAAAGTATAATAGCCTCAGTTTGATCGTTTTGGCTTCTATGGAGAGTTCAGGTACGATTTGCTCTAGGATTCACTTATTGGTTATTTTGGCAAGCCAAGGAATGCTCTGCTGACAGCACATTTCAAATGAGTTGATTCTCTTCCTGTTAGCTTTTTTTCACTGCCTACTTTCAAAATCATACACAGGAATCAGAAATATAATGGCATGGATGATCCTGGCTCCCTCTGACCTTCTCATCAAATTAAGAGGAAGACAGACAGCCCACTGTTTTAGAAAATGTTGAGAAAGCACAGAACTGATCCTCTTCACCTAGAGAGGAAGCGAAGATACTCAGATTTTGCAGACCAGAAGCACAAAAAAAAAAAAAAAACTGTATAAAAAGACAGAAATCACTAGAAAACAGCAACCAGCTAGTTTTTTGAAAACTGATAACCAAACTCATTTCCTACAATATCCTGTAATAGTTGGATAATTTCTGACTATACAAGAGGTTAACTGCTTGTGAACTTAACCACAAATATGACGGGGAAGCACTCTCAGAAAGAGAATACATAAACACACATTTGGCTGTGATTATGTAAATACTGTCCTATAAAGAGTCAACAGTTACAGCTCTTCCAAACATGAGATGGCAAAAACACCCTGAATTTAATATCACTGTTAAAGCTCTGCAGGCAAACACTCGGTTTGAATTATGCTGCCAAGATCAAAATCCACAGAACTGAAGGTAGAAACTCTGTTTCACTTTAACTTGTTTAATTAATCCATCACTGGCACTAATAAAGCTTGATGAGTTAGAGCTTGGAAAAGTTAATTTGTCAAGACTATCTGCTGGCTGGGGATACTGGGAGTTGCAGCATTTAAAGGATTGATATTTTCACAACCCTGATTGCTAAAATTTGAGCACTTCAAATCAAAACTCATTTGCCTCACTAATCAGATCACATACTTCAAAATGAAGACAAGTGAACTTGGGTGCTAGCCAACTTCTTTCAAATTAAAGAACCAAGGAATACTCAGAGGTGGATTGACCAGTTTCTTTCTCTGAAATATTCCCTAACCAATTTGTGACTGACATCTTGCTAAGAAGGAATATATGCTGCAGATACCTCCCACGCACATGTGGTTGTGAGATTCACATACATGTAATGCTTACGATTCCTCTGAATTTATATATGATACCTAGAAAGCTGTTTTGAATACTTTGTGGCAAAAACCTTGAAACCAGTTAGTTCATATCAAGCTCATTTGCCTTCCATGAGCTGGATTTGGAACAGCTCCCAATCCTACAGAGTTCACGTATGTCCATTTCTGAAAGGTCTACTGAAAATGTTTCCATTTCTCCTGAGAAGTCTGTGCCAGCAGTATTACAGGAGGAACTAATATGTTTTCATCAAAACAGGAGTTCATGACTACACAGTTGACATTTCATTACCATTTCCAGCAGTGAGCATGGATAATGAAAGTGTGAGGCATGGAAAGAAGATATAGCCTACTGTGCAAGAGTACAACATGCCCACAGTGTAAATCTGAGCTAGTGATTGGAAGACTAAATGGAACACCAGTTAATGCTGCAGAAAAGAGGTATCTGTGGTGAAACTATGAAACTGCCAGCATCTTAAGGGCTTAAGGGAGAACTTTTTCAGTCCTATCACCATCTCCAGCCCATCTGGTGAGGCTATGGGAAGGAGTCTTTTTCAGCGGCTGCTCCCAGGCCACACAATTCCCTTTCATGAGAGGCTAGGCTGGCCCTCTTTCTACAGTACTTTTATTTCAGCAGCAAGCAAAGACATTTTTATTCAAACAGTCACTTAATGATTACTTGGTTGCAGAGAATCTTTTTTATGGTGGTATGCTGTATTTTTAAACTTTATTGTTAAGTTTTTAAACAATTTTATGCTTTTTCAAAACTTCAAAGCATTTGAATACGACAAGTTGTTTAATTGTGTTATCTTTTTTTAAAAAAAATCTGGCTTCTAGGTTTTTGTTTTTTGTTTTTTAGCATTTTTGTGAGCCACCTTGGCTTCCACACTGGGAGAAAGGCAACTATACCCTATATTTAGTTAGATATATCTCAGATTCATATGGGAACACATACAGACAGCTCACATCCCTGGTGGGTAATTTATGAGCCATAGATTGCCCACCAGTGATGTGAGCTGTCTGTATGTGTTCCCCTATTTCATGAGATCCTCATACTCTTTCTACTGTGTCTGAGATGTTCCCATATTTCATGAGATCCTCATACTCTTGCTAGTTTCAAAAGCCCTCTATAAACAATCAGTCCAGGCTTTGCAAACAGAAAAGAAGAAAGATGAAGAGAAGGAACAGGACAGAGTGTGCGGTATGGCAGGAATGAAGAAAAAAGGGATTGGATGGCCCACTCTATCGTTCCTCACTAGTATGGCAGCCCCCTACAGATTACAGCACCCAAAAGTATGGGGGAGGAGGGCTTCCGTAGCACAAGCAAGGAAATCCCAGTAACAAGGACTGTTAAAGAACCACAGAATATATCTTAGCTGTGCTACACCATTTGAAAGGGTGGTGGTGGATATTACATTGTTGAATGTGCCACCATTTTAGTGAGAACACCAAACTCCTAAAACATAATGCCAGTAGGAAGGGTGCATTCTCCCCAAGAGGTTAGCTCTTTTATTTGCAGGCATTTATGTTTGGATGGTTCTTCTTTTTGTGTAAGAACAGGAAACACTGGGGAGGATCCAATGGGAGAACCAAGAGATAACTTCTCAAGATGTTCAAAAGACAGTATGTGAGATACCTTCTTTTGAACATCTTGAGATGTGTCTTTTGTTTCTTCTGTGGACCTTTTACTTTAGTGTGACATATAGTCATGGGAGCAAAGTAACATAATGTGGCTGCTCACTGGCCAGAAGAAACTCATGGACAACGCTATATACTTAGAAAAGCATTTCTACACAGGATCAATCCCATGGCTTATATTCATTGTTTGTGTGGTGGGAAGACAGCTCACACATCTACTGTTTTTCTTCACTCTGAAGTTTTGCTCCAAAAGTTGGAGGAAACAAGCTTTTGGACTACATCTCCCAGAATCTCCAAGTTAACATGGCTACTGGCCTTGCTAGCTGAAGGATTCTGGGAGTTTCAGCCCCCCAAAATAAATTCTTCTACACTTGAGGGTAGAAAGCATCTCTCAAATTGTTGTGTTTAATTTTTTTGCTTTTGTTTTCCAGTTATATATTCAATAAAAAATTATTATAAAAAAAACAAAAAAAAACAAATTGTTGTGTTGTATGGAAGTGCATGGGCAAAGGAAATCACCTAAAATGTAACAGAAGAGTTTTCAGAATATACATATACATAAAAAGACAATGATCATCAAACTACTCCATAGGTTTACCAGGACACCACATCAGCTAGTCACTGCATAACTGCTTAGTTTTACTTCAACATATAAGGAATGCTATAATGAGGTTTCTGTAGTAAGAGCACCCTGTTTATTGCCAGAAGTTTTTTTTTCTCTTAAGGAATTTCAGATAAAACCAGATAAAAAGAATAAATGAATATCAAGTCACAATACAGATGCAATTTTAGTGCAAGCCCTGATGTATTTTGCAACTTGTGAAAGTTGCCATAGAAACAGCAAAAGAAGGCAGATTACAATCCTCTTCCTCCTATATGTCTGACGTATGCATTTAGTCAAGAAGGTCTAAACAAGGTTAAAACCTAAAAAGGTCAGGATTAGCAAAGAACAAACCTGCCAAACTTTGACAGAATCAGAGATTCCAAAAACTCAAAGATAGACACAGCAATGGATTATTGTCTATATACTTACATCAAATTTGTTATACCAATGAAAGTGAAGTTTCCATCAATATATGAATGAAGATGTCTTATATTCTTCAAACTACAGCACTGAATCTTTATAGGGAAACTGATAGGTTTCAGAAAGGTGTGTGAGATATTTTTCAGTGCTCCAGTAAGCAGGACTGACACCCACCTAATTCTCCCAAAGAAGGAAAGGATATTTTTGTTTTTCCATAGTGCACACATTTTACCTGTCGTTTAAAAGTGTCTTTCTCTGTTCTTGCACAAAAGAGAGAATGTTTATTTTTAAAAAGGGAATCTGCTGCCTGCAATTTTTAAGCTCTATCTGTATTAAATTGGTTTTTTTTTTAAAGAACAGGCAACTTTTCAGTCAATCATAATATTTTATTTGATCACTGTAACAAAATCAAGTCTTCCTTGCAGTATTAGTTTTTAGAAGGGTGCCAGCTATCCTGCTACCAACTATGTCCATCAAGTAACTGGGTCATGTGTTCACAGATTCACCAATTTTTGCTCAAAATTCACATTTTATGCAGAGACAGCGAAACACTAGGGCCTATATGCACACTGGCATCCTACTGGTGACATATGCAGCCAAATCCAACTTATGTCTCTATATTTCTTGTTATTGTTGATAAAGAGGGATGTATTCACTGCTTCTCTCATGCAATGGCCCCCTGATTGCTGAACTCACCTTTCTCCTGTGAGAACCCCTGCACACATGGCCAATGAGTGGCCAGGGATGGCAGAGAAAAGCCTCACAGTGTCTGGTTATACCCTGATGCACAATTATGATGTCATCATCCAGGACCTCCTGGCAGTGCTCCAAAGGCCGTGGAAGATAGTTGTGTGCATCCAATTATAGTAAGGGTACACAAATGTCAGAGACTAGGGGCCACATTAGGAGACCTAAGAGGGCTGTACTTAGCTGCAACAGAATCCCATTTCTGGTTCCCAAACACTCCGTAGGGGGTGTGGGGACTTTTTCACCATGTTTGGGGGGCACTTTGACCACACCCTGGGGGACACTGTGGACATCATGTGGCCCATGTACTGCACTTTTCCCATCCTTAAGCTGTAGGAATGTGAGTGGCTGTTCCACACCTTCTCCCAAGTGGCTGTGTGGTGATGGGGACAGAGAGAATGGTGAGTGAGCTATGTGAAGAGAAGGGTACAGGTTGGCATTCCACTTGATAGAACTTTATGTTCCAGATGATGCAAGATACTAGTCAAAACTATTAAGTCCCAACTAAAGGAGACTCACTGAATCAACAGAATTCACATAAGTGTTGACTTACCTGGATTTAAGCTTTGGATGCAATGCCATGCTCACTTATCTGGATTAAGAGGACTTACTTCTGCACAGACATATACAGTACTGTGTTGTGGCCTTTCAATTCTGATCCACCAACTACAGGGCTGCCAAAAGTAAATTTAGGCCTTAGTGAATTTTTTTTTTCAGGCAGTTCCTACAGCTGATCTCCAACATCAGATCTGGATAATGGGAAGCTGCTGCTGGTAGTGACCACTTGCTGGCCAGCCAGGTAACCATGTCTGGGCCAGGATGGTGGCTCAGCTCACCTCATGGGTCTTTATGAGGTGGAGTGAACAGAATAAGAAGCTCTCTTCCCGCTCCCCTCCTTCCCTCCCTCCCACAGGCTAGGAACAGACTGTGGAGACCTGATGTCTGGAAGGCCTCGTAACAGGGATGCTTGCAAGAAGGGTGAAGAGGGAGAAACTGGCAGTCATTTGGTGCAGCAGGCAGGAGAATGGAGGAGGGTCTCCAGGGCCTGTAGCCTGGCTCTGCTGGATATAGCAAGACTTTCCTCCTTTCCTCAAATGGTCAGGCCACTTCACTCACCAGCAGTAGGAGTAACTCCTGAGGAGTCCAACCTCCTTTCCTGGCTCACCCAGTAGCATTTCTGAGCCATTGTGGGACTGGCTAAAAATGTTAACATGCAATTTCAAATTCTGTTATATCACTTATTTCTTTTAAGTGGGTGGGAATGTACAATGCCTTATTTAGGGCAGTCTTTTGGATCTGTTGAACTACTATACTCACCATCACAAGACAGCATGGCATATGGTCAGGCTTATTCACAAATACCAGGTTTAACACTGTGGCAGGGGGAGGTTATGGAAAATTACAATAGTGATTGCAATGGAAGAGTCTTCTAGAGGCAAACAAATTGAGAAAAACTTGTCTTCTCAACCAAATCTTGTGCAAACACAGACTTTTTTGTTTAATGTAAGAATAGAATTGTTGGGATCCAACAGAACTGTTAAAACCTATAAAGGTACTTAATCCCATTTTATATATTTAATGTTAATTGGAACATTTACAAAAACACTTTAGAAACAGAACCTCCAAAAAATAAAGACAGTTCTTTACAATTAAAAATAAAAGGAATCTGCAGATGAGAATCACACAGAAGGTACATTTAAGAACTAGCAAATAATGCTTGAAAACTCAACACCATATTCACGTTAATTCCAAAACATAAAAAAAAATAAGAACATTACATCTGTACTGTTAATTGCTTTCATGTTTTGCTAGTTGCCTTGTATTAAGTGACAAGAAGAAGTCTCTGTTTACAGAAGGGGAGAGGGAAAAGGAGTAACTGCCACTGGTGTTTATTTGTACAGCTAGAAAGAGTGAAAATTAGCTGTGAACTACGAATTTCCAATGAATTCCAAAACATAACAGCTTTTCATAATTATATAGATGTACACCTCTGTCAAAACAATCTTTTTCCTTAAAGGAAAAATGGCACATGTAGCATTAATTACTGTTTAAAATCCTTTATCAAGTGAGACATTACCATCATAACATTGCCAAGGTGCAGGCATAGCACTCTCAATCTACTAATCTTGATTAAAGCAATTGTGGCTATCTAGAGGACTTCTATAGTACCAAGGACAGTTCCAGTACTCAACAGATCTCTTCCTTCACTTACCTTTTGGACTAATGACACCCCTATAATCCTATAGAATGAAAAGAATGTGTGAGTATATGCACATGCACATCTTCAAGTTGCCGGTCAACTTATGGAGATGCCATGAATTCCCTTCAGTTTTTTAAAGCAGGGAATATTCAGAAGTGTTTTGACAATTCCTTTCTCTGAAATAAAGTTGACAGCAGCTAGTATTCATCGGTAGTCTCCCTTCCAAATACTAAGCAGGCCTGACCCTGCTTAGCTTCCAAGATCAAACAGGATTTTGGGCCTTTAGGGCATTTAGGCCACTAATGTAAAGAACAGCCCTACTTATATCCACCAATGATAAGGAGGGAGGGAGTGGTAAAAAGCCAATGTGGCATAGTGGTTAGATAGTAAGGCTGGAATTTGAGAGATCTATGTTAAAATCCCACTCAGCCATGAAAATCCTTGGGTGCTCTTGGACGATTTCAGTCTTTCTCAACTGACCTACTTCACAGGATTGTTGTGAAAACAAAGTGGGAAGGGAGAACCATGTATGCCACATTAAGCTTACTGAAGTAAAAGATATAGAATTAAAACTGTAAAGATAATTTTCTGACACTACGTGTGGTGATGATGATGATGATGACGACAGTGATGATAGAGGTGAGCATGATTTTTCATTACAAAAACCAAGACATTTAACACTCCCTGCTTATTCCACACCAGTGGCCTGAAGCTCTATTGGGCTTATGCATGACTTTTCACTGTGGAACTCATCTTAACGAAGACTAGACTGCACTCGGGCACAATTTCCTTTTGCCACCTGAGTCATGCCAATGTTCACATGGCACATAAGTGTTAAGGTAAAAGAAGCCTCTACGCACAGAAAATAAAAACCTAAGACAATTCTATGCAGCTAAGAACCCTGAGGTTACCCAGCTGTCATGCTTTGAAATATTAAGTGATATTCCAATGTACACAAATTACAAGCAAAACTTTGCTAACAGCCAGCATGGCATAGTGCTGAGAAATTGGACTTGGACTAGGAGATCTGGGTTCAAATAGCAAGTTGGACTTAACACTCATTGCATAACCTTGGGTCAAATACTATCTCTCAACATAACCTACTTCACAAGGTTGTTGTGATTATACAAAAGGGGAGGAGGACTAAGTATTCTACCATGGAGGAAAAATGGAATATAAATGTAACAATATTACTGCATTTCCATCAAACTTCAATCAAATATTTCATTTCAATGACTTCTGGCTATTAGAAGAGCTTTCCAAAGGATCTTTCACACTACACAATTATATCACTTTGGTTCCATTTTAACTGCCATGGCTGAATCCTAGGGAAAAAATTTGCAGAAATCCTATACCACTGAGTAGACACAGAGCAGCAGAAGGCAAAGTGTAGCCCATAGGCTGCACATGGTCCCTACATCCTATACTTGTGACCCCAAAGCCTCCCACCTGAGCCCCCAATCTTTCTAAAAAGATGTAATTTGGGAGCAATTGATGACTCAAAACCACACAACCTGCCCCCCAAATGCATGAAAAAACACAAAATGTTCCTCACCTTCATAAACAATCCAGAACCCTGTATTATTCCCAAATATCTCAATATTCCTCTGTAGTCTCTCCCAAACTGGTGACAGGAAGTGAAACTTCCTCACACTTCCTTGCCATTTTGGCAGGGATTGCAGAGGAAAGTGGAGGTACCTGGGCTTGCTGTGTGTGTGGAGGGGGGAGTCTGAGAGGACATGCTCCTGGGTCCCTGCATTTGCAATAGAAACTGTTGCCCACTTTATCATCACTGCAAGTTGCAAAATACAATGAATGGCCAGAGTTTCCCCCAGCAAGCTTTGCAGCAGTTGAGATTTGAACCCAGGTCTTTCTATTCTACATCCTGATGACTCTTGACAATATACCACATTTGCTTTAACTGCAGCTGCCTACTTTAGAACACAAGTGAGAGAAACTTAACCACCTTAAAATTATAGCCATCAAAGAGAAAAGAGAAAAGCTATTATTACAGCAGCTTCAACCCTCCCCTGATCTCAAAACGTCACCATTTACTTTCTGTGAGAAATTTCCACTCTGTTACATTTGTTTTCCAATAGATATAGGAGATCTGCAGATGGAGAAGAAGGTTAAGTGAAGGATCAATAACACACTTCACAGGGTAGATTTATGGAACAAAGAAATCCATTCTCTCCTTTCTGAACTCCTGCCCTCCAAGGCCTGTGAACACCACATGATGCTCCCCCATGGGTAACATTTTTGTAATTGCGCTTGTGATTTAGCTAAGTGATGTGGACCTTCCATGTTGCCAGCCTTCCTGTCCCTTATTGACTATTTGTGAAAAAGATGTACAATCCATCATTCTTTCCACTCCTACCCTCAGCAGTAAATTTATAACCTGATATTCACTATGACAGTTTAAGGCCTCTTGTAATGGCAACATTTGCCTTCCTAAAGGTTCTCAGCAAATACAGAAGTTAACATAGCACATCCATTAATTTTTTCTCTATAGCTGCAAGTAATAATGTTGACAGTTATTTTATAGCCTGCAAGTTCTATATGTGTATGTTTCCCTGAGAGAAAAATCTAATGGGATCTAATCACAAGACAATGTGCATAAACCTACAGTTTTACTTTGTCTAGAAGAGAGTCAATTCTGCCCTGGAGAGTATGGTCCTGGGCCATCAGCCAGCTACCTAATGGGACGGTGACTTAGGTGCCTCTCCTAAGAAAGGTGACATAAGAACGCACTTGAGGTAACTACTGCCAGATTTTCAGATTTCTGCACAGAAGCAGCTGTGGAAGCACAGAACTGGGATCAAAACAGATCCCATCATCTCACCTCCATCATTCAGTGACATAAAATATCCTATAGATGAGCCTGGAAAAGTTGCTTTTAGGGACTGCAACTCCCAAAATCCCCCAGGGATGATGAACCTATAGGTTCAACACCTTGAACAGCTCTTTTATAGTTCAGAATAAAATCCCAGTTGGATCCACCGCCACAGAAACCCAAACAGTGGAGGTTGCTGTCTGCTAAGCTATAAGGCTGGTATCTAAGATTCTTTTTCCCGGCATCCAATATAATAATAATAATATCTGAACAAACAGCACCCTGCAAATATTGTGGAACTGTAACCTCATTGATTACCTCTTTTTTAAAAAAAATCTTGACAGAGTAGTTTCCCAAACCTATGTTTTAAAAATAAACAAACACGCTTGTATCAGAAGAATTCCCACTGGCACAGGAAAACAAATTCATTTTCTTCACTCCCCACTTGAGAAAAGCATCAGTCTTCATGAAGATTTAGAACCTGACTATCTAAGTGCAGAAGCATTAATAAGTGGGCTAATCTCTCCACAGCACCTATCTAGACAAATCCGCTTAGACATTTAGCTAGAGCTACATTGTCCTGGTGTTTTTCTACTTTCACACTCATATAACTGCAAAGACATTTCAACTGAAAGGATCAAATGTTTCAAAGAAATAACTTATGGATTTGATTATGGAGCCACAACTACAGAAGACGGTCCCTTCGTTTACAGAGAATGTGGGATGCTAAGTTTAAAAAACAAACAAACCTGAGAGCACAATAATTGAGGGAGGGAGTTCAGTAGGCCTTTGAGATGATTTTGATGATCTAGGTCTCCTTTGCTCTTCATGGAATGTGGAGGTAAACTGAAGCAGATGCCTCAGGCAAAAAAATAGCAGCAAATTGCTAGATATTTACTAAGTAATCATTGTGTTCGTACTGCCAGGGCAAGGGGACAGGTACTTATGGGATATAGATAGATAGAAAATAGCTCCCCCACCCCCACATATGTTAGAATAACTTGCTTTGAATGTTATTCACCTTGATGGGAGCAGGATTTGCTGTTCCCTTTTGGACAGTGAAATGTCTTAAGCTGGTTGTGGCTAAAGTGCTTCACTGTTGTCTCTCTCACTTCATGCCTAAATACTGTGAAGTCACCAGATCCTACCTGTTTCAAGAAGCTAAGCAGGGTCAGTCCTGGTTAATACTTGGAATGGAGACCACAAGGGACTACCAGGTGCTCTAGGTTACATTCAGTGGAAGGCAATGGCAAACCACTCCTGCATATTCCTTACCTAAGGAAAATATACAACTCAAACAGTTGTCAGAAATTGACACGCAAATGAAGGCACATACTACTACAACTGTCCCCACTCCCATCTGCCCTAGAAAGTAGTCAACTGTGGCCACTTATATAGGTGCTCCATGCCAAATAATTTGCTTTGCCTACTTATGTCTTGTCCCCTTCTAAAATCATCTAAGCAAGAAGCCATAAATTAACTATGCCTTATGTAAAGCAGTGTTTCTTTTCCCCCCTCAATCTACCACCCACAAATCTCATCGGGTAACCCTTGCGTGTGTACATGTGCCACATATTGATTTATGGTGATCCCAAGAATTTCACAGGATTTTCTCTGGCAAGGAATATTCAGAGGTGGTTTGCCATTACCTTCCTCTGAAATATAGCCCACAGTAACTGTGTGATGTTGAGCATTGAACTACAACCCTGGAAAACTTGGAAATCCACTAAGTGATCTTGGGCACATCATACACTCTCAGTCCACAGAAAACCCCACCTTAGGGTCGCTGTAAGTTGGAAACAACTTGAGCAAAAAAACAACAAATCTGGTATTCCTTGTTAGTGCCCTATTGAAGTTTAACCAGGCCTGATTTTGCTTGGCTTCCACATCAAGGGGAATCTGCTCCTTTAGGGCATTTAAGTCCCCACTGAGTGACCCTTAGTTTACTGTTAAGGGAGGGAGAAAAACTGGTTTGGTGGTTTGCACAGATTAGCCAAAAAAAGGGGGGGGTTCTTTGTCCTCAAGGAGTTTACCATCTATGTATAGAGTACGAGGAAGAGAACAAAGAATGGACATGAGTGGGCAAGCTTCCTTGTTAACTGATTATCAAACTCCATCTGTGGACCTGTACTTTGCAATCAAGAGGGAAAGATATCTATCTGTAAAGGAGGCAGATGCTGTGCTTAAAAATGGCTAGAAGAGCTTATTTTCTCCTCCCCCTGAACCCCCACGGAGTTGTCTTTGTATACCAGAAGGAGCAGAGCAAGCAGACAGCTGCAGACACACACATATACACCAAACTACATCCACATACAGCCGCAGCTTGACTTTCAACAACACAGTTTTCCATATGTTCTGAATTTAATTTATTTACAGACACAAATAAATATTGTTTATTACCCGAAGAGAAGCTACATTAACTAATGTAGCTGCCAGTGATTCTATTTTGGTGATGTTACATTTGACATGTTTATTGTTTCCATGTTCTGTGCAAAGATTATTTAGGAAGACATACTGAGCATGGTCTCCCCTTGGGGTCTTAAAAAGGCTTTCCCCCCAATTATACTATCCCCACATCTTTGAGGTGACCATTTCATATAACATATTATAGAGGGACAATATTAAAGATGCAAGAGTATATCCAGCACTAACTGTGACTGAATTACAAATAGATCTGACATATACATATATTTAAAAGATTTTTCTTCCATTTTGTTTTCGTTAAGCATTCCACTCTTTTGCATTCCCTTAAATTAAGACTTACTTTCTTAATAAATATAAAGGCTCGGAATAATTCTCACCACATTCAATCGACAATAAAAAATGGTTTTGCATGCAAATTGCATTATTGCTGCTCACTAACAAAGGTTTTCACAAGCAGATGGCAGCCTGGAAGTCCTACAGATGCTTTGTTTGTAGAGTGCAAACTAGGCCCCAATGCCCATCAAAGTCAAGCTTCACATTGTGAAGCACTGACCCTAACAAATCCATTTTGTTTCTCTGTCACTGTGCAGCACTCGACAAATGAATCTGGCATAACAAGAGCGGGTGGTGGAAGAAACATATTTTAGAGCTTGTATTTAAGCTCTAAAATATAAAAACCTCTACCATTTCTCACTCTGTGTACACTAGAAGAAATTGGGAGAGCCATTTTATTTAAGGGTTGGAATCATGTTTACTGATTTGCATTAAGGGTTGGAATCATGTTTACTGATGCTTATTTCACAAATTCAAAAAAATGAATTGGACTTAAGGCAGCCATGACTGACAGAAACCCCACTGACTTCAGTGGTTCTACTCTAAGTATGTCTAAGTGTGGATCTATGTGGTACTAGGGTTTGAACTCACCCAGAATCAATATGTTCATGATTGCAACAAGATGTTATCTGAAATTACAAAATAGGAGGCCAGGTTGTTTTTCTAGGAGTATTTGGGCCTTACAAATTGGGACTATGCATGAACTGTGACAGCCTCTTGATACACAGGTAGCCTTTTTAGAAATGCAAAGCAAGCTACTACCAGACACAGATCCCATTTATAACTGTTCAGAAGTTCACATCATCATTTCAAGACTTGCTTTTTAATTCTATTTGCCTCATCTCACCACAGTTTCAATTGGAACATGCTTCCATGGCAGGGATGGGCAATTTCAGCAAGTCTGGGATCATCCTCTCTGCCAAACAGGTTTGCTGCAGGTTGGACACACAAACAATACTGTGACAAGAAAGTGATCACCTCCAGTTTTTAAAATATCCTGATTTTTTTCCTTAAAGCCAAGCACATGGAAAGCTAGAAACATGTTTTGTTTAAGGAAAAATTACACTTTCTATCCATCTCTCCATCTCTGTTTCTGATTTACACTCTGCTTTTCTGTAAACATGAAAGACACCTTACAATATACATTAAAACAAACTACTACTAAAAACTGTTGGGAGTTTGAAACATTTGCATGCCTATACTCACCAGAAGATAATTATTATTTTATGTATGAATTTCATATCTCTTTTTCCATATTTAAAGCACTGACCTTATCCCATATGTGTTGAAGAGTTTCTTATACACAAATTTAATGTTATTTATATTTATGGATAGTTCAGTTTTATAAAGTTATAGTCCTTTTTCTTCTATAATATTTATGTCTCATATTAGTGAAAGAATTATTTCTAAATGAAACAGGAGGAGGGGGGAACATGATATTTTTGACTACCAAAGGTAACTCATGGCCTGAGCAAGGACATGTGTGAGTGCTTCCCCATATTTCTCACCCAGAGGTATCCTCCTGCTTTGTCCACAGCTGGCCACTGATTGCCATTTTGGTAACACTGGATATTATTTTTTGTCCAAGAACTTGCTAAAAGAAAGAAGTGATTGTATTCATTTCTGGATCAGCCAGAATTGTCTGGAAATATTTACTTCCCATTTCCAAATGGCCTTTATTCAGTCATTTATTCATTTCTGGCACTCATATACTATTTTTCATTTTTAAAATCCCTAAGCAGTTTGCAAGAAAAACAGATAAAACAGTATTTAAAAGGATAAAATGATAAAACGGTAAGAGCAGTGAAACTGACCAATCCATTCATGAAAAGCCAGCATGACTGATAGGGTTAACAATTTAGAAAAAGGAAAAGGAAAATGCCTGGACAAGAGAGAAGTCTTGAGCTGAAAGTGGAAACATTCAGTACTGGAAGTTCACTTCATTTCAATGGAGAGGCCACACCACATGGTAGGAGCCACAACAGTGAAGCCTGTCTTTCATACCACAGCCAAATAAGCCTCACTAGGCCACACTACAATAAGCAGAACCTATTGTAGGAAATAAAGGCTCAGCCAGGGGAGTGAGGAGAGCAACACTTTAGTAGATTGTTTAAGGCTACTGACAACTAAACATTCCTCCAGGCAAGGCTAGTGTGTCAGGAGGTTGCAGTATCGGCTGCTGTAGTTTTCAAACAACATTTCTGTTGTCCTGGATTATTTTCTGGTAATTCCTGGCACCAGCTGGAACATTTTATTCTCAGCCTTAAACTGATTCCTTTTGAATTCCAAAACATATAAAACAATATGTTCTCTTCTTGACTCCTTTGTTTTTTAAAGTTATAGTGTTATAGTGCATTAGTGGAATAGTACCTTTTCACTATAACTCTATATATCAAACAAACAAACAAACAAACAAACAAACAAACAAACAAACAAATGTATTCAAAGAAGGGGTTTGTTTTTTTTTCAAAACACAGGACAATACCTGTACATTTACTGGCCAGACCATGTATGATTGCTGGAGCCAATCAGAAACAGTGCTTGGGGTTTTTTTTAAAAAAAATGTTTTTGGTATACAACTCCCAAATGTCCCCCAGACCAGCAGAGGGATTCCAGGAAGTGCAATCAAAAAAGTAGGTTGTCATAGTTCTGATCAGATGCTGTGTTAGAAAAGAACAATGCATGTTCTAAACAGGAAGTTGCTTGCTCAGGCCATTTATTACAAGAATAAAAATGTGCTTCTGTAGTACAAGTCTGCAGTCTGAATGACAGGGAGATTGGTGCACCTCAAAATTCTCTCAGGAACATAAGTTTCAGAGTTCTCAGGCATAAGCAGGATGGACAGAAAACGCAGAAGCGTAATTAGACAATGTGATCCCAGGGAAGTGGGTACAAATATTGCAGCCAATCAAAAAGTTACAGAATAATCATGAACTGTTGTGGGACTCTCCTTCAGAATGGGTGTTCTATTAAACAATAACAGCACAGGTAGAAGATCAGTTGCTTTGACATGGGAGAAAAGCTCCAGTGTTGACCACTGTGTCCTGTAGAAATTATTTCTTTCATGACTGTATTTATGAAATAGAAACTGTGGAAGAGGGCATCCCCAAAGTAATGCTTGAGGTCTGTTTGGGAGGGAGGGAAGCAAAGAATTCCTACAGGGACAGAAGTTGAACAAATACTTCACGGTACAACATGCAAGCGTAGACTCAGTAAGAGGCACAGCTCATAGCCTCTGGCCTAACCAGGGGCCCTTTCACACTATACAGTTATAGCACTATGATTCCACTTTAACTGCTATGATTGCATCCTATGAATTCCTGAGGTTTCCAATGTGGCTCTCTGGCTAAGAATTCAAACACCCCTCCCAAAACTGCAAATCCCAAGATTCTATGGGATGTAGCCATAGCAGTTAAAGTACAAACATAGAGCTCTTATTTCATACTGTCAAAGGGTCCCTGGAGCTGTCTGAATTAAGAGCAAAACCAGAACATCCTTGGCTGTTACAAATATCACTACAACTCATCTTCCTGTAGGGCCTAGACAAGTCCAAAAAACCCCTCTAGTATTTCCAAGCTCTGGCTGGTACATCTTGCACAATCACTCCTGCTTAACTGCCCATCAAACCCAAGAATTTCAGGGTGGATAACTCAGGTGGGCCTGGGGCCAATTTTCTGCCACTTGGACCCTTTGGGAGTCAGGCAGACAACCAAAAAAATTGCCTTGAACTGAAGCAAAATAAAAAGAAAACCTAAAAAGTGGAAGTAGCTGGAATTAGTTTTGAAAAATGAGTATCTTTTGCTACATGGCAGGGATTTCAACTTAGTTAAAAGATACACTGCTGCTACTGGAGGTATCGAAGGGAAACAATTGTTGTTGTGAGCCTTCAAGTTGTTTCTGACTTGTAGCCTGCCTAAAACAAACCTATAACAGGATTTTCTGGGTTCAGAGTATGTGATGGAGAAACCATGGCTGAGTGAGGAATCAAATCTTGGGCCATTTCCACACGAGTCTGTTATAGCAGGATGATTCCACTTTCAACCTCCTATGGAATCCTGGGGTTTGCAGTTCTGGGAGGGGCCTCAAAGGCCTCAAAGGCCCCTCTCGAAACTGCAAACCCTAGGATTCCATAGGAGGTTGAAAGTGGAATCATCGCGCTATAACAGACTTGTGTGGAAATGGCCCTGGTTTCCAGGGTCAGAGTCTAATCCTCAAACCACTATACCATGCTGGCCCCTAACAGAAACTCTGCACTCCTCTTTTATGCCAGAAAAAGAGTGGTTCTGCAGGACTCCTGAAAGTATCAAGAGCTGCCAAAACAGTAATGGCAAAGGTACATTGATAACTTCTGTTGTAAATAATAAGTCATCACTTGTGTAGTAATTTGAGTGTTAGACTATGACCCTGGAGATCAGGGTTTGATTCCCCATTCAACCATGGAAACCCATTTGGTAGCCCCTGATAACCAAGTTACAAGATCACCTTAGGGTCAACATAAGTCAGAAACCATCTGAAGGCATACATTAACAAAAACAAAGCTTTCCCTTGAATCCAGACCAGTAACTCTCACCAATGGAGTATAGTTGCAATTCATCTATCAAAGTTTCCATATTGAAGACCCAGCAAATGTGTGTTCATCTCCAGGACAGTGTACAGTTGCAAATCACAGCACTTCCGCAAGACTGCCAAACTACTTTCCCCTACTCTCAGAACAATCCAATAAACTGAATTTAACAGTTAACTGTGGAGCTTATTTTAGAAGTATGTAAGTCAGACTGGATCCAACACCTATCTAATACTGTTAATTCATTATACAGCTCATCTGACAGCCTGAAAGTATTATTACACCAATAAAGATTCCAGAATCGAATCACATCAATAACCTCTATTGTGTGAGTCCCCAAGGAAGCTGCTTGAATTTAACATAGTGTAATAAATCTTTATTTAGGACTAAGTTAGGTTTAATTGCATTGCTTCTTCCCTGCTACTCCAAGTTTCCACATTTATTTGGTCTGAGAGTCTCAAAAAACCTCAGCTAAAAACATATTTAAGTATGGCTTAGGTAAGGCAGTGAAGTAAGACATGCTTTCCCAGTGCAGAATTAACAACTTTCAAAAAATCCTTGTTTATTGTTCTGCATTCATTTACTGTGTGTTTCAGTTCTCCCTTTTTAAACAACTTTCCTTAATGCAGTAAATTGACAAGTAAATAAGGCAAATAAGAGGAATTTTCTCAGCAGAATGTAGAAGAGGACAGACAGAAGGCACACTGGGTTATACAGGTAGCTTGCTGGATGACTGGCAGGAGATCACTCAACTTTTTAACAGTAGAAGCAACAAAATGGCTCCCTGCCTGTCCTAAATTATGCAATGTAAATAAATACTTCTTGGGTTAAAAAACTGTGTGGAATAACTGCGAGTTCCATGCAGTTTTTCTGTTATTTAAAAAAAATGGAACTCAGAATTCTACATTATAACTATAGTTCTTCTGCAGTCAACTTCAGTTGGTCAGATCCAGTAAAATATAAACTGGACTCCTGAAGTCGTGGCATAGGCCATATTGTATTGTGAAGCTGTGGCTCTCCAGACGTTGTTGAATACAGTTTCCATCAGTCCAAGCCACTATGGCTAGTGGTCAAGGATTATGATGTGGTATCTAGACTACCCTAAAGGCACCAGATCCTGTCTGATCTTGGAAGCTAAGCAGTATCAACCTTGGTTAGTATTTGGATGGGAGACCAGCAATGAATACCAGTGCTGTAGGCTCTCTTTTAGAGGAGGGAACTGGCAGGCCCTCTCTGAGTATTCCTTGCCTTAAAAAACCCAATAAACCCAATTAAAAAATCATGTGTTAACCATAAGTCAACAGGTATATTGAAAGCACATACTGTTTCCAAGCAGAGTCTTGCTGTGTAGCTAATACTCTATCCCATTGTTAAATAAGTATCAGCATTCTTTTCTTTTAACAGCCTTCAAGGTTGTGTGATATTTGTGATTGCTTAAAAAACTGTCATTGCAGTATGTATGAATGTATAACTTGCTCTTTTATAACAGTTACTGCAGTTTAGTGATAGCTGACATTAAATTAATGTCATCAATAGCCAGTCGGGGTGCTTCATGAGAAACCCATCTATAGGATGTGAGAGAAGCCCCTTCCCTCTTTAGCAATTGATATTGTGAAGTACAGTGCCCCAGAACATGGAAATTCCCTTTAGCTCTTCTAATCAGTAGTTGTTAGTTGTTTGTAGCCCTATCCATATGTCTGTTCAGACAAAACATAAGAATTTGTACAATACAATTTTAGAAACTATCAGATTAAGATGAGAAAGTTATATTGATGGCAGCTTAAATGATATATTAAAATGGATTGAATATTTCCCTTCTGGGACTTATGAAGATAAATATTTAACAACATAACTTGAAATCAATTTAAATGATGCATCTGGCAGCTTATGATTTTTGGAAATTATTTATCCAAGATGCTTATATTCTCATTTTTGTTATAATGCAAAACATTTTCTGTGTATGCATTTGATATTTCCATGAAGGTACTAGAATAACAGTAGATGCTGATTCCTTTTTGTATTGATGGAATCTATGTGGCATACATTCCCAGTGGACTGTACTAAAAATATCTTCCAACACCACTTCTATTTCCATATAGATTCCCTTTCACTTTTTGCCAACTTCCACAGAGAACAATCGCTGTGCAATGTTTCTTCCAAGCAGGAAAATCTCAGACTTGGATTATACTGAGGAAAGGTGTTAGTACAATGGTATTCTGCTGTTTTATATGTTTATTTCTGCCAAATAGCTTTTCTGTTTTGAAATGGACTTTTTGCCAAACCAAAATACATAAATTTTACATCAAAGTACAGTAAGAACTAATTGACTTCTGATAACCAACATGGTTTTTTATTTTAAGGTATTGTGGCCTTAAACCAGTTGTTTAGTCATTTGTGTAAGTTCTATTGATACAGAGGGTGTATTCTAGCTGAGGGTTGACAGATTGCAGTATTAGTCCAAGATCAAGGACATAAAATTTCTCTTGCCATCCTCCTGTGCGATGGGACCTCTAGACTCACACGGGATGAGCTAGAAAATGGTAAATCCGTGCTAGCATGTATAATATACAAAATCTGATAATGCTGTCCATCCCTGATTATTATTCAGCCACTTTCGCGTTCTAGATTAATGAAAGGGCACCAAATTTTACAAAGTTTTATGTGCCCATATAAATGGATGTTTCTATTGAGTATTTAAACATGAGCTGTAACAATATTACTATTTATTTAAATATTAATTATTAACTAGTAACAAAGCAAATGGATCACCATTAGGGCAGTAATGAGACATGACAAATTGTGCCCTTTTCTGGAAAGGCTCCAAATTTATGTAATTTTTGAACTAATGAAGAGTTATCATTTTCAAATTCTGTGGTATGTGCTGTGGCAAATAGGTATGCATGTATAGCTGATAAAAGTGATGTTTCTGTTGAGAATGCTGTATCAGGTAGGGTCTTGCGTACAAAACAAGGCACTGTGATCACAGTTTATGAGATTTTTAAGAATAAGGGATAGCTAATTTAACAGCTGTTAGTTATGAGAAATATTTTATCTACTCCACATGTACCCAAACATTTGAAATAATACTTCTTGAAAAATATTTTATTTCTTCAATGGATCATAGAATCATAGAAATGTAGAGTTGGAAGAGACCACAGGGGCCATCCAGTCCAACCCCCTGCCATGCAGGAACACCCTCAAAGCACTCCCGACAGATGGCCATCAAGCCTCTGCTTAAAAACCTCCAAGGAAGGAGACTCCACTACACTCCGAGGCAGCAGATTCCACTGCCGGACAGCCCTGACTATCAGGAAGTTCTTCCTGAGGTTCAGGTTGAATCTCCTTTCCTGCAGCTTGAATCCATTGCTCTTTGTCCTGGTCTCTGGAGCAGCAGAAAACAAGCCCTCTCCTTCCTCTACATGGCATCCCTTCAAATATTTAAACATGGCTATCATGTCCCCTCTTAGCCTTCTTTTCTGCAGACTAAACATACCCAGCTCTCTAAGTCTATCCTCATAGGGCATGGCTTCCAGGCCTCTCACCATTTTGGTCGCCCTCCTCTGGACTTGCTCCAGCTTGTCAATATCCTTCTTGAATTGGGGTGCCCAGAACTGGACACAGTATTCAAGATGGGGTCTAACCAAAGCAGAGTAGAGTGGTACCAGTACCTCCCTCGATCTAGACACCATACTCCTATTGATGCAGCCGAGAACTGCATTGGCTTTCTTGGCTGCCGCATCACACTGCTGACTCATGTTCAGGTTGTGGTCTATGAAGACTCCTAGATCCCTTTCACACGTGACTGCTATCCAGCCACGTGTCCCCCATCCTATATTTGTGGATTCCATTTTTTCTACCTAATGTAGGACCATACACTTCTCTCTGTTGAATTTCATTTTGTTAGCCTTGGCCCAGCTCTCCAACCTATCCAGGTCATTTTGAATTTTGATCCTGTCCTCTGGCGTATTAGCAACCCCTTCTTTTTCCCTGAATGAGCAGGAATCCTCCTTAGTATGATCTTCCCAAACAAATGTCTTGCATGTCCCCTACTTTGCCTTTAACAGCTGGTTGCAGTGCTTTTTGAGAGAAGCTGTCCTCATTGTGACCGTAAAAAGTTCAGTGCCCTGATTAATTACACTATTATGCCCTCCAGGAGGAACAAGTGTCTTTGCCATGTTTCATGCATTCTGGGTAGATTGGGCCTCCATCAGACATAATGCAACAAGGAGCTGGTAACAAGTCTTTGAAGAAGTGCGGGAAAAGAAAAAAACAACATTTTGTTCTTTATCCTTTTTCTTCTGGAGGTAATGCCTCTATAGAGGTTGTCAGGTCTTTTGTCTTATTGTGGCTACATTATGAATATTTATAATAGTGCTTCATTGCCTCAAAGACAGTGCCACGCTGCTGAAGCTGTTCACAGGAAGTGGCAGTCAATTTTTCCATCTCCTTCAAGTATTAACTATTTATTTTAATCCTACACATTTAAGGGATGTGTTCACATGACTGGCTTGTTCTCTTAATCTGCGCAGAGGCACGGCCAAAAATGTTTACCACATAGTCTGAGATATTTTTTAATCAGAAGTAAATCCCATTATGTCTATGCTTTTGCTCTTGCAAGTATGTTTAGTAAATTGTAGGTCAGCTGTGTACTACTTAATGGAAGTGTAATCCTGCTTATGATTTTCCTGTTTGACTATGATTTTTCAGTCTCTGACTTAGTCCAGAGCCATGGGGGACTGGTACCATATTTGCACCTATCAACTACAACCCTGTTTCCTTCTTTCCTAAAGACTTGCCATAGACCATCTTACCAACAGCTCATTGACTGGCACCAGTCCACAGACCACCATTTAGAGTAGCACTGGTCCAGACACTAGAGGATCATATTTTGAACACTGAGGAGTGTCAGGCCTACCTTGCGCTTTACAGTGAAACTGGACAAGATACAGCACAGTAACGCAAGCAAACTGATGGTTTTTTCCCCTCAAGGATGTTAAAAAAATCTACTGTTGCTCAAGTATATATTCTTAAAATGTTGAGTAATTTTAAAGGAATTATTTTTCTATTTCTTTTTTAAAGCTCCCTTCCACCCAGCAAGGGTACCTTCTAGTGGAAGATATCCTTTTGAACTCTTTTCTTTTTGTTGCTAGCAAATATTTTTTCAACCCATGCTTCTGTGCATATGTAACACTTGATCATGGTTGATTCTAATTGTGGCTTGCTGCAGTAACCTTGATTATATTCCTAGACATTCAACTAACAAATGGTTTAGTGGGATGGGCCAACTTAGTAAGCTCAGAAGTAAACCAATAAGGCAACAAGTGAACCAAGGAATATTTAATTGTTGTTTGCAAAACAGCTTCAGATCTTGACTCTGCGTTCTAATCCGTCTCCTTCGCCATAAAGTATTTATTGAAATGAAATGCTTATTGCAGTGAAGCTCTGAGAGACTATATCTATACTGAATCTATTTGTTTTAGGATAAACTGTCCATAGCAGACTGAGTAGGGATCAAACCCATCATCTTTCAGGAGACATTCTAACTGTTTGATTGTAACACCGCATAAATTGTGTTCAGCTTCGTACCCACGACATCACAAGTTCAGCCATTCTATTCAGGATGGAAACTCTATCTGTCAGTGTCCGCAGCTGCTGTTCAAAATAGAACGTCAGCGTCATGCAATAAGCAACATGGCTGTCAAAACATGTCGAAAGAAACAGGTAAAACAAATAGTCCTTGTACATAAAATATTTACAGAGGGAAATGCAAACTGGAAAACAACCTCGCAGGCTGCTGGTTTTATGCCATTTAAAACATTTCAGTGTGAATAAAGATAAGAACATAATATGCAGCTGTTCACTTCTGCTTGAGATCCTGGGGAAGTAAAATGAATATTGTGTTTATATGAATTTTTGCAGTTCACTGGACGCATTCTGTTCCAGCTCATCCCCACTGCTTTCTGCCAGTGTTTTCACAATAGAAACTTCTCTGTTTTACAGGGAGGCTATTCTGTTATCTTTTGTTGCATCTCGGACATGTTAAGTAGAGTCGCAGGTAAAGTGGCTGGGCTGCCAGGAATGGGGATTTCTCCATGCCTAATGATAAATACTATTTTTATGATATCATTTTTGCACCTTCTTCCATAATTGTTGGTTTAGTGGCAACAGCTGTGTGGAGAAAAAACCCTAAGAAGAAACTTTCCCTGAGTGACAATTTTGAAAGATTGGTTTTGAAATCTTACTAGAAGTATGCAAAGGTTGATTAAATCAGTGCTTTTGTGGTCACAAAAGGTCCACTGTATGCATAGTGATGTGGATTTAGTTAGTTAAAAATTCAACCAATACTGTTACTGTCTAGCCCATATCTTACCAGTTTGTCCTTAAGAATCTGAGGAAATCTTGTCAAAAGACACATTTTGTGTCTTCACTGTATTGCCCCCTTCCACTCCAGAAATTCCCATATAGCTAGGGTAGGAATTTTGTGGCTATCCAAATGTTGTTGAACTTCACCTCTAGGTATCTGTAGTCAACACAGCCAACAATGAGGAATGCTGGCAGTTAGAGTTCAGCGGCCACTGGAGGACAGCATATTTCTCTGCTATATAGAATAAAATGTGATACTGGGCTAGACTAGACTGAACTCTTTACAAGTTGACAGTTTTGATATAGATGAGCTTTCAGGGCCATGAGCTTGCAACTGCAGTATGAGGTTACGTAGTTCATATGCAAGTTGCCTGTCTGAGAAACAGGCCTTTGACTCCGTTTTGAGTGCTGACATTGTGCATATAGAGGACCTAGTTTCTTCAGATGTTGGACTGTGTATGTATGTGCCTTCAATTCACCCCTTGACTTAAGGTGATCCTATGAATTCCATAGGGTTTTCTTTGGCAAGGAATATTCAGAGGTAGTTTTGCCAGTTCCTTCTTCTGAAATACAGCACCTGTGCTCATTACTGGTCTCCCATCCAAACACTAACCGAGGCTGATCCTGCTTAGCTTCCAAGATCAGACAGGATCTGGTGTCTTTGGGGTAGTTTAGATACCACACCCATAATCCTTGACCACTAGACATAGTGGCTTGGACTGATATAAGTTGTATTCAACAATATTTGGAGAGCCACAGCTTCATAGTAAAATGTGGCCTATGTCAGGACTTCAGGAGTCCAGTTTGTATTTTGCTGGATCTGACCAGCTGAAGTTAGCTGCAGAAGAACTATACTTATAATGTAAAATTCTGAGTTCCATTTTTTGTTTTAAATAACAGAAAAACTACATGGAGCTCGCAGTTATTCCACACAGTTTTTTAACCCAAGAAGTATTTATCTATGTTGCATAATTTAGGACAGGCACAGAGCCATTTTGTTGCTGCGACTATTAAATAGTTAAGTGCTCTCCTGCCAGTCACCTAGAGATCTACCTGTATAACCCAATGTGCCTTCTGTGTTCCTGCTAGTCACCTAGTGATCTACCTGTACGACCTAATGTGCCTTCTGTCTGTCCTCTTCTACATTCTACTGAGAAAATTCCTCTTATTTGCTTGTCAATTTACTGCACTCAAGAAAGTTGTCTAAAGAGGGAGAGCTGAAACACACAGTAAATGAATGCATAGCAATAAACAAGGATTTTTAAAAGCTGGTCTCCCATCTATATACCCATCAGGGCTGACCCTGCTTCGCTTCCAAGATCAGATAGGACTGAGTGCTTTTAGAGTATTTAGGTGTACTTTCAAAAAACTGTAAAAGCTTTTTCAGATGACATGGTGGTTTCTTCCTTCTCTTTCTTTACAGTGAACTACGGTAGCAATCAAAGTTGTGAGATTCATAAATAGCTCCCAATTTATTATATTACTTCTTCCTCTAAAGAAAGGCTTTCTTTCCAGAGGCTTTCTAGGAGCTAAGTTACTGGATCATTTATTCTTCCCTTACACAGAGATATATAATTTCCAGATTTCTGAAACAAGGAGAATATATTTCTCTGCAGCGAAAAATGAAAACACATGCAATACATTATAAAACTCCCTTTACAGATCTAACATCACTCTTACTTTTGGAACATGAGATGTATTATGTATGACTTGGTTTCTTCATAAAATTTACTAGATTTGAACATATATTAAAAGTATAGTTCTTTAGCCAATCCTGAGAAATATAGTAACTGAATCCACTACTAATGTTTTCACTGTTGTACAAAGAATGTTACAAAGATGCCGAACTCCAAGAAACATACATAGTCTTGCAGCACCTTAAAGACTAATAAGATATATTGGGCATGAGTTTGTGGACTACAATCCAAATTGCTATGCAGCTTTTATCAGCTGTACTTTTTTCATTTCTATTTGCTCTGGCTCCCAAGTACTATTCACCACCCACAAGAATTCAGATAGAGCAAGGACGATAAAATGTGGACCACAGGGCACATGGAAACCAAATCTCTTCTTTTTTTAACCCCCCCCCCGAAGTCTTGTCATATCCTGGATAACTTGTTTTCAAAAACTTTGCTCAGTTTCAAACAGAAGCATTTATTTAAAGTAAAGCAAGTAACACAGCAACTTTCCCAAAAGTTACTGAGACTATTGCATTTAGGATGGATAGAGGTTATATACTTTGTTATACAAATCTAGGTGCACACATCAAAGACTAGTTAAAAGTCATAAATATCAAGTCACTCCACCATCACAAGAATCTTTCCAAGCTTTCTGTTATTTACATATTTTTCATCCTGGGAGACAGGTCAAGTTCCTTTCACCTTATCTTTGCACAGCTCATTCCCATAACTCCATCCCATTGCTTCACATTTCCCCCCTTTGATCTTCTTCCCTCTTGCCCAGACACAACATAATATTGAATAATTCAGCAATTAACCATTTGGAGCCTTGGGATACTTCAGGAGTTTCAACCAGATGCATAGTTGCAGGTAGCATTAGACAATGAATACACTGGTGGTACAGTGGTTAAATGCTGGTACTGCAGCCACAATGTTATGAGTTCGATCCTGCAGGGCTCCAGGCTAACTCAGCCTTTCATCTTTCCATAGGTCAGTTTGTGGGGGCAATTAGCTTACAACATTGTAAACCGCTTAGGGAGTGCTTAGCACTGATAAGTGGTACAGAAATGTAACCGCAACTGCTATTGCTATTTTAGCACTTCAGCAAACCATATCCCTATTTGATCTATTAAAGCTATACGATCAGCTATACTATTGTATACATATGGCAGGAGCCATACATCCTAACAAGTCTCCAGATACCTGACCTTTCTTTTTTTTCCCCCAGGCAAAACATTATCCCAAAATTTTGAGCACTGGTTTTACTCAACTGCCACCCAGCCCCAATCCAAACCTCAGAAGCTGGGGAAAACCAGAAAACCAGAAACTGAAAAATGGAAGTAGATGGGACTAATTTTCAGCCAAAATTCCAGAGGTATCACTTGTGGTGGAAGCAAAAATGTATGTAATTCTGTCTCTTATAACCTGGAAAGGACATAGGTTTTCCATTACAATACATATACTAAAATGCTTACTGATGCCACTATTCAAATACTACTTATTAACCAACATGATTAGAACAGTTATCAACACTTACGTCTTCTGAGTATAGTTCTTCAACAGCCTCCATTTACAGAAACACAACATTCGTCACCAGATTGTTGTTTTCCACTGCAGTGGACTAACACAGATACTGCACTGGAAGTCTAAGAAATCCAGCATTTCTTTGTTTTGCCAGTTATATGAGAAGCTGGCAAAAGGATAAAGATGACAACAACTCTCCCTCAGCATTATAATAAGACAAAGGATGCTATTGTGTATTCTGAGCTCAGTCTTCTCTACAGTGTCAAATAGACACCAAAAGTACTCATTTTCAGAAAAAGAGCTTAAGAAAGGGTAGGGAATTCTGAGAATCAATGAATACTAATTTTGCTAGATAACATAACCTCTAATCAGTCTCATTTTCTGCACGACCACTATCAGCAGCTTCTGTTTCTTCTGATCTTTTAATGTTATTATATTCAATAATGTCTAAAAACTGATGATTAGCCTGGTCAAAACAGATCTTCCACATCATTTTAATGTTCAACTTAGTATGAATATTTCCAAACACAGACCAGTTTTCTTTCACACACTGCAGAAGATGAAGAAATCAGTAGCAGATGAGAAGCAAGTGGAGTCAAAGGCTGTGTCACAGAATAGGTTTGCTGTCATGTTACAGGAGACACATGATTAGCAGAATCCAAGTACACATTCCCAGACCAAACATTTGAATATGTTCTGTATTTTTACAATACAGTCCCCCCTCCACAGGATTGACATTTGCAAATCTGATTATTCACAATTCGCAGGCATGCCTCCCCCCTCATACTCCTTCTCCCATTCCTTTGTGTTTTGCTGGGCATGGAGAAGGAAGGCAAGCACCCAGACAAAAAGAAACAGAATGGGGGAGGAAGCTTGCATGAGCCTTCCTTCTCCTCTCAACTCCCCTTGCCTCTGGACCCAGCACTGAGAACGCATCAAAGCAAAAGGCAAGGGAATGTGGGGAAGGCAAGCACAAGTGTCTTCCTTCTCCCTTTCAGATCTTCCCCTCCCTTCCCTTGCATTTGGCCCCAGCACACAAAAGGCAAGGGAATGGGAAGGGAATCACAGGGGGAAGTTATTTGTGGTTTTTCCACTTTCGCGAGGGTTCTGAGTGCCAAACCCTCACAAAAGTGGAGGGGCCACTGTATTTGAATTGTTATTTTCCAACACTGCATCCTAAGCACTTAGAAATCGCTTTGTGGGAGTAAAGTCCAGACTGTACTCCAAGGGCAGGGATCACAATACTCTGCGGATGTTGTTGGACTGCAACTCCTAGCATTCCTACCCAGTAAGCTACTGGTGAGGAATGATGGGATTTGCATTTCAAAAAAATATGTAGAGTTGCATGATTCCCAGCCCTGATACAGTCTGATATTACGTGGAAGGCTCTGGATTGCGAAAGATTCATTTAAAGGCATTACTAGATGTTATGTGATTCCTGTATACTTGCCAGTAACTCTCAAGCCTACACTCTACATCCTGGGTCTCAGTTTGATCATAGACCTGAACAATTTAAAACAACCAGCCAAGTTTTTTGGACCTCCACCCTCCTCTCCTCCACAGCCAACTGATTTTTCACACCTAGCCTGATGAAGAGTTCTGGAGACTCTGCACACTATTGCAGAATATATATGTGGTCCTAATAAAGTAATTGCTCACCTCTCTGGATTTTGTTTTTACCTAGAATTAAGTCACACTGAACTCACCGGTGCTTACTTCTGACTAGACACGTAAAGGATTGCACTATAATACACATATCATAATTGGCGACTTCTGCTTCAGGCTATGATGAAGGTGGCCTGGGGAGGTCCTTTCTCTTCTTGATGTAGCCACTAAAACCTATCCTTCATTGAAAAATTATTAAACTATCTTAGAAAGTATGGAAAGTTATCTCCCTGCCCCAAGAAATGCTAAAGCCCCAAGGTTCTTATTTTTGTGTGTGTCTGAGGATATCAAGAGGATCATGAGACTCAGATAATAAAAGAAAGGACTTGTAGGAAAAAGACCAAATGGGCCACTGAAAAAAACACACAAAAAACTCATCCATAACTAAAAGAAAGAAACTAACCTCTTTTTAAAATAAACATTTAATATCTACTAATATTAATTTTTTTAAAAATATGTTCAAAATGCCCACTATTTTTCTGAATCAGCTTTAGTGTTGCTTTCAGTGGCTGCTGCCCTGTTCTCTGATTCTATCTGTACCCACTTGCCATTTTGTAACTGGTTCTGACTGAGTACATCACCATTTTGTAGACGGTATATCTCAGCACTTTTTTTTTTAAGCCTTTGAGCCCTGCAGGGTGGAATGCTTGAGGACCTCTTTGCTTTTTCCCCATCTTCCAGCTCAACTCCTCTCAAGTCTTTCTCTTTCTCCTCTCAAGTTCTGCAAAAGTGACAGTTGGAGGCAGAAGAGAGATTGTAGCTTTCCCTCAAAGTGCACCATCCAACAAAGGTCGTGACCACACAATTCATGGCAACCTGAGAGAAGGGGCTTCTCTTGCCTTACAACTAAACCATATACAGAAAACCATTCCACACATTTCAAAGCCTTTACAGGAATCCTCCCAACCCATTTATATTTGAAACTAGGTTTCTACATTCCAAAGGATTGTCTTTCCTCCCAGCAATATTTCTTTACAACATCAACACTGTGAAGTTCAATAGCCAGAGAGACTCTTTCCTCTCAGAAATTCCTAAGAACAAGTATTCTGCCTCAATAACAAATTAACTTCAAACCTCTTCAAAGCTGGGGCATTTATGCTTGTGTTACCCTTTCTGCCTATTTTATGTAGCTGGCATATTAGCAAGAGAATACCTTTCAAATTCACTCTTCAAATATGTCATAGCATAACAGGTTCCAGGCATTATTAATCAGGGAATTAGTTTGAAGGGCGACAGAAGTGATGTCTTTTAAGGTGCACAGTAAAAGCAGAAATCCGTTTCAAACTAATCACTCCATATTTGGTATGCAGAGTGAACACCGCTGTCAACAGCACAGCTGAACTATGAAAAATCTTGATGAAACATGCACTTCTTTTTTCCCCAGTCGCCTTGCTTACAGTGTCAAGGAGAGCCTGAACTTGGAACAGTGTTAGCAATGTCACTGTGCCCTAGTAAACAAGTTTTCAATCATCAGAAGCTGAACACTTCTTAGACACTTTTCATGTGCGTTTTCTGTCCCCTTACCCACCAAAACAAACTGGTAAATCATCACTTTCAGATTACTACAGAAGAAACACTTCAGTATCCCTCTGAGATCACTTTGGATAGTTCAGTGTCCTTAGCACACTTATAAACCAAATGTAAGTGCAAACAAAAGTGGGAGAAAGATGATTAAAGATCTGTTTAAAAAGAGATTATCTTTCTATTCATACTTATGGATCAAGAGGCTGAATGGATATCTAGCATGGACATTTTTCCAGATTAAAGCCAGAGCTAGCTGTGCCATTGAGCAGAATGAGGCAGTCAGTTTGAGCTGTTGTGATTTGCACTAAATTGTTGGTTTTTTTAAAAAAAAATCTGTTATTACCAGATTTTTGCTGCCACAAGTGGGGAGAGATTTTTGTGAGATTTTCTGCTTCAGGTTCCAAAATACCTCGACTGCCCTGGGGTACTATGGTCTCTCCCTACTTTGCTACTTTCTGTTGCACCTCAGGTTGCAAAACGGGTTAGGTCAGCCCTTATTAATGCTATCCTATTATACCTTTTTATATTTAAGTGCAATCCCCAGTGAATTCATCATCTTGGACTATTTTCTGGACAATTATTCACAGGGCTGGGTTAGGCAGTATGTTCTAATACAGCCTTTCCTGACCCAGTATCATCCAGGTGTGCTGGACTGTAATTCTTATACTGTAATCTCCAGCCAGCAAGGCCAATGGCTAGGAGTAGTGAAGCCATATTCCAATAAAACAGCCACTCTTATTTGTTAATTACTTTTCAACCACTTCCAACATGACTGAAATAGCAGCATGTGTCCGTTTATCAGCAGTACATAGCAACACTGATAAATCCAATGTAGTCTTCCCCAACCTAGTGCCATGAAGCTGTATTGGGCTATAGTCCTGCCATCCCTAGCCACAAAGATTTTCCTTGTACTTAACTTTGAATCAAGAGCACACAACTAATACTGTTGCATATGATCTCACTATAGCATTTCTGACATTCAAATTACATTCACAAAAATTATATGCAAACCATTTGACTGGGTCTCCTACACTTTTATAAAAACTGGGCACCATAGTTCCCATCTAGGAGAGCTTGGCCTAAAGCACTCTTAGTACCAACTAGTGTTAGACTCACTGAATTAATGGGAACTTGGTAAGCCAACACTTACATACATTTAAACGAAACAATTGAGTCTACTCCAATTGGAACTAATAACTGGATTAAGGCCCCCTGGTTATTTAAAAATACTCCAGTAGCATCAACTAGTTGTAGGTCACTCAGCTTTAAACACCAATAAAAGACAAATGAGGTACAATACTGTTGTAGCATAATGCATACCACTAGCAAGCTGTATCTGAAGAGTGAAAGAGAACCAACAAAAAACACAAATTCAAGGATATCATCCGCCAATGAAAAGATATTGTGGAATTGATCTACAACAACAGCATAGGTCAGAAGTCATTCCATTTTGTTAAAGCCCAAATTTTTTGCCTGAAAGGTATGCTTTCATGTTTTTAACAGGTCCCAAAAGAGTTCCTTGCAAAAGGCTGTTGAAACTCCAGAGCAGGGAATCTTTTAGTATATTGGTAGAAGGTAATAAGCTCTTTTGATTCAACTCACCTAACAGGGAGTGAACCAGTGAAAAAAAGTCAGTCTCTGTTGACCTTGTCCAGTGCAAAATATGGGCCTAGCCATAACAAATTATAATTAGCAATAAGGGTGAAATTTAAGGATGATATAGAGGAAGCAAAGTACACACTGCCATTTCAGGATATTAAAGAGTTGTGTAATTACATGAACTTGCAGTTCATTCTGAACAGATACAGCTTAGTTGAAGAATGTCTGAAAGACCCTATCTCCTCATGTAAGTTTGCCCAAGTTTTAAGACCTTAAGGGAAGGGATATCTCTCGGTTCTCCTACCTTCAGAGGCACGTTTGATGAAGACACAGGAGAAAGCCTTCTCAGTGGTTGCTCCCAGGCTATGGAACCTTCTGCCAAAAGAGACTAGACCAGTAAATAGCTACGCGGAAAGGTCTTTAATGTTGTGCATGCACTGCATCTTTTATTATTCTTGTCCAGCTTTCAAATCATTTTATGTTGTTTTAAAGTACTGATATCTTAATATGGTTAATTTTTGTTTTTAACTTTTTATTACTAATTTTAGCTTACCTTGTTTTGATTCATGGGTGAGCCACCCCGAATCCCATTCAGGAGAAAATAGGGATATAAATAAAATAAAATAAATCAACAGATAGTATTACGTCAGTCTGGTGTTGTGTGTTTCCCAGAAAATTCTGAGTTGGAAATATTTCTAGTGCTTTGAACTGAATTACTTTACATCTAACGATTTCCTTTCTTTCTTCAATTGCTTCACTATAATAATGTCAAACACTAGGGGAAGTCTTTTTCCCCATGATTAAACATTACAAAGATGTCTTCAAAGGAAAAAAAAAAACATCAACAGATGTTACACAAATATACTTCCAACCTCCCATTCAAGAAACGGATGGAGATTTTTCTGTTTCTTAAAAGTACAATCAATCAGTAAGAGTTGTGGTTTGGATTTGGCCTGCACAGCCAAAAGATGAATACATAACTTGCTTTTGCATTGTTATACATATTGTGGTTTTATTTTATTGTCCTGTTTACAAACCTGTGAAACATTTATGTACTTTCACACATGTCCTACGATAATCGTTAGAAAAGCATTACAACTTTGAAACTGCTACTTTTGCCTAATATTGTACTAGCATCCATCCACTGTTACTAACGAATTTTATGAGACAACTGTTTGTTTGTTTTTAACAGAACCCATTCATCCTATACTTCATTTTCTATATCTTTCCAGCTTCATAATCTTTTGTTGGTGGATATTATCATGTTGTAGTACTCCACATCTCTTACCGTTTGTGATAGCAATAGAAAACTTTCCACAAAATTAAGTACTGAATCCTGTAGTAAATTCTGTAAGACTTAAATATACCTAGCTGGCCTTTTAAAAGATGAGACCCACACACCTCCAAATATACTTCCAAGTATACAAAACTGAGATGAACAAATGCATAGTTAGACAATATGTCTATTATCAAAATGTCACAAAATTGTGTAGGCTTTTGAGTTCTCCAGAACAACACTTCAGGGTAGGTGGTACCAAAAGAGGGAAGTGTAGAGGACATAAAAATGGAGATGAAGAGATCCAGAATACACAAAAACTTGCACACTTCCGTGGGTGGTCCTAATAAAGATAATGTCTATTTATGAGTTTTGGGTTTACTGATGGACCATTGCACCTACCTTTTTGTTTTATAATTTGCTGGGGACAAAGAAGAGAAATGGTGGGAAACAAAAGTGTGGACTATGTGGCCCTTTGTTCCAATGTGAAGTAATTTGTTTTATATATATCTATATCTATATAAATATCAATAAAGGATGTGTTATTTTAAGTATGGATATTTGAGGACAAGGAAAGGCTGTTTAACAAGTTCACAGTTTAAATAAAGCAGTGGTTCTCTCCTACCATCCAAAAATAATTGTCTGTCAGTTAGTCAGAGCCTCAAACATTATTATTACAGCCCGAAACAACATCAGTGTCATTGTCTTCTTCTACAGCAACACATTAGGTGTTCGCTGTTATTTATGGGAAAAAGGAAAATGTTACTTTCGGCTTAAGTGGGTTGGCTTCAGTAGACTTTAAAAATAGAGAAGTATATTTTAGCTTTAGGAAACCTTCCCTAATCACTCCCATAAAACCATCTTCCCAGAGCCAACATTTTAAAAGTAAGGAGAAAACACTATATATCATGTGGTTAAAAAAAACAAAGTAATGACATTACTGGTCACCATGTCGCATTGGAAAAATAATTTTAATTTGCCCTCATTACTCCTCAAATTAACATATTGTTAACAGCAACATTATTTGTAATGTAAACCTTAAACTCTTCTAAACTCTAGATTTGGCACTACAACTGCCTACTTTTCTTATTATGACGGTCTAACTTTTGTACAAGCTAAATTCATGTGTAGTGGTAGCAAAGCATCTGGGGAAAACATCTCCCCACCACCACCACTCCTTGGACCTCACTTGGTGTGAAGAAGAACAAGGAGCCAAATGGCACCAGTCTGCTACTACTGACAGCATCTGGTATGCCAGATATATTGTGGTTCAAGACTGGAGATGTCCTATTGCTTCTTCCTTTCAGTGGAACTATGTTAGAGAACTTCTAGGCAAGGCTTTCTTCATGTAACCACCCTGGCATAAAAATGCACTTTCACACGGGATTAAATTAATTTTCACACAGTTTTAAACTATGTAAAATGACTGACCTCACAAAAAAATTTTTTTGAAGTACTGTATTTACTAAATAATACATAACACTCCCAATTTAAACTGTTATGTTGACAGCATTGGTGTAACACTTCAAACTAAAGAAATTTGTAATTGCCATACATATATATAAAACATCATTACTTCTAATGTGTTACTTTCAAGCTCCGTTTTAGTTATACTCTGTTGCATTATTTTATGTAAGCTGCCTTGGGGATCTTTCTGGATTGTGCAGCAAGACAGAAATTAAATAATTGAGTAAACATTAAAAATCTGACACTGTAATTAAGAGAATGAGATATTTTCATTCTCTTTACTTCTTCATTCTCTTCCCATTGTTAAACCTCCATGGTACTGCAACTCAAAGTCTACCTAATGCATCCAATGAAGCATATTCTGGGTTAAAAGAGCTCCTGTCATAATACATCACTTTTAAGATTGGCCCAGAGAACAGACTGCAAGAACGCAGTGCAGTTCTACCACTGAAGCTAAGTAGTTCTGACTTTAAATGATGCTTGGAATGGGAGACCCTAAGCAATGCTTGGATGGAGAACCACCACTTACACTAAGCCGTTTCAAGAAAATGTAGGGTACGAGTATTCACAGGTGAAATATAGTTTCTAACACACCTTTTAAGTTTCTACTATTACAGACAGGCACAGATTCGTCCTTGATGAATTCTTTCTTTAGGTTTTAATCTGGATGACAGGAGAATCTTAGAGAAAAGATCACTGCTCACGGTAAAGCACACACACTTCATGCATGAGATCTCAAGTTTAACCCCCAACATCTCCAGTGGAAAGATCCTTCAGGATCATTGTCTAGTATCTGAGAAAGAGAAAACCACTGTCAGTTGGGTATATATTGGGGAGGACAATCAAATGGTCTAATTCATTGCATTCGCACCTAATGCTAAACCAAGGATAGGTAATCTACTGCCCTCCAGATGTTTTGGACAACTCCACACTGACTGAAGCTTATGGGATTCATAATGCAAAATATTCAAAAGGTGCCAGGGTGCCTTCCTTTTACACTGAAATCTCAATATAAGTGAATCTTACTTAATTCATCTGCAGGGATGCAGTAACAAAATGGCCCCAGTAGCTTCAAAAGATCAAGAGTGCAGTTTTGGACAGTTTATGAAGACAAGGCCTGCTATGTTAGTCTGCCTTCAAAACTGATGTTTTCATTTCCACTTAATTATGAAATGAAATGAAATCTTAACACACTTCATCGGCTACCCCCACCACCACCACCTCAATTTCTCCAGTCCTAGAGGACAGAGTTCCACATGATGCTGGAATGCTGACTCACTCCACCTGTTAGCAGGTTGTAAAGTCTATTGCCATCTCAACTTTTGGACCAACTCCAAACAGGGTAAAATACATCAGCCAGAAGGATGGGAAGGTTTGATATAATTATGCCTGGAGATAGTTATTTCTTAAAAATCTGTTTGATTGTGCAAATGATAACAAGGTACAACCCCTTGATTCTTATATCCTGCTGTAACTGAAACATTTATTTTATTTGACTGCCTGCTTTTCAGCTAGTACAGGACCCAAGACTGCTCAGATAAGTTAAAAACAAAGTACACCCTATTGGATACAAAAGTTTTAAAAATTAAATTAACAGTTCTGTTAAAAACACTAAATTATAACTGTTTTGTTGCTTTTAAGTATTTGATTACTTTTGTATTCACTACACTTTGGGTATAACTCTTAGAAAGGCAACATCTAAATACTTCTTAAATGAAATAAACTTACGCAAGTCCAATTTTTTTCTTCCTCTGTTTACATGTCCTTTGATCTCCCCTCTTACATTTGTTGCTGGTCTGATACTCTTCAGCAACCTGATACGCTTTAAAAGTTATGTATTACAACGCTTATCAAGTCCTAGACACCACTGGAAGATGGTTAGGGATTGTACTATCATTGCTGTTACTATTATTATTATTATATCATCCTCTTATATCCTGCCTCTCTCTCAACAATGACACTTAAGATGGCTAACAACATATTTAAAAACAATACAGATTAAAACTATAACAAAAGCATCAGCAAAAGTACAAAGATTTAAAAAATAATTAAACAATTGATCATTTTAAAAGCATTAAACATTAAAATTCATTAAAAGGCAACATATAAACCATAAAGACAGCACCGCACAGCACTAAAAGCCCACCCCAGTTTCTACAAGCCTGACAGTAAAAAAATGTTTTAACTTCCTGATGGAAGTAGAACATGGAAGGAACCGTTCTGGCCTCCCTAGGAAAGGAGTTCCAAAATCTGGGTGCAGCCACCAAGAAGGCCATTTCCCTTGTTCCCACCAAACAAACCTGGAAGGTGATCGGAAAGAGAAAAGAGCCTCTCCTGATGATCTTAAGAGCTCTAATGGGCTCATAAAGGGAGATACCGGTACATTCCTTCAAATAGTTTGGACCAAAGCCATACAGGGCTTTATAGATCATTATAGGAGCTCTAGTGCATAGCATCAGAATCCCAGCAGGCTAGGCTCTGGAAAGAAAGCTATTTTAGCACTTTGTAATATACGATGGAAATTGATGTACACATATAATACCAAGAACATTAAATTGTGCTTTTAGAAAGGCAGAGGTTCAGTCTCCCCACAAAAGATGCTAATAATTTCCAATATTTTCTTCTTCAATAATACGCTAGAGCCAGAATAGCTTACAACTAACAATAATAAATATGTCCTTAAATCTGGGCCCCAACAATTAAATCTGACCTACCAATTAATGAACTGAAGCTTTATTATTCATTCATTCAAAAATTGGTATCCTGCCAAGATGCTAGGAATGGCTCCCATACAGGCTATCAATACATTAAGAGCATTTAAAGCAAAGCAGTTTAAGAAGAGGAAGAAAACAAAAAGCAAGCCAGTCCACAGCATCCCTTGAAAGGCAATCATTTTGTTGATTAATCTACCAATTAAACAAATTAAAACTTGCAGCTGAAAATTCAATACCAAACAACTGAAGACTTTGGTGCAAGTCCCAAAACCTTTTATGTTAGCTAATTTAATACCTGTCCAATAAAAGATAATACACATAATATGCCTTACACAGAGTCAAGCTGTTGATTTGTTTATGCCAGCATCAGCTCTTCAGACTAGCAGCTCCTCTACAAGCCGTCAGTGTGTACATAAAACTTCTTTTTCTCCTACTAGAGACCCTTCCCTGTGGACAGGCAGGACTGTAAGCTTAATTAACCAATTAAAATTAATGTAACCCTCTCCAAAAAAATAAAATAAAAATCATCCAAATCAAGTGACAGGCCTAGTCATGCTACAAAGCAAACAGCTTCTTTAACTCCCTTGAGCTTCGAAAGCAGGTGGTTAAGCTATATGTAGTAATGTTAGAGGGAGTCTTTTATTTTAATTTTGGAGGGCATGTTCTTTTGTTATAAGATCTAACAAAGCAGATGAGATCTGAACAGAAGCAAAAATGCCTTGCGAGATAGCAGTATCTGATTTGATGCACTAAGCTGGTAGAGCCAAGCGGCAGACAAACGCTATCCTTACCGCTAATTATCCAAATGAAAGTTAACATGTAACTTCAGATGATGGTTGTGTACATTTCCATTGAGTCTTAAGGACAGTATAAATTTGTCTTGACAGCTTTGAGAACAGCAGTCAACATCTTGGAGATCTAACAGGCACTGAAAACATCCTAATCAACACTACTTTGCAAACACAACTATTTTCAGAAAAGAGGAACTGGAAATTACTCCTGTTTAAAACTCCAAAGGTCATACTATGCAAATCAAGGTTGATATATACTTCAATGCCAGAAGGACCAGCATGGTTCTATCTCTGAAAAACCTTCTATATGAGACTGTAAAGATTGTAAACAGAAGCCATGTTATAAACTGAAATTGAAACTGACACAAAAATTAAAGCAAAGGAGAAGGGAGAAAGATTGCTATGGACAGAATAGCCCTTGTTGTGTAAAGTAGGTATATTAGCTTAGTGTCTTTCATTGCATGATAAACATTAACTCTATTTTCTTAAGTTAAAAGTTTATATTCTGCAACAAAAATCAAAGGCAGCCATGTAAGAAAAAAATCAAAATTCTCATATTTGTCTTGTGACACTGTAAAGACTACAAAGTAGTTCACAAAAGTGTATTTCATAAAAATGAAGCAGACTTCAAAGTGTCAAAGGACACTTTACCATTTTTACAAAATTGCACACAAGCTTTCAAGTCCACCAAATGCTGAACCTGCAACAGGTAACATATACAATCTCAGATGCTCTAATTGTAATAAAACACACACATACACAGGCCAAAAAAGTCTTATTGAATTACATAGCCCTGATCAGCTCCAAAACTAGGAAAAGTTACCTGCAAACCTCTGCTAACTAAAAGATTCTGGTAGCCCAAAAAGGCTATTCTTCCTTGCTCTGTCCAGCTCTAAGAATGCTTAAAGAGAGATTTTCTGTGTTTTAATTGCATCAGAATGCCTTTGGGGTGAGCATTCGAATGCAATGCAGAAATGTAGTATCCATATTCAAATGTGGACAGATCTGATGTTATTGAGGCACTTTATGGGATGTGCCTCCAAGTCAGATTTCACGCATGGGTCCTCTCTATCAGATCAAGGTTGAGGTGTTTTGAAACTATGTAAGACGAGGGCCTTTGCAAATCACGGCACTAGAGTTCCAAGCAGTGGAACGCATTTGCCTTGAAACAACGCTATCTGTACTAAAATCCTCTTCTGCTCAACACCAAGACTTCCTACATTGAAAAGAAACACAGAATTCACCACTACAAGAAGTGGCAATCAGTTTTAATAAAAAGAACAGAAAGGATTTAAATTTGATCCCTATTTTAACAAAAACTATAGAGGATTTTTTCCCCCGATATGCTTCCATTGGAAATTTGAATAGTTCACCGTTATGAAACAAGACATACACCCCTCAAAAAAATCTGAAAAGAGTCTTCTGATCAACTATTTTGTTCCATAACAAATTTACATAACAGTAACTGCTCTGTTGTTGTTTTTAGCTATTTAAACATGTGACCCCACTTCAGAGTTGGCCTAATCTTCATATAAAAACTACATGCTTATCTATCAGTAATTAAAATTAGAACATATCAACTATAATATTATGGATAAAGGTTAACCATTTTGCACAGAATAGATCAAAATGTTGCTGGGACACTACTGTTCTCCCCCACCTCAGTGGCTAGGCACACTGCAAGATTTGGAGGAATTTTTTTTTCCTGCAAAAGAAGCACAATTTTATCTGCTTTGAAAGCTGCAAACAACACGTGACCAAGCAAGGCCATTTTTTTCTTGTGTTTTGGGGTAGCTCTTGCAGGTCAATCTCTATTGTGACAGATTTTCCTTTCCCTGCACAGCTGGTTAGCTAGTTATGCAGCTGAGGTCTTTGGCATCTGTCCCACTTTTAAAACAGTTACAAATTTATCTTTAGCAAATCCTACTGAAACCACTAAAAATATATGAGCACCATTCTCTGCTGCATGCACAAATGCTTTTAGGATTAGCGCTGATGGATAAACGCACTTTCAATCAGTTCACAAGCAAATTGCTACAACCAAAAGGACCCTCCATCCACACAGCTTTTGTGGGTGGGGAGAAACATGGGAGAAAAATAATAAAATTCATGTACCATCAATGAGAATTTGAACAGAATAAAGATCTAGGGCTTTGTGAAACTGGCAGCTAATGCAAAATAATGATCTAGACTCAAGAATATTGATTGCCCCGGATTCTAAGATTACAGACAGTCTCTTTTTCTTAAAAGTGGGGTTTTCCTTAAATGATGCCTCTTAAGCATATTTTCTCCTTAGACTATCTGACATTTGTACGCCTGTGTGCAGCACTGTGTGCCTTAACTTTTGCAGTGTGCCCACCACAGCAATTAGCACGGTATGAGTAATAGGTGAAGACGAATTAAAGCAGGAGGTTCATCCAGTGTTACAAACACATCTGCAGTTTACAATGCACATTACCCACATTACGTAAAGGCCTTCTTTTACGCCCTTTTAGAAAGAAAACATTATTCTAAAGCTTCTTGGCATCATGCAAAAAATAAAAATGTTAGACAGCCCTTACTCAAAGGGATACAATTTAATTAAAGGCTGGTTTCCCCCTACATGCTTCTGTGAGCTTGCAGAGCAGACAGCCGAACTCAGACAAATGTTGAAATATTAATCAGCATCGCTCCCTCTGTTTGCCACAGATTATTTAAAGTGACCACCTTAATCCTCGAGCAGAGTAGTTTGGAAAACCATCCCCGCCCTGCGCTCCAAAAAAGCAGAGGCAATCACACTGCAGCCTGAGCCATGTAGTTACAAAGGTAGCGTTTGTGCTCTTTGGACCCGGTTTAATGCTTATTTCAAAGGGGAGGTTATGGCCTGAGGTCTCTGGGATGGGAGCGCAAGGCAAAGGGGTCGGAGGGGGAAGGAGAGGCGTTCAAACCGAACTGCGATCAGGAGGAGGAGGACTGCACTGAAACGTGGTTACTCTTGGCAGTGACATAACCAACGCAGCCACTGCAGTTCGGAGGCATCACGATTTGGGGGAGGGGGCGGGGGAAGTGGGAAGGAGTTGGGGGGAGGAGGCGATAGGCTTGGTGTTAGACCGGGCGATCCTCGCTGGGCCATCGGTTTTATTGGGGGAACAGCCAGAAAGAAATCCTGGAGGAAGGGGGAAGGGGGGAAGGGGGGAAAGGGGGAGCACTTTCGAAAAGGATCATAGGGAGCTCCCCCTCCCCACAGCAGGGCTGCTCATTCTGGTCTCCTCCTCTCTCTCTCTCTCTGCTCATCGCCGGGGAAGGGAAGGAGCCGGAGCTGCGCACAGAATAAATAAAGACTCAGAACTCCGGTGGCTTCAAAGGGGGATCCCTGGCTAGCTGGGGAGGATCTCAAGGGGGGGGGTGGCTGATGAAGCCCCACAGATCGCCAGGACAGCTCACGCCGAACCCCCGCCCAACCCCCTCCCAAGAGGACAGGCGCCATCCCACCAAAGCCTCCCCCCCCGGCGGGAGGATTTACTTCTCGGCTTCAGCCGCTCGGCTGGACCACCCCCTCCTGGGCCATTTCCGCACGACACTGTTAGAGCGCTATGATTCCGCTTTCAGCCTCCCATGGAATCCTGGGGTTGGCCGTCTCGGGAGGGGCCAGAGGCCACCCCTCCAGAGGCGGTTGAAAGGGGAGTAAGAGCCCCCTCCTGCCCGCTTCTCCCGGGGGCTGCGCGCGGCGCAAGGGGGGCGCGGGCTCGGAAGCAGCCCCGGCGACGGCAGGGCGGGGAGGGAAGGACGGAGGAAGACGCCAGCCGGGGGCGGGAGGAGAAGGAAGGGAGGAAGCGGCCGGATCGGGGCCCAAGGCGGCATGCGGGCGCCGTGCGTGGCGAGGGGCGCCCGGGGAGCGCAGCCAGCCCCGCGCCACAGAAAGGGGTCCCCGAGGCTCCGGCGCGGCTGCCTCTTTGTCTCCCGCCGCCTTCCCCCCTCCTCTCCCTTCCGCCCCCCTCCCCTCCCTCGGCTTACCTGCCAACTCATCGGGCTCCAGCCCGCTGTCGGCGTCGATCCCGCAGAGGACGAAGTAGTGGGCGAAGCGGCAAGGCGCCGAGCCGGAGCCGGGCCCCGGGGGCGCCGCGGGGCTGCTCATCCCTCCAGCCGGCGCGTCCCCGCGTCTTCCTTCAGGCAGTCCAGTCCCGGCGACTGAGCGAGAGCGAGAGGACGACGCGCCGTTAACCAGCCCGCAGCGGCGCTTCTTCCATGGCTGCGCAGGTCCGCCCGGCCCGCTGGTGGCGGCCTCCCTCCCCGGCGGCCGTCCGGGCTGCGTCTGTGGCGGCGGCGGCGGCGGCGTCCGTCGGTCAGCTGAGGCGGCAGCCGGCGCTCGAGCCCAACCGAGCGCCGTCCCGCCGTCGCCCCCGCCCCCGGCCGGGCGGCGTCCAATCAGCGCCTCGGGACGGAACCCGCGAGGACAAGCGTCTTCCGCCCCGCCTCCCGGGCGGGACATTTAAATCACTGCGCGCGAGCCCGGCGGGGGGAAGAGTTGGTCCAGCCCTCGAGTGACCGGTGTCCCGCAGTAGCATCTGTGGGAAGGGGGCCCCGAGGGGTATTTTGCTGCGCTTTTAAATGATTTGATTTTTTAAAAAAATCAATTTTATGGTTCTAACGTTAGGACTTTTTTAAACTGGGTTTTAGTTTAATGTCAGGTTTTTATCCCATCTTGTTTTTAGGCGTGCAAGCCGCCTTGGGTCCTACGCAGGGAGAAAGAGGGAGTATAAACGGAGTAAATAAGTAAATTAAAGTAAATAAATTGAAATAAATAACTAAAAATTATTTGTTAAAATAAATTAAAATTATTTATCAAAACAAACAAACCAAAAATTAAAAATAAATTAAAGTAAATAAATAAATTAAAGTGCCAGGAGGACAAAAGGAAGAGGAAGGAAGATAAATGGATCCATCCTTTCGGGGGGGGGGTGAGGAATGGTAGCCATAAAAGAGGAAGGAAAATACAGCATTGAGAAAATGAAGGCAAGCATGTTGTCCAGGGGTGGAAATCATACTGGACCCTGCAATGCTGTTGAAATGCAGTTCTCAGTAGTCCAAGCCAGTGCAGGAGCAGATAAATGAATGCTGGGAGTTGCAGTCCATCACCTACCATATGACTCTCATCCTGGCTGTAGTCACTTTCCAGTCGGTCAATAAGTGATAGGAATATATCAATGTTCAATGTAGACATGCCTAAGAATTGTGCTAAAATCCTTCCCAAAGAAAATGGAGGTGTCCAGAGAGATCAGATCAGTCATGCGCTTTTGATGTCAAATGAAAATAGAAGATAATATTAACAAAATTTGTTAGCAGAGCATCCTAGTTAATCTTCTATATAGTCAATGCAAAGAAACTACAACATTGAAACTATAAAGATGGGGGGGACAGGAACACAGATCCTTCTGTAGATTTCACACATAATTCACAGTGCTGTGAGATCTTCTTTTAAATTTTAATCTAGGAAGAAACCCATTTCCCCACATAAACAGGATTATGACCATGTACCTCACAGCACCTCACAATGGTTTGATGGGCTGATAAAAGCTCAGTAGGTGCAAGGAAGAAGTTGTCCCCACCCAACCTTTTTTTCAAGACAATCAGGCTCCCAGCAGCCCTACAAACAACTGCTTGACGGGCTATCTGTATGTGCACATGTTTTGGGCTGTGTGGGTGTGTGTAGGTATGACTTCTAACAAACCATCCATTGCCACATGCTGCCCTTGGGGGCAAAAAGGCTGCCTCGCCTTGTTCTGAAAAGGGTAGTTCCAAATGAGGCTGAGACTGATCCCTAGCTTTCCCTTTCGTATTTGAAACAGAGCCACTCTGGTATGGAACTCATGCTACCCAGACTAAGCTATTGGCCCATCTACATTATACAGGATTTTGGAACCATCTCTAAGGTTCCCCAGCAATCATAAAGCTGGGAGGGATTCCAAAGGCCATCTGCTTCAATCCCACTGTAGGAATCCACAACACTGACTGTGCTCCAAGGAGGCAACATATTTTAATGGCTAACATTCTGCTAGTGATACATACAGGCATAAGTCCAACTTGAGCCAGTGTGATTTAGTGACATGATTGTTTGACAAAGACTTCAGGAGACCAGGGTCTGAATTCTCACTCAGTCACAGAAACTCATTAGGTTACCTTGGGCAAGTCACACTCATTCAGCCTCAAAGAAAGACATTGGTAACTCCCTTCTTAATAAATCTTGCCACAAAAACTCCAATAGGTCACTATAAGTCAGAGTCAACTTGAAGGCTCATAAAAACAGCTTATACCTGTATATGTCTTTTTGTTTGTCATTGTGCAGGGAGGAATTTATCTCCCTTGTGCAATGACTTCCCACTACCCCTTCAAGATTCTCTTTCCTCTGGCACCCATATTCAACAGCTATTTAGTGGCCAGTGGAGAAAAGGAGGCACTAAAGAATTGTTTGACTGTTTCCTAGTAGCCATAGACACAATGTCAAAGGCACCCTTCAGGACCTCCAGGTAGGTCCTCCAGATATTGTCATTCTGTGTCTGGTCATGGAGGCACAGCCAGACAGTTCTCTAACATCACTCTTCACTCTAAATGGCCAGGACAAGGGACATAGGAGAAAGAAATTCCACTATAACTGAAACATCTTATAGTTCTGCCTGGACAGATTTCCCAATGCAAGATCTCAGCCCATGTCTCCAAGACACATTTACACACAAGGAACTGGTGGAACTGCATCCCAAGATAAATTTTGAAACATCTTCAGTGACACTTCATTGCTATTAGAAGACTGCCTCAGTTTGCTCTCCTGTGAGATGCCCTCATTCCAGTCATAGCCCATATACCATTGTATGAGAAACTCTGGGGAGTCTTAAAACCTCCAAATAAGAATTTATCCATTCCAAATCACACACAAACACAGGGTACCAGGAAATTGTTTACTCCGAGTGTAATATATCATTTGGTGTTCAGCACTGACAAGCATTGTTCTTTAATACCACTTAATTGCCAATGTACCTACAGAGGGTAGTAGCATCTGCCTCCCATGCCAGTGAGGCAGCAAATTCACTCTTTGTTCAGTCTGAACTTTAAAGGAGTTACTCCACTCTGAACCTCCTCTTTGGCTGAACCTATTATGGGAATAGGGTTCAGTATCTTTAGTAACTTTTCAAGTGCAGATTAAAACTCAGCATGAAGTCATCACCTTACTAATATTGCAGCCATTAGTCACCACTGTTTACAGATGAGCTGGGGTAATGTACATGCCCAAAAGAGTTTTGAGACACCACAAATCAATCACCCTTTCTATTGGGAAGAGATGTAGTGGAGCCAGGGATTTTTTTGGATTAGCATGTGGTTATGAAATAATCTGCCCCCCCCCCGCTTCCTTCTGTGTCCTACAATACCTGAAGTAACTCAACTCTGGAGGGGAAATAGATTTTCCCAGAAACAATGTATGATTATAAGCTACCCCTGTTGTATTTCAAAGTGTGTTGGGGGTGGGGAGATGGCTTGATCTTGAGTCGGCAAGAGACCTGCTCCCAATAGAGGTTAAAATTGAAACTGAATAGAAATTGTTTCTGATCAACACAGTCACCTGCATTTTTCAAGTCTCCCAGTGTTGCTTTAGTTTCTATAGTATAGGAACTGTGCTGGTGAAGCCCTGACTTCAACATTTACCACTGCTACTAGAAACTGAACCATGTGAGATATCCTGGCATTCTGTCCAGTTCACCTGTTTGCAGGAGGTGGGGAGGTTGTGCTTGAGAAAGAAACACACAAAATTCAGCCTTTGAGCCACTAGACATAATGCTAGGCAATCTATGAGGTTCGCTAGCATCATCCCTGGTGGTTCAGAAATGACAGAGGATAATTTCTGGGTAGCCTCCATAGAGGTTAGTCACCTGCTAGCAAAGGTGTGTGATATGGGGTAACTCAAAAATCTTTTGGGAGTGCAAATCCTCCATTCCTTATCTGTATATTCCATATCAGTGATTGGTATAGGAAGATCATACTTGACAAGGAGCTGTGTTATAACAACACACTGGAATAGACACAACATTAATGAATCACAAGCCACAGCCTCCTGGAGGGGTATTATTTGAGCTGGCATATCAGTTGCTTGGGGGTGCAACTCCTGTAGTTTCACAGTGTACCCTAGGGGAGCCACAAATTAAAATGCATTGTACAAACAGTACTGGGCATGAACAGGGATGCCTCAAGACTTTTTACTGATCACAGCCAAGGAGCATATTCTGCCCCCAATCCAAGTCAAGGAGCAGAGCACCAAGAAGAAGCCAAGTTATTTTAACACATAAGGTCGAAAATCCCTGGATACCTCTCCCTAGCTCTGACAGTAAACATACAATAATAACCAAACAACTAGCAGTTTCGTTATCCTTTCATGATAACCCACATCAGCTGGATGTAGGGACCTTACTCTACCTAATGGTAGGACTAGTCCTGGAAAGGATCCAATGCAGAGGCATCTCTGAATGGAAAGTTTTCAGTCATGGGGCCTGTTTCCACTATACAATTACTGCACTATGATTCCACATTAACTATCATAGTTGCATTCTATGGAATCCTGGGGTTTATACTTTGGTGAGGCAGTAGATCTCTCTAAATTTCCCCCTCTAAATCCCGCCCCCTGAAAATCATGGGATTCCATAGGAAGGAATCATGGCATATAAAGTAGAATGAATCATAGTGATGTATTTACGCAGTGTGAAAGGGCCCATGGTTTTATATAGGCTGGAGCGGCCCACCTATTCAGTAAGTGGAGGTATATAAACTGCTACTTTTTGACCAACAGAAAGAAAGAATTACAGTAATTACCTCTCCTGGAAAACTTCAGGAGTGACAACTCACTTTTTACATGGGTTGCAGAACTTCCTAAACTGTTTGGTATCAAGATTTTCAAAACCAGAACTGGAATTGTGACTGCTTCTGGATTTTTGTTTGTTTGCTTCCTTGGTAATTTTGGCAAAACATGCAGTACCTGAAGGATTCCAGAGACAAGAAAATTGGCCTTTGGACTTTCTGCAATTAGTCACTATTGCTTTGCTGTTGTTAATCTGGCTCCTCTGTTTTACCAGCTATAATGCTGTTTTATATTTAAATACCTTATTGTTGTTTTGATGTTTTATGCATGATGTCATAAAAAAAGATCATTGTGTCTGAATAAATAGATGTGTGTTTAGGCTGGTTTGCCAGTCTGGAGGGATTTGTTTTATTCAGTAATATCTTCCTGTTAACAACTGAGACCAGGAAGGTACTGAGCTGGCTAGTAATTTCTTGCTTATTTGTGTATAGCAATTTCCTTCCTGTGATTGGCCTGACTCCTGTAAAATCAGCTGTCATCACTGCCTGCAGAGTGACTGTGCCAACCTTCTCCAACCTGCCACCTTCCAGATAGGTTGAACAACAATTGCAAGATTATGGGAGATGGTGGCAGTTGTAGTCTAACACATTTGGAGAGCACCAATTACAGAAGGCTGATCTGCAGGCTGGTCACTGCATGTTGCTGTGTGGATCAGATTCTGTGATCTATAGGGATTTCAGGTTTATGATGAAAATCTCAAAAGCCGACTATGGCAACTGGCTCTTTTACAGATAGACACATAGACTGCAGAGGCAGTCAGTAGTTTGATGTCAGTGGGGCAATGAATTTTAATCTGAATTTTAAAGGAGCTACCTAAGGTACAAAACCTATTTTGGGGGACAGAATTTGAATACCCCCTTTACAGTTCAGACTAAAATCTAAGGTGGAATTTCACTGCCTCACTAAATGTGCATACCACCGGCCACAACTAATCCAGTTGCATCCCATGATCTGTGCCACATGCTGTTTATCAAACTGGTTTTTAACATTTTAACTGCATGGTTTAAATTGTTCTTAGTGTTGTTCATAATTTACTTCTGTTTTAGTGTTGATCTTTTATATTTCTAAAATACTTTTTTTTATTAAAGATGGGGTATTGATGCTGATGATAGCCAAGGGGTATCACTTAAAGGGAAGGTCCAAAGCTTACTGGACTTTTAAAAATGATTAAAATATAATAGGAATAAACAAGGAATGTTTCTATTGCCTCTTACTTATGAACAGCCCCCCCATACATACACCATGCATAAACAGTCTTAGATTAAGTGGACTTCTGGTCTGATTCAGCCTAAGTTTGCTGCCAGATATAAAACATTCCAGGCATATGTGGGACTATATGGCACCATTCAAACATGAAGCTATATAAACCATTCCTTCATTCAAGGATGAGGAACATTTGTGGCCCACAAGGTATTGGATCAGCATTCTCACAGTCCTTCAACAGGGACTGATAGGACTTGCAGTTCAACAAGAGCTGGAAGGTTACAGGTTTTCTATCCCAGGTTTAGCATTATGTCCATGAACAATAGTGGGTCAGGGCTCATGAGTGCCTGTGAGGCACTTAGAAGCAGTGAGCTACAAGGAACAAAACTGCCAGCAATTAATTATCCCTTTTGGTAACAATGATGTAAAAAAGTTGCATTTCAAATTAGAGAGAGTGTGTCTTACCTATGGTGACCCAGTGAGTTTCCATGACCAAGAAGGGAGACAAACCTGATTTCCAGAGTTGTAGTTCGACACTCAAACCATTATACCACACTGTCTCTCATACCTCTCTCTCTCTCTCTCTGTCTAGCACCATAATTGTATATATATTTTTAATGTTTTGGAACAAATTACATACTTAATTAGTTCAAAAGGTAACTTTCCAAGCTCTGCCAGTGTTTCAAACAACCCTTAATATAAGGCAGTCCTATACGACTTAACTAGCTGGCTGAATTAATCAACGTTAAGCTTTTAAGGCTGTATCTTACTATAACCCATATAGTCCATAGAAACTCTGTGTACTTCCAATTTTTGTCATCGTCCCCATCATTTTATGTTTAGCCATTTTTGTTCCATGAGCTTTAGCAAAGTTTTTTCTCCAGATATTAAGACATTTAGCCCACACAATAATTTCCTGCCATTTCCTCTGACCTCCCTCTCTGACCAGCACTCTACTAGTTACTGTTCAGAATAACAATTTACTTGCCTTAGATACCTATGTGAACTGTATATTGCCTTTTGCTTTATCACCTTTGCTTTTTAACTGATTTCTGTTTTATTCTTCCAACTGTGGACATTTAGGTCCATATTGGCATACTTCTCTTAACAAAGACTCTGATAATGAAACTTCTTTTTCAAAGTCTTTTGATGCCCCTTCAGCCCTCCTTTTTCTTCCTTGTCTTCTGGTTAGATGGATTTTTTAATTTATTTAACAGCATTGATATTGGTTAGAAACTGAAGTAGACCTGGAGATTTTCTGTCAGGTTGCAGTAAACAATGCAGTCAGCACTCCACATTTGTGGGTTTAACTTTTGCAGACTTGATTGTTCACAGATTAGTTGCTGTCACCTCTGCTGCCTCCCTATGCCATTTTTAATAGGGACTGCAAGCCTTGTGAGATTGAAAAACTGCAAACAAAGTGGGTAAGTCCCTATTAAAAATGGTACGGGGAAGCAGTGGAGGTGGCAGTAAACCCCATTCAGCCACCCACTTCTGCCTTGTGAAGGAACCCTGATGCCTCAAAGAAATCCATGGTGATCATACTTTTGTGTGTGTTAAATATGATTTAGGAGGACCTAGAGTTATTCACTTTATTTATTTATTTATTTTTACTTTCACAGGGGCCCTGTGCCCCTAACCCTAGCAAATGAGGAGGGATGACTATACAGTAAATCTTCAGATGTGAAAGAGTGGGATCCTATACAAGCTGCGCCTACTTTAGTTGTGTGTGCTTATGTACAACAGGCAAGGTAAACAGCTACTGTCTCCAGGATCCATTACCGAGCATATGTGAACAGCAAAACAGAGAGAAAAGGGGAGACAAGATAAGCATGCCTCACCAGCTGTCCCCAGCATATTACAGTCTACAAATTTAGCCACGAAAATGAGCATCACAGGAAAGAGACGGTTGACGAAAGAAAAAAAAATACTGCATGCATTTTGGAAGCATTCAAGTGGTCTTTAGAACAGTGGTTCTCAACCTGGGGGTCGGGACCCCTTTGGGGGTCGAACGACCATTTCACAGGGGTCACCGCTCCTCAATCCTGCCCCCCTTTTAAAAGAAGGTGGCCTCACAGCCAATGGGAGCAGTGCTTCTGAGAGCCCTGCGCTGGGAGGAGGGGAGAGGAGGCATGCTGGGCATTTCCCCATCTTTCCCTGCCTGGTGGGAAAACACTGGAGGAGCCTGAGGTGGAGCCGGAGGTGCGGAGAGTGGGAGGAGAGAGCTGGAGCCTGAATGTTAAGGCGGAGGTGAGGACACCGAGAGGAGAGAGCTGGAGCCAGAGCGTTAAGGCGGAGGTGAGGAGAGGAGACCCCGCACTGGCGGGAGGGGAGAGGCTTGCAGCCGGGCGCAGCCAGGTGCTACTTGGACGCTCGCGCCTGCACCACACACACACACACACGGAGGGCTTCCCCTTCAGTGTTCCTTTCCCCTTCATGCCGGCTTGCAGAGTCAGAGTTGCTTGCCGGGGCGAGTGAGCAGCCAGGCGCTGCTTGAACGCTCGCGCCTGCACCACACACACACACACACACACACACACACACACAGAGGGCTTCCCATTCAGGGTTTATGGCGCTGCAGCGGGACGTCTGGGAGGTAAGACCCCGTCCCCTCACCCTCTTCACCTCACGCTCATTCATGCCGACGAGCAGAGTTGCTTGCCGGGGAGAGCGAGCAGCTGGGCTCCGCTTGCTTCCCAAAGTGGCGGGGCTGCAGCAGCGGCGATCGCCCGGTCGCCCATTCTTTCTGGGCACGCCGCTCCGTGGGAGTTGTCGATGTGGCTGTCGCCTTTGGTCTGGCAGGCAAAGGGGGAAACTTTCCTGCGGTGGATCTACCATCCGACGGGGGAGATCGGTCCCTCCAAGACTGAGAACTCGGTCGGGAAAGGAGCAGGGGGCATCAGCCAACGGCTTCGGTTTGTGTAGCAAGAGCCCCCGAGGCTCCTTGGTTGTTGTTTTTTTTTTTTGGTTTTTTGACCCAAAAGTGCTGCTCTGATCCATCCTGTGGACTTTGGCCATTTCCACATTCCAGTGTTATAGCACTATGATTCCACTTTCACCATCCTATGGGATCCTGGGGTTTGCAGTTCAAACTGCAAACCCCAGGATTCCATAGGATGGTGAAAGTGGAATCATAGTGGTATAACAGTCTAGTGCAGAAATAGCCAGGATGACTTTCTCCTCTCGCTTTTGTTGTACGTGGACCCTTGGCACTTGCCACACGCACGTGTTGTGTTCTTCGCCCTGACTGTCTTGCATTTCTCGCTTTTTGTATGTTCAGCGTCCGCACTCCCTTTAAGGGAGGGAGGGAGTGAAACAAAATGTGTCTGCTTATGCCGCCGCCATCTTTCCTCTCTCTCTGTCCTTTCCTCCCTGCGCCTTGTGTAAAATGTGGGCTGTTTTGGCATTGCCTTTGGGAGTGACTGACTTTTTGAACTGTGGAAACCCAACATTCAGAACTAGAACTACTGCCTTAATTCTGGCATTGATGGACGCTTTCTGTGCTTGAAAAAAGGGGGAGGGTTACCAGTTTTTAGGCATTAGAAGTCTATCCAGAGCAGTGATTTAGGGCAGTGTTTCCAATCTATTTGATGTTGGAAATAACTAACTAAATAAATAAATAATAAATAAATAATAACGAAAATGATTTTATAGTTGGGGGTCACCACAAAATGAGGAACTGTATTAAGGGGTTGCGGCATTAGGAAGGTTGAGAACCACTGCTTTAGAAGATTCAAAAAGTTTTTGTTTACTTAGGCAAGTCTCATCTGATCCAGTTGTTTCATTTCACATGTGCATATTTGTTAGCTTAGGTTAAAGTTTGCTGAAACCAGTTGAACTGCTCTTTATTTTTTGTGGTATAGGAAGCCACCCCTATTCTTTCCATCATATTTCTACTCTCAATACCAAATGTTCTGAAAAAGAAGTAATGTCCAGGAACATATCTACTTCCTTAACTGAGCTATACAGTACTTGTATGGCTTTCTTCTATTGACTAAATTTATGAGAGATTTATATTTCTTTGTCTTTTGATGCAATTTAATCTTCTGGAGAAAAGCTTGTAGTTCATTATATCCTTTCCAAAGTATGGGAAACTGGCACTGTATCTTATGGTTATACAGCTTAAACAATCAATTTTTAATCCAATTTTCAGAGTGAGTGTATTGCAGTAGACTTCAACTTGGGAGAGTTGAGTCCTCTGAGCATTGAAACTCACTGGCTAGTCACAGTTTCTCACCACCTGATCTACTAACAAGCTTATTCGAAAGATAAGAGAGGAGTAGGAAAACCATGTACACTGCCTTGAGTTCAGTTGAGGAAAGGTAGCATATAAATCTAACTCATAACATCTATGGATTAGTGTGTTCTCTGGAGCTGCCCAACCAGTATCCATATTGCAGCTTAGGTTTATGCAAGAAGTTTGCAGTAGAGGAGCAGTGTCATCCCATTTCTCCTCTTTCTTTTAACAGCTGGCCTGCACATCATTACACAAACTGCTTTTGAAACTTGGTATAGTTTCAAAAACAGTGTGCAGTGCAGCATGAAAGGAGCAACTGCTAAAAGAAAATATGTAAATCTGCAGCCTTCTGCACATTACATGGAAACGTTACTAAATTTGGGCTTCAGTTCTCAGACACTACCAGTTGACTGTGGGATCCCTGGGAATAAGGTTGCCAGATCTCTGAGCCAAGCCTTAAGCCTCCAGTTTTCATGGGTCATCTCTAGGCCAAAGATGAGGGTGCACATTCTCCAGTTTTTGTGGGCTCAGCTAGAAGCAAGAGGAAAGAACTATGTTCAAATCTCTAGTGCAGCAACAGCTCAATACAGTTTCCAAGCATTAATTGATTTGTTGCTGCAACTTGCAAAGACACTCCAAGGGGTCTGTGGAATTGCATAGTTAGCTTCCTCCTTCCCACACTGTCTTTGTGGAGCACTTTGCCCTCCCTCTACTTTCTGCCTAGAAGCAAGTAGGTAGATTAAATCTTCCTTATCCTGTCTCACTAAGTAAGTAAGAAGGAATAATCAACTCATTTCATGAACTGGGAAAAGCCCCTTTAGCCAAATCTTAATTTCCAAAGAGGAAGATGTTTTCTCTCTGTGAGTGCTCGAATGACAAGCAGTGAGCAATTGTGGTTGGAACTTAATGCATAACACTTAATGACACCACCATGGGCTGTCCCTATGTCTCAGGCTTTGACCCAAAAGCTTCAGGGCCTGTGATGATCCTGAACTGAAAGTCCTACCTGGGAGTCATGGTCTTAAAACATTAAATTTTTCAAGTTCTGACCACACTATTAGATTTTGCGTGGATTACAGGAGGCTGAATAGTATAACCCAGGAAGATGCTTATCCCATGCCTAAATGGATGATCTAATTGAAAGAATGGGAAGAGCTAATTTCTCGACTTAACCAAAGGTTATCGGCAAGTTCCTATGTGCCCAGAAGATCAGGCCATAACAACATTTATTACCCATGTGGGCTTATTTGAATTTACAGTGTTGCCCTTTGGGTTAAAGAATGTTCCTTCAACCTTTCAAAGACTGGTAGATAGAGTCCTACAAGGATTAAAAGCTTTTACTGTAGCATATATTGATGATATTGGTGTGCTTAGCAACGATTGGGGAGAATATCTTCATCATCTACACCAGGTATTGGAACGAATTAAAGCAGCGGGGCTTACTATTAAGGCACCAAAAATGCCATATAGGGAAAAGAGAAGTTAAATACCTTGGTTATATTGTAGGCAGTGCTTATATCAAGCCTGAGAGAGACAAGATCAAAGGCCATTTCTACACTACAGTGTTAAAGTGCTGCCATTCCACTTTCAATCTCCTATGGGATTCTGGAGTCTGTAGTTTACTGAGGTCAAAGAGCTCTCTGGCTAAGAATTCTAAGTGCCCCTCCCTGAACTACAAACTCCAGGACCCTTTCCGCACGTTACCTGCTTGCGGAGGTGGGGGGTGCCGTTCGCACAAGCAGCCTCTTGCGCGAGGCACTCACATCGCTCCTCCGTTCTCCCACAGCTGGGTTGCTGGTCGCATGGCCATTGCGCGAACGCCCCGCCCCTTCCTTCCGCAGCGCAGCCTGGGAGCTGTAGGCTGCACTGGGGGAGGAAGCGCAACTGGCCCGGCTCGCCTGACGCACTGCAGGGCAGGTAAGTGCACGAGGGCCCCGAGAGCATTGTGTGACCGCGCACGATTTTCAGCTTAGAGCCGAAAATAAAAAAATCCGTGCACGGCCCGCTTTAGGCTCATGAGCATCGCGTAAATGGGAGTGCATTGTATGGACCGCCACTCCCATTTACGCAACGTTAAGGGGCCCTCTCGCAAAAGAAACTGCGTGCGAAAAGGGCCCAGGATTCCATAGGAGGTTGAAAGTGGAATAGCAGCACTTTAACACTGTAGTGCAGAAATGGTCAAAGCCATAGATCAATGGCCAATACCCACCACTAAAAGAAAAGTGAGAGCTTTTCTAGGTTTAGTGGGATATTATAGGAGTTTTATTCCTAATTTTAGTTCTGTGGCAGCACTCTTATCAGAACTAACTAAAAAAGGTTACCCTGAAAAGGTGATGTGGAACCAGCTATGCCAGGGAGCTTTTGATAAATTAAAAGAAGCTATTAGGTCAGCTGTGATGCTTATTGCCTGTGACTTTGAGAAACTGTTCACAGTAACCATGGATGCCTCAAATGTAGGTCTTGGGGCTGCATGAAGTCAAAAGGGTGAGGATGATCAACTGCACTCAGTGAAGTTCCTCAGTAAAAAGTTGCTGTTAAGGGAAAGTCACAGTGGGAAAAGAATGCTTGGCTATTGTGCGGGCTCTGAACAAATTAAAACCTTATTCATGGGGAAGGACTTTTGTTTTGAGAACAGATCACTCACCGTTGCGTTGGCTGGATCATACAAAGAGAAGCAATGCCAAATTGTTAAGATGGACCCTGTCGCTACAGGATTTTAATTTTGATATTGTACACATCAAAGGTCAAGAGAACATGGTTGCAGACTCCTTATCCAGACAAATGGAAGAAGGATAAAATGTAATGAGCGTAAAGGTTGGGTTATGTAATGGAATAATCCTTTAAGGTTACCCCAAGGTCTATATGCATTCTTCTACAAGGATAAACTTATTCATACTAACTATCTACCCTTGTAAAAATGCATACCTTGGAGGTGGTTGGATACCTGGCTGGAACAGCCTCAGTACAGGAATAGTAGCAAAATGTTAAGTTATAGGCCATTTCCGCACTACACTGGTATAGTGCTATTATTCCACTTTCAACCTCCTGTGGAATCGTGGGGTTTGTAGTTTAGGGAGGGCCTTTAGGATTCTCAGCCAGGGAGCTCTTTGGCCTCTCAGTAAACTACAAACCCCAGAATTCCACAGGACACTGAAAGTGGAATAATAGCACTATCACAGTGTAATGCAGAAATGGCCATAGTGTATTATGTTAATGATAATAATATATACACTGTTTATGTTAATTGGTAAAATGTTTTAATGCATATTGATAGACATATTGATGGTAAGTGTGTATTGAATAGTATGGCAGAATTGTTGTTCGCTCATCCTCATTGCTTTTGATGAGACCTGTTAAGAGGTCTCCGCAACGCAATGAAAGAGTAAAGGGAAGAGGCCTGTGACAAAACCTGAAGGGAAGGGCATGGTAACCAGGTCTCCATAGCGACCAGGAGTGGTTTAAAATGATTGGTTGGTAAAATGGAACCCTGGGGAGCTCAAGGCAGGGGTGAACCAACGGGGAGGAGAAACGGAAATTTAACTGACACAGGAGAAAGTTAGTGGGAAGAAGAGTCCAGTGAGCAACAAGGAGAAAAGAGCTGTGGTAGAGAGATGAGAAATAGAGTGAATATTTGACAGTGAATGAGCTGAGCATAGGCCATTTCCGCACTAGACTGTTATAGCGCTATTATTCCACTTGCAACATCCTATGGAATCCTGGGGTTTGCCAAATGGCCCCTCCCGAAACTGCAAACCCCAGGATTCCATAGGATGTTGCAAGTGGAATAATAGCGCTATAACAGTCTAGTGCGGAAATGGCCTATAGTGAGAGAGAGAGAGAGAGAGAAAGAGAAAAGGGGTGTGCTGTATTATAAAAATTTAGTTACAAAAAAGTTGCAGTCACAGTGTTTCAATAAAATGTGACTCTCTGTTTTTATAAAAGCAGTCTCACAGAGTGTCCTTCTACATACTGGATTGTACGCGCTACCACTACAACATTAGAACCAAGAGTACCACTTTCTTTTACGATTAAATGTCTGCTTTTCTTTACTGCTGAGAAGGGTCGGAGTTTAAGGAAAGCAGGGGAGGGAGATCAGTCTGGTAGGAGGAGGCCAAAGGGGGACAACAGTGAAATTGTGGTGGTGGGTCAGTCTAGATGACCTCTGGGTGTGAGGGAAAAGCAGTTAATTTTCTCTGCAATTGAAATCCCTCTGTGTTTGAAAGGAATACAATGGAACCTTGTATAATGGAATGTTATTGGTTTGGCTCGGCTCACTAGCCGTTGGCTTTGCTACAGAAGATTTGCAACATATGTAGACACTGGTGGGAACCTACGTACAACAGATCTGTTTTCTTTCTTGTTCTGTTTCCTTTTCTTGAGTATGTGATGATTGTACTGGAAAAATGTATAAATTGCTGTGAATATGAAGAGGCGGGGCTCAGACTTTTGGGAATGATCCCACTGAGATATTGTGCACAATAAACGATTTTCCTTAATTCATGGGTCTCTACCTCTGATCTATAACAAAATGGGCGCTGCAATTCCCAGTGAGGGGAGGATAGAAGCAGGTCTGTGTGTGTGTGTGTGTGTGTGTGTGTGTGTGTGTTTCCTGGCTTGATCCAGAAATCTCCCACGCCGTGCAGACTTATACACAAGACATGTCAGGCTGGGTGGCAAGAAACATCACAGGACTGCCTTTGAATATAGTCTGGAGTCTGAAGCTGGTCCCAAATGCCCAACATACAGTCATTCCAGATACTGGCATGGAGCAAAAAGTCTGAAAACATAATTCCAGCTCTGTGCCAGTTGCCCTGGCTTACAAGTAAGCTTCAGGGCCCAATTCAAATTGCTGATTTTAATGTTTAAATCCTGAACGTCTTGGGATCAGGCTATCTGAAGGAATACCTTAACACTTTACATTAAGATCCACTTCAGGGACTCCACCCCCCCTCAACATTGACTGTGTACTAGTATGCCAAGTAAAAGGGCCTTCTCTACAGTGGTCTCCAAACTGTGGCATTCCCCTTTTATTGATGTGGGCTTTGCCTCTTCGGCAGCGGCATTTAGGTGAAGCTGAAATGAAAGACCTTTCTCATCAATGCTGCCTTTAGTTTGAGACTGATATTTATTTATTTATTTATTTGAGAGCAGCTTCTCAGTGCATTTTATATTGCTGCCATTTATTCAATGAATATCACTTTTCAAGGGTGCAGTCAGAAAATCTAACTGGGTAACTTTAAATAATAGAAATAACCCCTATTCTGGGGCTTCATTATGTGGATGTTGCAGAACAGAGATAGAGACTCATGGATTAAGGAAAATCATTTATTTGTCTCAGTGGGATCATTCCCAAAAGACTGAGCCCCGCCTCTTCATATTCACAGTGATTTATACATTTTCCAGTACAGTCATCACATGTTCAAGAAAGGAAACTGATGTGTACAAAGGTTCCCACCATTCTCTAGCGTAATCTTACAAATGTTGCAAAGTAAAGGAAGCATAGCGAGGCACATTCCATCCTCCCTAACATTCTATCTTACAGAGTTCTACTGTATTTCTTTCAAACACAGAGGGACTTCAATTGCAGAGAAAATTAACTGCTTTTCCCTCATACCCAGAGGTCATATAGACTGACCCACTTTATTCTTCCACTATATGGAAACATAGGCCATTTCCTCACTACACGCTTATAGTGCGATTATTCCACTTTCAATATCCTATGGAATCCTGGGGTTTGCAGTTTAGGGAGGGGCCAGCTGGCCCCTCCCTAAACTGCATACCCCAGCATTCCATAGGATGTTGAAAATAGAATAATCATGCTATAAGAATGTAGTGCGGAAATGACCATAGTTAGGTTTGTGCTGAATGACTCAATCCTTTACATGCTAATTCTCAGTGGGTTCTACTTCTGTGTAAATATACATAGGATTGGGCTCTACAGATTTCTCAGTTGCACTGTGCTCTGTCTGAACAAATAAGGTGGTCATTGTGTTTGAATCTATTCTGTAAGCACTGCTCAGAATGGTAGCCCCTAGACCAGGGCAGACCCCTGAGCCATTGGTTGCCAGTCCGTGGCAAGTTTTCAGGACGGAAAGAAACAATTGTGCCCAATGGGCACAAATATAGTGCTGGGCCCTGGTTCACTGGGAAAAAAAATGTTGGTCCTCTCCATCACATAGGCTGAGATGCACAGCTCTGGGTAATATACGTGGCAATGAAGATTAGTAAGGTTGGATATTTTGTGAAAAAAGTTATATAAGGAGAGTTATTTAAAGAAAGAAGAATGCTTCTATGTAGTTGTATTCCAAAAATGCCTTGAAGTATTATAAATGCAGACAAGTGCCTCAAATATTATACAGAGTACTTTTATAGGCTATAGATAAGATTGATGTCCTGGGGAAAAAACCCAAAATATATGTGCAGGCTGTTAACAGGTGAGCTGTCCACAGTTAACAGGCATAACTGGACGTTCTCCATACTAAATAACAAATATGGTCCTTTTCGCACGCAGTTTTTTTTTGCACGAGGGCCCCTTGAGCGTCGCGTAAATAGGAGCATCGGTCCATATGACGCACTCCCATTCACGCGACGCTCAGGAGCCTAAAGTGGGATATGTGCACATTTTCTTATTTTCGGCTCTAAGCCGAAAATACTGTGCGGTCGCACAATGCTTGCGGGGCCTTCACGCGTGCAGTGTGCCGAACAAGCTGGCCTGGTCGCACTTCCTCCCCCAGCACAGCCTACAGCTCCCAGGCTGCGCTGCGGAAGGAAGGGGCGGGGCACGAGCGCGACGGTTGCGCTACCGGGAAGCGACCTGCGGGACGAAGGAGCGGAGAAGCGGCAGCTTTCTGGATGAGTCTTTTCGCGCGGGACGCCCTCCCCAGTCGCGCAAACAGGTAAGGTGCGAAAAGCCTCAATCTTAAGGCTTGATACTAGAAGCCTTTGAAGAGAGGGGAGACAGTTCTTTTACTCTGAAACTGAATGAACTGATTCTAAGGCTGTTTTTTCAACTTTCTGTCTGGAACATTTTAACTCTGGATCGTGTGGGAGCTGAAGGAGAGCTATTGTAGCGGTTGTTTCATCCGAAAACAATATTGCTGGTACTTTCCTGTGAAAATTCTAGGTGTGCTAGTCCTAGATGGATTAGAAGATCTGGCACAAAGATTCGGTGCTTGTATCCCAAGGAGTATAAGGGTCTCTTTGTATAACATGACATCAGTGGAAGACCCTTTCTTAATGAAATCTGAACTGTATGCTGACTTAGGTGTAAAATACATACTCTCACTTTTGATAAGTCTGAGGGGAAAAATCTCTTCAGAATAAATCAGTGTATTTGTTCTCAGATTAGAGTTGATATATTACATTTATACTGGCAGATATAGTGTACTGGTGTACCTTTTTCTGGGTTCTATGGGGCTAACTATAATTGAATTTCACCAACACAACTGCATTTTAAGTCTCAATATGTATTATTAATAACAGTATAAAACATTATATATGAAATTTGACACATATGCACTGTCCCCAAAATTTGATGCACACAATAAGGTGTCAATGCAGGACTCCACTGCCCCTCCGGCTAAGTGTTACTGCAACATTTGGGTGAAACCTTAAAGCTATAAATAAAAAAAACAAAAACAAAATAGAAGCAAATGCAATATAGAAATTACAGTACAAAGAAATAATACTTTGTTTCTTCCTAAATACACAACTGAAAATTCCCACTATTTTGTTCAAGATTAAAAGGGCCTACTTTTTAGCCCTGGCAAAACTGCAAGACCTCTCCACCTCCAGGTCTCTCTCTTCTTCTGAACTCAGTCAGAAAGTACTGGTTTTCCCAGCTTATTCAATGGGTTAGGAACAAGAGCATTGTTGAAAAGTTGAAATTGTCAAAATGTGAAAACAAAGCAGCATCTTTTTGTTTAGTTGAGTTGATTGAGAGAGAAAGTAGTGTGCAGTTGCTTTTCAACGGCCCACTTTTTGAACCTTTTCAATTACAACCAAAACTTGTGTGGTCAAAAGAGTGAACCACATGTCAAATATATATGTTCTGATTGTAATTGAAAAGGATCAAAAGAATGGATTGCCAAAAAGCAGACAGTTGAAGAATGGGGTGACTGTAGAGCCCTTTCCTTAGTATTTTCCCACCTACAGTGCCAAACCAATATTCATAACGGTTACACTGGTGCAAAAAAACATTCTAACCAATGAGAAATTTATATTTATGTTTCTTGAGTAACATTTCCCCTTGATATCCGACTATTAGACTTACCACTTGATGTCAAACTTTTTTGTAGTTATGTGATCTTATATCTTGGTTTTTTTAATGCTTGCCTGAAAATTAAACGCTGATGGATTGCATATGATTTTTTGTTTGTTTGTTAAATACAAATATGACAGAAATACTTGTAAAACTGGCCTCTTCCCATTACTTCTTGAGATGATTGAGTGATCAGCATGGGTTCATGGGGTCAGATTACCAGGCATAGGCATTAATGAAGGCTGTAAGTGAAGTTTGCTGTTGGGGCCAGCCCAAGACTTTGCTCTGTCTGAGGCTGAAGAGTAAATTGTGCCTCTCACCTACTCAACCAAGGCCATTTCCGCATGAGGCTGTTATAGCGCTATGATTCCACTTCCAACTTCCTATGGAATCCTGGGGTTTGCAGTTTCGGGAGGGGCCTCCCGGCCCTCCCGAAACTGCAAACCCCAGGATTCCACAGGATGTTGGAAGTAGAATCATAGTGCTATAACAACCTTGTGCGGAAAAGGCCCAAGTCAAGGTGCAGAGTACTTAAAGTCAGCACAGTTATTTTAACATATATGACAGAAAACCCCACAAGTGGTCTCCACCGCCCCCCACCCAGCAGCAAGCATAGCATTAAGGTGCAGAAATAATGAGGGGGCACATGTTTAGCAGACAAAAACTATGCTGCCTGAAGAGACTGTTTCACTGTGCCTAATGGTAGGACTGGCCCTGCTAGACATGCAGCCGGTTATTTTTATCTTGTAACACTTGCACTGAAGCTTTGTGTGAATCTGCAAATAATACAGCCTGATTATCAAGAGCAGAGAACATCACCACCTCCCACAGTTCAGGTTATTAAGACTGTAATTTCCCACTAGAGACACAATGAGGTTTCTCCACCTTTAGAGGCAGCTGGAAGACCAACAAGTGAAAAAGAAGCAGTGGAAATGCACAGCACTATTCTTCAGGTCAGCCCTGATGCAGCTAATTCCAGGAACCAGAGACGCTCGGATTGGAAAGCAAGAGTTTATTCAGTCAGCCAGGCTCTGGTGAAATCTCTTCCAAATACCAGAAGCCCCAAGCATTCATCTCTCCAAGGTTTTATACTTTTACATAAACAATTGCAACATTTGTCAGCTTGACATTTCTTGATCACTCACCTCCCTTATGACGCTCTTCTGACTGTTCCCAAACACTAAACAAAACATCCTAAACAGACATGCTGAACCAGCACCTAGCTAAATGGTATATGTACATATGATTACTCAAGCAGCTCCTCAAGAACTCACAGTTCATGAACTTGTAACTTTTCTTTTTCAATCTGCTCTCACAGCCCTGCTATTGACATGTAAATATTGTACAGACAGAGCCATGCAAGCTTTGTATTAATCATGTTCTGATTTTATACTCAAATTCTGTAACACGGCAGCTTGGCAGGAGCCGATTTCTTATGATTTATATTCAGAGCTTGGAAAAGTACTCTTTTGGACTACAGCTTCCAGAACTTGTAAGTTCTGGGAGTTATCCAAAAATTAATAGTTTAAAGACTTATTTGTTTTAAGCTCACGTAAAAATTGTTTGGGGCGCATTTAATACTGTAGCTTCTGTGGGACCGTATATAGGAACACTACAGGTTCTTTCCACACAAACAAACTTGTTCTTGAGCATCTTGGTTAGTTGCTATTCAAAAGATTTAATATTTAACATTAATATTTCACATTAATTAACATTTTAAGTCAATATGCGCTTAGTATTTGAAATTGTTTTGCATTGCTTTTATTCTATCTTATATGTTTAGTTCAACATGAATGGTGTGGAGATTTTAGTACATCAAGTGATGTACAAGTTTTACAAATAAATAAATACGAACCGGTATCTCTAAAGTTTGGAGGTGAGTGCCATTACTTCTGTATCCAGAAAGCACCATCAAAAAATAAGAAAAAGAGTATAAAAAGTAAATAAATAAATAAAATAAGTGTCCATATAGACATAAAGTATCCTGTGTGAACATGTTCTTGCCAGTCTTCCACATACTGTATACTTCTGCTAGAAAGTGTCCACTGTGCTAATATACCTTTTTTTTTTTTAGCATTCATTGCACTAAAACTTGTGGTCACTAGATGTCCTCATAACCTTAGGAATTTGGAGAAATCGAGGTGTAACTCCTTACTGTGTGATTTATACTTATGTCTGAAATGGCTGCCTTGAAAGGATCTGAGGATCCAGGTTATCTTCACTGTTCCCTTTCGACAGGACATAAGGATGGCTGACTTGAAAACACACCTTTCCCTATGAATGTGCTTCACAATGGAAGGTTCCGGAATGTAGGCCTCTTGTTGCCTTGGAAATGGAAAGGTCATTGCATAAACTAGGCCAGCCTCCATTCTTTCCCTGCAGGTTGGGATGAATTTAGCCATATTTGTGCATTGACCTCTCTGAGGGAGGAAGTTTATAGTAGATCTGAGGTAAGGATTGCCGCTGCTATGCTAACCCAATTTCCTCAACATTTGCCAGTTTTTGTATTCATTCGTATGCAGTTAACCATATAGAAATGTATCTGGCCATGATGCTTTTCTGTCATGGAGACGGTGTCAGGAGAAGAAGCTTCAGATGGTATTTATTTTACGTATTAAGGTTGTTGTTAAATGCACGTATGCAGGACCAATAAAAGTGCTGACAACTCAAGTTTTTGTCCTTTCCCCAGTTTTTTTTTAATACTATTGCCATCTTGATCACACTGTCACGTGGTTTGGCCACACATGTCTCAGGCTATTTCTGCACTACACCGACCCTTTTCGCACAGGCTTTCTCTCTCGCGAGAGTCCCATGAGCCTCGTGGGAGTGGGAGTGGGAGCGTCGCTCTGCACGACGCACTCTCACTTCCACGGCGCTCACAGGGTTGAAGCGGCGCGAGCGCGGATTTTATTTTCGCCTTGAAGTGAAAATCACCCGCACTCGCGCAACGCTCCCAGCACCCACGCACACTTACCTGCCGTGTGGAATGTCGGGGAGGCGGCTGGGTCGTGCTTCCTTCCCTCTGCGGGGCCTATAGCTCCCACAGGCCCCTGCGGAAGGAAGGGGCGGGGCACTAGCACGATGGACGTGCCAGCAGGAAGCGCCTGCGGAAGGAACGAGGGGAGAAGCGGCAGCCTCCCGGAGGAGCCTTCGCGCACGAGACGCCCCCCCCCACGCAAGAAGGCAAAGTGCAAAAAGGGCCACTGTTATAGTGCTATTATTCCACTTTCAACCTCCTATGGAATCCTGGGGTTTGCAGTTGAAGGAGGAAGCAGTTACAATTCTCAGCCAGAGAGCTCTTTGGCCCCAGGAAACTACAAACCCCAGAATTCCACAGGAGGTTGAAAGTAGAATAATAGCACTATAACAGGGTAGGGCGGAAATGGCTAATGATTGCAGTGCAGACAGATAGACTCAATCAAGGAAGGCAGGTCCCTGAATCTGCAAGACCTGAGCAGGGTGGTTGATGATAGAGTGGCTTGGAGATCTCTAATCCATCGGGTTGCCATAGATCAAAGTCAATGTGATGGTACTTAACAACAAACAATACTGTGGTGATAAATGTGCATGGTTTAAGCAGGCAACCGTAGATAAGCAGCAGTGTTTTGTTACCAGCTCTGCCATTGTTCTGCTGTGGACTCTTCTGAGCCTGCTAGTTTGTTTGTTTGTTTGTTTTCACTGTTAGGTGGGTATTGTAGTCTGAGACACACCTCCTTGCAATCCTCCAGTGAATGCCACTGTTCCAGAAGGAGGTTTTTCTTTTGACTATAGCAACAGTGAGGAACCTTTGAGCAGCCTAGTGCTTTGAACTGCAACTCCCAGAATCCCTTACTATCAGCCATGTTCCTTGGGGCTGATGGGAGTTGTAGCATAAAGGCTGTGAACATCTTTGGGGAAATGGCGTTGGGCATGCAGCAAAATACAGCAAAATTGGCCATGCAGCAAAACACCACAAAATCACAGAACAGTGGCATCTTGTGGTTAGAAGTACGGAAAAAGTGTAGTCTTTTTATGGCAAAAACCTAGACCATTTCCGCACGAGACTGTTATAGTGCTATTATTCCACTTTCAACCTCCTATGGAATCCTGGGGTTTGCAGTTGAAGGAGGAAGCAGTTACCATTCTCAGCCAGAGAGCTCTTTGGCCTCACGAAACTACAAACCCCAGAATTCCACAGGAGGTTGAAAGTGGAATAATAGCACTATCACAGTGCAGTGCAGAAGTGGCTCCAGTATAAAAGGAAAGGCTTTCTAAAGGGCAAAAGACGCAGCTTGGAAAGTACTTTGGGAAGCGATAGCTCTACAACACTTCCGGGTCCCGATCGAACCCATGCGGGGCAATGAATGAGGGGCGGTGAGAAACAGATCAGGACCGGGTCCCTGGGAGAGAGATGGGCGGCAGAGCGGCTTTCCGAATTGGGCCGGCGATGTTCAAATAGGAACCGGAAGAGGAGGGTTAATTATTGTGTGCGCGTTGCAACTTCTGTGTTCGGCCCCACCAAGTTGAATGGCTGCGTGAAGACCCATTTCTGCGTTTGCAGCAAGAAGTGCTGGAGGCTCAATGACTGCAAGGGGCGATTATAGCTGAGACCGCGACGGTGGCCGCGCATCTCTGCTCCGCTTAAGCAGTCCCAGTATTAGCAAAGGTATATATATTGAGGTTTTTTTAATTAATAATCGTGGAAATCTTTCTGTGCAGCTGGACGGATGGTCAGCAGGAATAAAGTATTGCTCCTAAGGAATCCCACCTCGCTTTCGCCCGAATCAAGTAAAACTGTTTACTTAATTGTTAAAAAAAAACGAAGGCAAAGGAAGAGGGAGCAAAAACTGATTTAATTGATGTCTTTGATTGCAGCTACTTTCTTTCCGTTCCCTATGAAGAATGCAAGAGGAGGAGAAGTTCAAGGAATTACACTGTACCAGATCCCCTGGTTTGTTTGATGGTCATGGCAATAGCAATAGCATTTATTTCTATACCACTTATCAACTGAGTGTTATCTAAGCAGTTTACAATGTATTTTAGCTAATTTCCCCCAACAAGCTGGGTACTCATTTTACCGACCTGCAGAAGGATGGAAGGCTGAGTCAACCTTGGAGCCAGGCAGGATCGAACTCACAACCTTGTGGTTGCAGTGCTAGCATTTAACCACTGCACCACCAGGGCTCCTGGCCCATGTATGGCAAACACAAAAAACTGGTGGAGGAGCTTAATGTTGATGTGGTTCATTTGGATGGGACAAAAGCAAGGGGAGAGCTCTTTAATGAAATCTATGGACCTAGCCAGGACCACCTAGAAGAAGGAGGAGGATGCTGAATTAGACATGTGGCTGGGGGATTCTTGCAAAATAGAAGATATTTGTTCAGTAACTTATTATTATTTTACATATGCCTGGCTTGGCTGTAAAGTTCCAACTTCTGTGAAGATTTTTCCCTTCTTGATTTTTTTTTTCTTGCTGACATCAGTCTCTAAAATTTGGTCTTGATTAAAAAGTATTTACCATCCATTAAAAAAAAAACTTTGGCTTAGGTGTAAGCAAAACTGTGTGGAAATGGAAATAAGTTGGTTTGAATGATAACGGAGTTCACGGGCTTCTCTAAGCTGGTGATTTTCAGATGTGATTGACTTTTAACTCCCACCATCTCCTGCCATTGTGCTGTTCTGATGGTTGGGGATTATGGGTGATATAGTACAATGCATCTGGAAGGCCGAGAACTGGGAAGGGCTGAGGCATTAAGTTAGGTATTTGCCTGCTGCACTTCAAATTGTAACATTAATTCAGGTGTTCTTTTTCTTCAGAACACAGCTCAGAGCAAGTGATTGTATACCAAAATAGCCATAATGGTCAGATCAAAAGGTGGGTTAGGCTTGAGACCTTGTGAGGTAGCGTGGAAGCACTGGTACTGTCACCTCTTGCACACCGCCGGGACAGGTTTGATAGGTTCTCCGATGAGAGATCAGGGCGTTTTCAAGGGGATGCGGTGCCGGCATGATGACCGTCCTCAGCAAAACTCACTGTCATCCTGGGAATTGTTGCATTGGCGGATCCCACTCGTCAGCCTGGGAGCAGATTTGGAGAGTGATGGTTGATCCACTCCCGATGTATTGAAGTCCCTGTTTGGGCACCAAAAAACTGTCACCTCAACTCTCTCTGGAGTGGCAGCTTCAGGACCTAATGATCAGGCAAAAGGAGACAAATGTTTCTTGATCAGGAAATAGTTTATTATCAGGTCAGCAGAACAGAATACATATGCATATGGGTGACTCAAGGAGCAACCCTTGATTTAGCCTTGTTAGACTTTTTATACCTGAGCATTTATGATTACATCAGTTATGCATATTCCAGAAGACCGATTGGTTGCATCACCTCCACCTTCGGTGCCTTCCACCTAGACCACCCCTCACTCTTGTGCTGAGCAAGCGCCAGGCTATTTCAGTTTATACCCTGGTCAGCTGTCTGGGTCAAACCCACATCTGTCTCCTGTTGTTTGTGTCTTGTCTGAACCATATCCTTTTTCTCTGCTTGTCCCAGCAGACCAATTTCCATTCCCATGGCTTGCTGGCTTGCAGTTAGCTGATTTTGAGAAACTAACTTGCTGTGTAAGCTCTCTAGAATGGGGGCTGTCTGATAAAGGATCACTGGTGTATGTGTGATGCTTGCTTTCAAATAATGTCTGCCTTCATCTCCATTTTATATATCTTCTTCTCCCCTCACAGTACTTCATGGGTTTATGGCTCAGTGGGACTAGAATCTAAGTCTCCCAAAAACCACAGCCCACCATCCTAACCACTGCCTGGCAAGTTGCATTTTTATGTTCTACTAGTGTATTTACCCAGCATTGCCCGGGATTTTATTTTCTCATAGGTAATACTTGTTAGAAATACCTTAGGAATTACTTTGCCTTACTTTAGGAATTAGATGCAGTTGAAATACACAGGTTTGAGATCTTGTGTCTGTAATTCCCCAAACTGTGTCCAATACCTGTAACTTTTGCCTATATTTCCCAATCCAATCCGTATTCAGAGTTATTAACATACAGAGGTTGGATTGGTGATGGAAATGCACTGCCCTCCTCTTTGCTGCTAGGCCTTGTCTCCATACCAACTGGCCCATTCAAGACAGGCCCAAGAGCTCTCTGGCTGAGAATTCTAAAGGCCCCTGCCTAAATTGCAGACCCCAGGATTCCATAAAATCTTCTCATATGAGGTCTTCTCTACCTGACCTGGACAAACAGACAAACTTTGATTTTTATTAGATGGCAGCTTCTGGTTTATTGCAGCCAAAACAACAGCACCTTAAAGGCTGACAAATTTTCTATGAAATACACTGTGTCACCATAAATTTGTTACCTTTTCAGGTACTGAAAAATTATTTTTCTTGTACATGAATAAATATTAATGCTTTTTGCTTCTTTTTATAAAATGTTCTTAATCTTTGTAAGAGTCTTCCACTGGCTTAGATGACTTCAGACAGACCTAAATATGCAATTCTCGGCTGCATCAACAGGAGTATGGTGTCTAGATCGAGGGAGGTACTGGTACCACTCTACTCTGCTTTGGTTAGACTTCATCTTGAATACTATGTCCAGTTCTGTGCACCCCAATTCAAGAAGCACATGGTCAATCTGGAGCAAGTCTAGATGCGGGCAATCAAAATGGTGAGGGGTCTGGAAGCCATGCCCTATGAGGATAGACTTAGAGAGCTGGGTACGTTTAGTCTGCAGAAGAGAAGGTTAAGAGGGGACATGATAGCCATGTTTAAATATTTGAAGGGATGCCATGTAGAGGAGGGAGTGGGCTTGTTTTCTGCTGCTCCAGAGACCAGGACAAGGAGCAATGGAGTCAAGCTGCAGGAAAGGAGATTCCACCTGAACCTCAAGAAGAACTTCCTGGTGGTCAGGGCTGTCCAGCAGTGGAATATGCTGTCTCGGAGTGTAGTGGAGTCTCCTTCGTTGTAGGTTTTTAAGCAGAGGCTGGATGGCCATCTGTTGGGAGTGCTTTGAGGGTGTTCCTGAATGCCAAGGGGTTGGACTGGATGGCCCGTGTGGTATCTTCCAACTCTACATTTCTGTGATTCTATGATTCTATGTTTTTGATTCCAGTGGGCCTTAATTTTTCATAAATATGTGTTGGTTGTTGTGTAATGTGAGCTTTGGTTGTCTTTACAGGCATCACAGATCTTGATCATATGATTAGTTTAATGGCAGCTTTGATTTGTGTTAGAAATATGCCTCTTAGATCTTAATAATTCATACCAGTGAGGTCTTTAAATAAAGAGGCTGAACCAGATATTCTCAGATCAAGCAGCTTGACCAAGATTTTGATCAAGATTTTATTGCCAATTCTGCAGAATTGGGTGTGCCCCCCCCCTTCATCAGAGAGAATGGCACACTGAGCAAATTGAACATCCCATTCTTATACTGTAGATCCCGGCCGCAAGTTTACTGTCCCTCTCGCCGATTGGTTGTTGCTATCGGGGTGCACAATCTTCCCAATCCGCCTACCTAAAAAAACTCTTCCCTGCTTTTTGATTCATTACAAGCATTTCCTTATCTTCTTTGGAAAGTCCCCTTCTTTTTGCATTACGTATTCTGTTTATGAGTTCTCCTATCTCCCCCTCCCTTCTGCCGTCCATGCATTCCTTAATGTTTGTCCTGTGCAAAAAGGGGGGCTCCGTATGGTTCCGGTCTGGTTGTTTTGGTCTAAGAATAACCTCATGACCTGTGTTGCTAAGGCTGGTGGTTTCTCTTGTCAAATAATTAACTTTGCTAAAGCTAAGCTACATAGTATTCTACTAACCTTTCTTGCTAAATAATATTTCACTAATCTTGGCTCCAGCAGAATCAATTTTCCTTTTTCTCACAGTTTGCACTTCACAATACACATGACTATCTACAAAATGTCAGGCTTAGGACTGACATCCCATCCTTACTAATAATAGTTGTAAGATAGCCACAAATGTGAGAAACTATTCTTTTCTTGCTGTGTTTACTTTGTCAGAGGATGAGCTTCTTGACCTGTTTATTGTACAGTTGTTATAGGCACAGGCACTTTGTCAGAAAAAGAAAAGTTCTTTAATATCTTGCACAGAGCCAGTGTAGTGCATTGGTTTGTGTTTTGGACTTGGACTGTGGGAGACAGGGTTCACACATTCACTCAACCATGAAACCCCCTGGGTTACTTTAGGCAAGTCATGCTCTCCCATCCTCAGAGGAAGGCAATGGCAAACCCCCTCCTTGAACAATTCTTGCCAATAAAACCCCACAATAGGACAGGGGTGGTCAACAATATGTGTTGGGGGGGTAATTTTTGCCCCTGCAGGCCATCCTCGCATGTCCAGATGCACAAAAGTGACGTGTCATTTCTAGTCACCATTTTCAGCTAAATTATGCCCAGAGTAATTTTTTGGAATTTTTTTTTCAAAAAATTGAGATTTGGGGTGGGAAAAGGAAACCATTGTTTTTATGGGCAGTTGGAGGTGCCTTGGCACAACTTTTGGGCAGAAACTTGCATGAACATTGTACCTTTTCTCTTTTTTTTGAGATTGCCAGGAGAGTTATGGGGCTGCAAAGCCATGGGCCACACTCTCCCTACCCAAAGTTAAAGGGACCTGCCAGCAGCCAGAATAGACCAAACTTAATAGATAATTCAGAGAAAGAGAAAGAGAATTTATGGAAAAGAATGAAGAAAGTAATATTAGTAGTGGTAATAAAAAGTAACTTTTCTATTTGATTGTACAAATAAATATTGAGAAAGGCTTCACTTTGTTCTTTATATTCTCTTTTACCGGTATTAACAGTCAGCAAAAATGCTCTAAACCAATAACAACGGTAGCTTCTTTCAGTAATTATTTATACAGGAAAAGTTGTTTTTTTGGACTACAGCTACTTGAATCATGCTGGAGTCTGGAAAAGAAGGTTTTCCAACCATCTCACAATCTCATGGCAGTTGAAGCACCTGCATTTTTACTACAGTTTATGGAATTTTTTTTCTACGTCCTATCTTGTCACTTTCTGTTCTAGGCAAATATTCCCGATGATCTGATCTGCAGCTGAAAAAGAATCTGCCACTTGGGGGATACTGATGATTTTTATAGGAAGGGGACAGCTGCTACAGTTATGGAGGAGGGATGTCTTCAGAAAAGGCTTAAAGCAGAAGAATCCAAGCAACTGTTCCCTTTGGAAATGCAGCCATCATGGAACTTCAGGTCAACTCTTGCATCCAAAGATGAGAATGTTTCTAGAGGAGAACACTGAAATTGTCAACCGTGGGACCCTGACGCCAGAAATCAGTTTACGACTTATGACACCGCGCTGCCAATTTTGGCATAAAAAAGCTGCCTTATGGCCATATGGAGAGCCCTACTGGGCATTCTACTGGCCAGGAGGCCAAGGACTGTCCAGGTAAAATTTCCAAAAGCTGGGTTAATCTGTTCCAGCAGAAACAACAAAGAGTCCTGTATACCTTAAAAGGCACATTTATTTTGGGCACCCTTACAACATAATCAATTTGAGATTGGAATTAGAATAATTATTAGTATAACCAGCTAATTCATATTCAGTGCTGAGTGAGTAATACTTTTTAAATTTATCTGCTTATGTATGTATATAGGTATATGAACTTTTCATAGCTGGATTTTATTAGGCCAGTTTTAAAAAGATTTCATTTGAATACAGCTTAGTTGCCTCACCCTTATTTTTCTCTGCCTCCATTATTTTTAATGTCAGCCTTTGGAACTTTTTCTCTGTCATTTATTATGTACCTAAAACAGCTTGTTCAATTCCAAACAAAAATGGGACATGCCTCTAAAAGGATCAACATGCCTTTTGCTGGTTTCAATGATTTATTTTTCTTAGTAAGTCTCAAGTCAGTAATTTCACCACGTGGTTGTCTTAGTCTGTCCTCATAATTTATTTTCAAGTCACTGTATGCCCCCTTTTTTTAATTCCAGGGATAATGGCCCTTGTCACTTATCCAAGGTCAGTCTTTGCTTACTAGAGCTACCATTTTTAGTAGGGTTTAATGGAAATTCTACAAGGGGAATTTTTCCTACGTGGAGATACACAGCATCTGTTGAATTTGTGTTTGTCAGTGTAGTTCCTCACAGACTTATCTAGGAAAGGCAGGCATGAGTGAACTGTTAATAGTGAGAGTGCCACAGAGTATGTGCAGAATGGCTTCCCTTAATGAGTTAAGTACAAATATTTTTCACCATGTCCTAGCCATCTTGGCTGAGGGAGGATGGCTTTCAGATGGAGAGCAAGAAATAAAAGGTTGAACTTTTTGTGTAAAAAGTGAGATGCAGCTGCCTGTGGAACTGATTTTTAGCCACTGTTTAATAGGCTGATTCTTTTGCCAAGAGGCAAAGATTCTTTGAAGGATCTGAAGGCACTAAGCGTACAAATGTGTCAGAAGTCAAAGAATTTATTAATTGGCAGGCAAACATAATACAAAGAAAATCTTCACAAAGGGTGAGGTTACTTTCTTGTTGAGTTGTCGGGATCTTAATGTGAATGATGACAGAGACAAACTCAAAGCTATTGTTCAATACACACAATACCACTGTAGCCCAAATTTTTGCTGAAACCCAATTTGGGCAAAATCTTGGGGCTTTATATAACAAAAAGCCTTGGGTACTATGTACAGATTTGGCAAAACAGTAATTAATCATACCTGTTGTGATGGTCTACCATAGAGAGCCTCTCTATCCCAAGGTCATCCCATCCTTACTGATATTGACTAAATAAAGAATTAAACCAAGAAAATCTGAGCTCCTTTCAGGGAATCTAACCTGCCAGAAGACTCTTGAGGAGATGAGGCATAAAGGAATAATTCTTGCATGTTATCTTCTCTCCTTGACATACGGTAACATTCCAGTGAGTTTCCTCTCCACTGCTGCAACAGACTTTGCTATGAATATTATTTTTACTGTTCTTATTTTTCAAAATGTACTTAGATACATTCTTGATAACCCCAACTTTATCAGAAGCAAGAAGGTTCTAGATCTCGGCAGTGGCTGTGGAGCAACGGCCATAGCAGCCATGATGAGTGGGGCATCACAGGTTGTGGCCAATGACATTGATCCTGGTAAGATACTCCCTTCTAAGTGCAAATCAGTTTCAGTCCACTAGGAAGAAGGGAGGGCCATATGAGATGGGAGAATGGTTTAAGTGAGCCTGTTGTGACAGATTTAGCTTAGCGCAGGCTGACATAGCCCATCAAGGAACGAAGACCATCAAATTAGAAAGCAGGACGTTTATTTATACTGCGCAGGGTCTCAGTGGAATTGAGCTTCCAAAAGACTGAGAACCCTGACCCCACATTTGAACAGATATTTATACTTTCTCCAAGAGCCAGGTACAAAACATGTTTACAGTTTCAACACTTTCAAGATGACATATTCTCGTACCAGGGAGGATTCTCTCCAGGTCGCGTTGACTCCCAAATTTCCCATGTATTAAGCATAACATGACCGCATACCTGAGCCTGATAAGATAAAGATACATCTGACTGGCTTATTTTTCATCTATTTTTCTACCTAAGCAACAGCTTTTATATGTTAACCCTTTCAGGCTTCTCTGAAAGCTTGGTGTTTGTTCTTGGTCAGTTACTGCTGAATGATTATTGCCCAAGTTAAGTTCTCCCTGGATCAAGCGTTACTCATGGACAGTGCTAGGACTGACCTATGCTAGGATTGACCAATGTTAGGATTTACACAATTTTAAAATAGCAAAGACAGGAGCAAAGACAGGATTTCTCAGGAGGACTTTACTTTGTTTTTTAAATGTTTTTAGTAACATATTTATTTTTGTATTATTATTAAAATTATTACTACGATTTATTTGAGCTTGGATACTGATCTTTTTGATTTTCTCTCAGTTGCAGCAGCTGCTATGGTGCTAAATTGTGAACTGAACAATATGAAACCCTTCCCTGTTCTAACGGAGAACCTGATTGGTACAGAGCTGGGCAGCTGGGATCTTATTGTCTTAGGGGACATGTTTTACAGTGAAGAGCTTGCAGACAACCTTCACCAGTGGCTGAAGAAATATGCTCAGGCTCCTGGGACTCACGTACTGATTGGGGACCCTGGCAGACCTCATTTTGTGACCCACCGAATTCAGCAAGAGTTGCACAGAGTCAGGGAGTATGTCTTACCTGAGGCAACAGCCAAAGAAAATAATGGCTCCACCACTACTGTTGTCTGGTACTACCAACCTTGACTCTCAAGTAGATTACTTTTGTGTAGGTAGTTGTTTTTAAGTGACAGTGTTGAATCACTTATATTCTGGCAGCTCAGATTGTGTCAGTGACAATACTTGCGATTCACTGTGCTTCAAGTCACTTATCCCAGCTGAAAATGCAACTTAAAAAAATAAGAACATAGTAATAATATATTTTTAAAATACTGCCTTTTAGTGCTCCCTGCTTGGACAATGGGAATAAAATGTGTGTATACCAATATGTGGCTGAGATTTTACTCTTTAAAAATATTAACAAAACACTATTTGCCTGAAAATTATGCATACATACATACAATACATGAAATATTTTTTCATAAAGGAGAGGTCTATTAGTGGTGGTTGGCCATGACAGAGCTGCTAGATAATTTCCTTGCATGCTTGTGGCTGAAGAACACTGGGGGGATGCCTTTATGTAGATTTCCTGGAAGCATTTGGTTGGCCATTATGGGAAATAGGATGTTGGACTAGATATACTCTTGGTTGGGCTGGTGTTAGGGGACATCTATACCAAGATATGCATATGTATGTTTTAAAAAGAGAGCCAGCTTGTAGTGGTTTGAATGTTGGACTATGACCCTAGAGAGAAGGGTTTGATTCCCCACTCGGCCATGGAAACCGATTGACTGACCTTTAGTGTGTCAGTCATTCTCAGCCCCAGAAAACCCCGTGATAAGTTCGCCTTAGAGTTGCCATAAGTCAGAGATGACCTGAAGGCACACAACAACATTATAAAATGAAACCTCTTTGATTCTGGCCTAGAGGAGCAAAGTTTAGCTGAAAAGGTCTCTGGTCAAATATTGTAGCTTGCACTCGGGCTGAAAACTATTATTTACTCTCACCAAGTTTGCTAGATCCCCAGTTAAACTAGTGGGCCACAACAGAATATCCATGCCCCCCAGACAAGATTCTGTCTCTCCCAGCATGTGGCCTTGCAGTTGGTATACAATCCACTAAAGAGACAGGAAGTACACTGTGGAAAGGAAATGCCACCTTTGGAGCATAGAGTAATCAGCTTAACACTTCCCTTTTTGCTAAACAGGATAAAGTAACAATCACTCTCAGGTGATCTTCAATCAGCGAGATTAGGCAATACACTGAGATGGTGAAAGACTGTGAAATACATACATTTAAGCAAGTGGTAAGGATTTTTTACTCCTGAAATGCTTTAAAAAGGATCTCAGGTTCAAAGATACTTGGTTCTAGGGATGTGGTCTGCATGAAGCATCAACCAATAACTCTTCAGCTATCTCCTTCTTCTGTGGACCTCTTGCTGAATTCATTGCTTAGCTTAGCCTTTGTTCTTTTTAAGCAGAAATCACTCTGATGTCCAGAATTTGGGATTTTGGCCAAAGAATTTCATTAGCTCATTCTTTCTCAAAATCCTGGCTCTAGCAGATGACCATGGTTGGCTTGTCATCTTTTTCTTTGCAGTTTTCCAGCCAGGAGTGTCAGTGCTCCCTAGCTTCTTGCAGGAGAGCTCCAAGGGACCAAACAGAGGTGACACTGTACACTTCTAAAATTTATATTTTGGAGAGTACATTCCATGCATATTGCTGTTCCCTAATACTACTTCTTCATTCTCTGATGCACGTGTATGTGTGTGTGTGTTACAGAAAGTCATTTTCCTTACTTTGGGTAAGCAACCTATCCTGAAGGGGCTTGCCTCTCCCCTGAAGGAGCAGACGTGTAACTTTGGAGCTTCTCACTTGAAGTAACTCTGTTGTAGAATGCCCTCTTCTTGAAGGTCTGACTGGCACCAACATTGATTTCTTTCTGGTGCCAAGCAAAAACATTGGCATTTCATTAAAGCAAGTACATAGTTTTAAACTGTTGTAGTTTTTAAAGCTGTTGTGATGGATCCCCTATCCAGGTTGTTCCCACAGTTCTAATCTTTTGAGCTCTTATCACACCTTGCCCTTTATCCTCAGGATCCCTTCCTGGATCTGGTACTTGGGCCTTAAGGTGATTGCCATATTGAACAAGTGACTGTGTTGATTAGTCAGCTAGTGGTTCAAGTATGACCAGCCTTGCCTGTTAATTATTAAATTAAAACACCCAGAGTGAGATATAGGAAAAAAAAAACAGTAAAATTTACTGCATAACAAAATTGACATCTAGCCTTATGCCGGTTCCACATACGGTAACATCTCAGTTTCAAATCAACTAACGCTTCTCTCTAAACTGTCTAGACGTTCACAGCTCTAAAAAACCCTATTAGGATCTCCATTCCCTTCTTCCTAACGGGCCCCAATTATACTTCTAACTGGATGTACCTCTATCTTTGGTTCTATCCAACTGTATTTCAGATAAGCTTCTGGTTTTTAAATGTATCTTCCATAGGACCTCCCTAACAGCATTCCATGATCTGTGATTGGCTGGCTTTTCTCAGCGTTGTACACTGCCAGAATTGTGTACTATCATAAGATCCTATGGTAAATGATGAGAGCGATTTTTTTGAATGAATGAATGAATGCTTTTGAACTGCTTTCTTTCCCCCCTCCTTTTAGCAACCCCTATAGAGTTCAGGTGGAAGAAGTAACTGTCAAGGATCCTGCAGGCAGAAAAAAAGGCTTTAAGGCAATATTACACAATGGTTACATTGCCTTGTCTCTGGTAAAGTACAAGGGGTGCATCTTGAAGATATGACTACCTGGCTTGGCATTGACATGCTTTGTACTTGGACAGCTATGCATGCTTCCAGCCAAAAGAATTGAAGGTGAAGTTCCCAGACTCATGTTTGTGTAAGATATAGCTATGCATGCAGATTTTAAACTCAAGACTTCAGTCCTTTTTGACACAATTAGTGATCCTGAATTTGCATGAATATTTATGTTTAAAAGCCTGGAGATATTGCTCCTCCACCCTGAAGGCACCAAGACTTCAGGTTTTGGAATTATAATTGTTGTGCTTCCAATGTAATGCCTTTTGGGAATGGTCTTGGATGAAGATTAATGAAACCTCATCCAGATGATAGTTTTGCCCAGCCATCAGTGATGACTAATTGTGCTTTCTTACATTTGTTCATGTTTTTGCTTCTATTTATAAAAAAGCAGTCTTATGTATAGGTCTCTTACTGTCCACATGTCAATAGATTTCATGGTTTGGGAGTTAGCTCAGAAATGGCCACACTGAGACACAAGAAGGTGATTGTCAATAGTGATTAGGATGGTTTACTGTTTAGATTCTCTCCAGTTGGGAACAGGGGGAGGAGATCTCTTTGTTAGCCTTTGTAGATGCTGGCTGCAGTGCTTCTAGTTGTGATGGTGAAGGTGACATCCTATGAGATCCTGAAGTCAGTGACAAGCTCAGTTTGCTAGTGACAATGCCAGTAGCAATACAGAAATGAGGCTCAAGTGTCAGATGCATGATTTCTATGTGAATAGCTTCAATCTTGAAATATTTCAGAGTCAACATGAGTTCCATATGACCACATCAGTCACATCAGGGAAAATATTGCGAATCATACCCATAAGGACTCAAACTGATACTTCAGATTGTTTTCCTTGGTACTATCCTTCATTCACACACAAATGTACTGTTCTTTTCAAACTCAGTAGTATCTTCAAATAAGAGCCAGTGTGGTACAATGTTTTGAGCACTGAACTATGACTTTGGAGACCAAGGTTCAATTCCTTGCTCAGCCATGGAAACCCACTGGGCTTGGAAATGACTTGAAGGCACACAACAGCAACAACAGGTATCTTCACAGACCACATTTTTGATGTTGCTCTTATCTTCAGAGACTGGACTTATGTCAATAATCTATTGGATACTTGAAGCCTAACTGCATGTAACTGTGGGAACTAAAATAAACATTTGTCTGGAGATCAGTTTCAGATATCATTGATCTTGCCTTCTAGAAAGGACACTATACTGTGAATGCATGCAATCATTTTAATTGGAGGAAGCAAAGCAGGGCCTGTGGTCTTCTCCCCAAAGCTGTAAACATTCCAAATGTATTTTTGATGTCAATATTGTAAGAGGTCGTGCAAAGGTATATATAGAGAGAAAGAATGTGTGTATGTCAGAATGTGTATCATGTTCTGATACATTTGCATGTTCATTCATTTACTCTGGGGGCATTTCTGGTAAGACTGGCACTATCAGAGTCAGATGGCCACTACCAGCTTCAGATGCTGGGGAGGATTGCCTCCTGCCCTATGTACCTTAGCTCCATTTGGCTTCTAGAAACGAAAACAGAATTCGTGAATAATTTTTTGTTTGTTTGTCTCAGGCAACAAAATAGGTTGGCCCATACCTGACCTTCAGAATGATCTGGGGAGGCTCTTCTGATGTCTTTAACTATATCGTTGTGATGGGCGCATGGATTCATGTCCCTTTCCCTAATGTTGAAAACCAAGATCTGTGCAAGATCTATGTCCATTCCCACTGAAAGTAAGTAGCACTGAACATTGTGGAACTTACTTCTTAGTAAGTATGCACAGATTCATGTTAATCCTTTTAACTGCTCCCCCATCCCATCACTTTCTATGGAGTAAACCAGAATGTTGATTTTCCACATTAAGTAAATGACAGAAAACATATTTGATACTGGCAGAATTTTGCCAGAGCACTTAACTGCAAGGCCAGAATTCTGTTGGTTAGTCTCAAGTAACATGGAGCTATTGAATCAATTGTTGAGGTAGATTCCACTGATTAAATGGGACTACTCTGATAAGGATTAATAACAGGATTCTGGCTGAAGTCAGGGAAGGTGACAGCTACAAGTGGGGTGACAATATAAAAGAGTTCTTGCTCATTGCTACAGCCAATTAGTGGCAGTTTGAGTCAAAGAATGGCCCTGAGCCTGGGTGCCATCTGTCTGCTGTTGAACAGCCCGGTGTGGCAGTGATTGCCCAGCTGGGACTGCCTGAGATAGTAAGCAGCCTTGCAAGTCTCATCTGATGGAGCATCCACGCAAGCACTGATATAATTCTTTTGCTGAGCACAACTCAGCTGAGCCTACTGCCAACAGAATAAGCAGATAAACTATATGGCCTTCCTCATTAAAAATAATGAAGAGGGAGAACAGGGCAGCAGCCAACAGCTGATACAGCAAAATGCTAAGGAAACTCATCTGTAGAGTGCATTGAAAAGACAACAGGTATGTAGGAAGGCCATAACATAAACCAGCTTCATTAATGTATTAATCATGCCAGCACACATTTATGACTTATGAGGAACAGGAGTATATATTACATACTTATTATTTCTTGGTATTGAGAAATGAGCTTTGGGGACTGTGAAAGGCAGAGGACATGTGGCTTTGAAGTCTGTAAAAGCATGTATGTATATGGTGACAAAACCTTATATAAAGGCTCAGCAAGAGAATAGAGGGACACATTTTCCTTGCTGGAAAATCTGTCCTTGGCATACTGTGCAGATCTGTTTGGTATTTGTTCCTATAGCTTGCATAAGAAATATAGCTTTGTTATGTTTTGTTATATGGCCATAAGAAATAGATGGTATTTGCACGAATATGCTACTATGTTTTTTCTTTTTCTATTTTTCTTTTTTGCAATTAATCTTATATGCCAAAGCTTTTTACAAGAGAAGGATTTATATCTCTCGGCTGAGAAGTATCTCTGCTCTTTTAAAATTGTGTGTCTATATGCAGGTCAGTCAAAACATTGTCTAGGAGTGAAACTTAGTCTGGGGAGAAACTTGACTTGCTGAATCACTCAGTTAATAGACAATATAGTGACGGTGAGCTTTCAGAGATGTCTGTTCATGACAGAATGTGCCACACTGGGAAAAAGTGTTGTACAGAAGCACTGAGTACCACTTTGCACAATATCCAAAAAAGCACTTACATTGATATTTGTTGTTATATGTCTTCAAGTTATTTTCTGACTTATGGTGACCGTAAGGAAACCTATCATTGGGTTTTCTTGCCACAATTTGTTCAGAGGGGGTTTGCGTTTGCCCTCCTCTGAGGGTGAGAAAGTGTGACTTGCCCAAGGTATGTTTCCGTGGCCAAATGAGGATTGGAACCTTCATCTCCAGGGTCATAGTCCAAACCTGAAACCACTACACCATGTACCATAATTGCTCTCTGATGCAATTATACTAATATTAAGATGTTTCTGTTGATTATATCTCTCAAATTTACTTTCTTGAGAAAGTGATGGTGTGATTCCTTTTTTAAAAAAGGGTATTATTCAGCTTCAAAGTTGCTGTATAGATGGGTGGGTTTGCCTTAAGGAAAATGCTAGCAATCTATACTTAGAATGCAGCCTGCTGGGATAGAGATGCAGCTGAAAGGAAATGCCTCAATTCTTTTTTTTCCTTTTTTTTTATTTATTTGTATCCCGCCTCTCCATATGGATCAAGACAGCAAACAACTTGCAAACAGCATGTATTTCAAAACATTTCTGTACATGCCCCCAACAAGCTGGGTACTCATTTTACTGACCTGCGAAAGGATGGAAGGTTTGGCATGATGAAAAAAGAGGCTTGAGGGTAGAAGGAAATTGTGTTCTCCTCCTTGCCTAGAATTATGAAAATGCCAGTTCTGGACCTCCTGATGGGTGCCGCTGGAAGAAGGGGGTTTTCCCTTACCTCGCTCTTGAGACTGAGAAAGTATGACTTGTCCAAGGTCACTCAATGAGTTTCCATAGCTGAGCAGAGATTCGAATCCTAGTCTCCAACACTAAGACCACACATAAGGGCTAAACTGCAGTGGTAGAGCCCCTAGAAACAAACACATTTTATCATTGGCTTTAACAAGTACCTTTGATATTTGTATAAATCCATGTTTACAGCTAAAACAAAATTATATTAATAAACAAATACAGGAAGTGTCAAATAACAAAAGCTGAAAGGATTGTGTTGGTAAGTCAATTAAATAACTTAACAGATTTGTGTGTTCTTATCTACCTAATCTAATGAACTCTTTTCTGAAAAAAAATGGCAAATTCGAGTATTTAGAAACATCATAATCCTGTTTAACTTAGCTAAGTGAGAAGGTTCTTCCTACACCAGGGATGGGAGTCACAAAGTTTTCCAGATGTTGTTGGACTGCAGCTCTTAACAGCCCTAGATGGCATACCCAATGAAAAAGAGTCCTGGGAGATAAAATCCAACACACTCGGTGGGCTACATGATCTCCCATCTTACACCTGTGTTTCTGTTTTTACTCCAAACACAATGCCCACTGCCTTTCCTATGAGCAGCAAATAATACATGGGTTGTCTGCAGGTACTAGTGTTGCAGGTATTCAGAGACAGGGAGACCACGAAGTAAAGGAAAAATAATTTATTATAGTTACACGTGGGCTGCAAGGCTGGAATAGTTTCCAAAAAAGTGCCAAGAGCCCTGAGCCCACTTTGCAGAGCCACTTTATAGCAGTCTGTGACACTAAGACATTACCTCCTGCCCGCCCCCTCTGAAGTTCTGTGAGGTTTGCAATATTCTCTGATACCCTCTTACTCCACAGATGTTTTCATTCCAGCAAATGTGTTACAGAACATTTGAGCAACTAAGCACACAGTGACCGCAACCTTGTATTCAACACAGGAACTTCTGCTAAACTGCCAACGCGGCATATTGCAACCTACTTTGACTTGTCACACACTTTCAGAGGATTCTTCTTATAAGATTCTATAAGCATATTTTATAATCATATATAGTGTCTCTACTTCACTAGATTCTTCAGGTCAGAAAAATCTATCCACCGCTTTGACTACAGCCATTAGTGACAGCCTGGATTCAATGAGAGATTTTTCACTTTAGTAAACTTGCTGTCCATATATCATCTGTCAACCACAGAATGGGCACTGGCTCTGTTTTACCAGCAGAGCTAGCACAAGCACTCCCTGAATCTTTCCAGTTTTCATAGACACTGTCTTTGCCATGTAATGTGAGAGAAAGATACAGGACAGGATCCAGTGTTGGCTTTTGGCAGAACAGTGGAATCTAGTGAGGCAGACTGGTGGTAGTAGCCCCCTGTGTGCCGCTAAGCTGGATCTGGAGTGCTGTTATATCCTCCAGAGTGAGTTTTCAGGCAATTCAGAGAACTATGGCAGAGTGATGAGAAAGGAATATTCAAGAATTGCCCCAGTGGAACATTGTATTTAAGCAATAATAATGGGTTTATTAATAACCCTGAATATTTGATCTATTATCAAAACTGGAATGTGTATATAATTATGATAATGGTATGAAAATTGGAATTAGGTGGTTTTTTAACTTCAGTGAAATAATATTTTTCAAATGCAGTATATTCTGCCAGTGGGCAGCATGTTCAATAAGTCTTCTTTGAAGTTTTGAAAAAAAAAAACTGCTTAATTTTTCCTCTGGTAAGACATGTGCAGGCACATCTATGCTCCAGTATATTTATATACTCTAGAAAGAAATTCAAAATAACTTACCAGCAAGACTTGACATTAATATATCTGCTACTTATGGTTACCTTTTGCTTTCTGTTATGTCAGAAAAATGCCAAGTTCTTTTTGGGCAGTACTTGGATTAGGTCCAGCAAAGCGGTTGCTGTATGTCTTGTGCCATTTCTGCACTAGCCTGTTACAGTGCTATTATTCCACTTTCAACCTCCAATGGAATCCTGGGGTTTGCAGTTTAACTGCAAGCACCAGGATTCCATAGGAAGTTGAAAGTGGAATAATAGCACTGTAACAGGCTAGTGCGGAAATGACCAAAGTCAACTTAATAGCAAGTAACAACAAAAATCTTTGTGCCTGCTAAGTTCTTTACTGGGCTAGAATTGGCATACTGCCCTGTAGGTGTCAGCAAAGAGCTACAAATTATCTAATTCATCTAGACACCACAATGAGGATTTCTATGAACACAAAAGGAATGGAAGGACATGCATTTGTAACTTCAAGGTTGATGCTTTTATTTCCACATGAGAAGTAGCATAAATACAATGTGGCTCCAGTTATAAACACTATCTTGATACACAAATGGTCCTCATCAGTGATCGTTGAGCAGGTAATTCTATGAGACACTTTTGTAAGACTTGTTCCCACGCCTTGCTGGCTTACTCTGTTTCCTGCATGTTGGCTCCTCATCAGTACAGCATGTCATATTCGGAATGTTACGGTTTGCAAATATTTGTTAGAGCCCTCCAGTGTTGCCCTTCAACAAAGTCTAAAACAAAGGTCCTTCTTACTTTGAACATCAACATATTATCAATACAACTACTGTTGAACAAAAAGGAACATGTATGGCAACTGAGACTGTCAGCAGGAACGAATACAGTGTACATCCCCACGCAAGAGATTTTCCCAGCAATTGTTCTTGCCTGAAAAAGAGCTACTCTTTACAACTTCAAACAAGCAAAAAATCAATAAACAGTCCATGAAACCTGCTTGAATTTCTTTGGTCCAACTAGCTGCTCCAGAGCTATTCTGGAACGATCTGCAAAACATGGAGGGGGAGAAATATTAAAAAAAAAAAAAAAAGGAAATGCAGAAGGGCTACAAACAAATTTTATCATTCTACAAGATATTAATAAATGTGAACATTTTTGTATGAGGTTATATGAACAATTGAATTCCAGGTTAGTAATCTACTGCTGCTATTTGTCAGATGAATGTTTTGCTGCCTTTTGCAGTTTGCCTACCCCTCTCTTCTGATTTTCTCCAGATAAATCCAGAAGGCATTTCTGGTTCAACAAGCTTTGACAGCTACTTTATGTTCCACTGTTACTTCTGCTATTTCCTTCTCATTTTGATATTTTTGTGTTATCTGAATTGCTTTAAAAAATGTGTATCTGTTAGAATGATTTTAATCAGTTTTAAGCCTGTGTGAAGTCATCTGGAAGAGGTGACAATATATACATTCAAATAAATAAACCACTGATTTTCCTACTCCTATTTATGTATTCATTTGTTTTATTTAAAATACTTCTAAACCACTTCAAAGGCTTCTAAAAAAGCCTGCATGATAAAACTTGTAATTATAAAATCAATATAAAAATACTATCAATAAAATCATCCAGCTCAAATTTTACATTAAAATCTAAACCACAACTGCATCTAAAAATCCAAAACTATGCACTAAAACAGGGATTGGGAACACGGGGGCTTCCAGATATTGTTGGACTGTAATTCCACTGATCGTTAGGGGCTGGTGGGAGTTGTGGTCCAACAAATCTGGAGCTCCATGTTTTCCCCACCTCTGTGATACGACATTTACAACTTAGCTTACTTGTCGGCATGCATTATTTTGTGGGCATGCATTATTTGTGTCTAACTGCAGCAATAATAATATTGTGTGTAGGTATCTTCAAGTTACCAGTCAATTCCATGGATTTCATAGGGGTTTTTTTAGGCAAGGAGTACTCAGAAATGGTTTTGGCAGTTCCTTCCTCTGAATTATAGCCTACAGTTCCTTGTATTCATTGGCAGGCTCCCACTCTAGTAGTAACCAGAGCTGAACCTGCTAAGTTTCCAAGATCAGATGGGTGCCTTTAGAGTATTTAAGGCAGGGGTCAACTGGTTGCAAATCCCAAGATGGGGAAATCAGTCTCACAGATGAAATGAACCACGAGCTGAATTGACTATATTGGTTAGAGCTGATGGAATTTGCAGTCCAACATCTGCTACACATTCACCACCAATGCAGTAAAACTTAGAGTGAAGCCAAAGGGAACAATTAAAGCATCAGGGCCTTCCTCAAAGCTTGCACTGAGAACCTGTGAAATCCCGGCATCTCTATATATTTGCCTTGCAACCCTTAATTCTGAAATGACTTGGTCTTTTGGTGCCTTTCCAACAGTCCCTCCTACTTTCCAACCAGTTTCTCTTGCCCATGCCAGCAAACCTGAGTCATTGAATTAGAGTTCTGCTGGACTCTACACAGTGTTCTGAAATGATACATTTCATTGTTCAGTTGCAGCATGTCTTGTCCCAAATACTGCCTACAGTTTAACTGTACTGCAAACTGCCCTGGGGTAAACCTTTATGAAAGTTAGTAGACACCTTACATCATCATATAATTAGAGAAAATGTGTGTGCTTTGGCTTATTACGGTGCATGCCTTTTTGTCTCTAGTGTTGCTCGAAGACAGTGAAACCTAGATGTCTGAAACTTGGCGTGGATACTAAGGAGAACCTAAGGGTGTGCAATTCAAGGTTATTTTGTTTTTTAAAATATAATATATAATTCTAGTTAATTAAAATCAGTAGCCTGCATCAGGTGCCACATTTTCCCCACATAGAGACCAATTTGGAATATCTTCTCTATAGGTTCTGTAGGCAGCTTCATCATATGCTTTTCTCTGCAGAAGTTATGAGATGTTCAATATTCTAACTTTCAGAGAGAGAGGTGAAGTATCTGATAAGGGTGAGGAGGAGAGAGTAGGGGAAAGGCTAAGTAAGAATGGCATGGAGGGAAGACCAGAGGAAGGAAAATGAATGGGGAGGAAAGAAAACAGAGACAGCATGAGGTTGGTTCTAACTCAGTGAAGGTGGTTCTAACTCAGTGAAGCTGACACACATGGACAGAAAGAGCACTGACAAAGAAAATGGTGAGGGTAAGAACAGAACAAGTGTCAGGGTGGCATGGAAAATCACAGGATTCTAACCCAGGCAAAACTGGGACTTGTCTTAAATTGAAGACTACCTAGGAATCATTACACAAACTGTTCAGAACTCTTTGGTAGAAAAATGGTGTACACATCTAATAACAAAATAATGTTGGGCTACTTGTTCTGTACTAGGATATCATGGCTGGAGATAAGCTTAAAGTCAAACTTCCAACAATCTCCTTAGCTTCCTTTGTAATGATCAGTTAAAGAGCGGATTATTAGCCACTGTTTTATGCTAGTTATTAACTAGCTATGTTGACAACTATTCAGGGAGGAGATTATCTGTCCAAAGCTCCACTTCCTTCTACCATCTGCTTTCTATCTTAGTATTAAAGGCTGCTCTCACACATGCATCACCGAGTTATCATTTAGTAAAATACGTACATTCTTATTTGCCATCAAGTTAACTTTGACTTATGGCAACTCTATGAATGAGAAACTTCTAAGATTCCCAGTCATCAACTGCCCTGCTCAGATTTTGCAAACACTGATTGTCTTATATCTTGGGGCAGCATACAATTAAAATCAACCTAAAGAATTTAAAACTATTTGCATTGGTGTTTAATGTTTTCTAACCCCTGTGATGTGCCTTCTTGTGCAGGTATTAATTCTCTCAAGAGGGTAAGATTGCTAGACAAAGATTGTAGACAAAGGCAACTATCTGAACATGAGGCCAACAGTCCTTTTTACAAATGTGGTATGTGCAAAAGCTGGAGCAAGCCCCTTTTTCCCCTTCCTTCTCCCCTAAACATTCCTAAACATCCTTCTGAGGTTCTCAACAGGCCACAGTTTACTGTAAACCAGAACCAGAATCTTAGATGAAGTAACACCTTAGTCAAATTCTAGAGCTTGACAATGTTACATCTTTGAATTATAACTTGCCATGGTGTCGGGAGTCCTCCATGTTTTATTGTTTTAGGATAGCAGTAGACTGAGGAAATAGTGATAGTAGGCTGTTAGCTATTCCCAGGCGCCAACCATTCCTTCTGGCTGGAATTTCAAAGGAACCATTTGGCATGATGACGTTCGTTCTTTTACAACTATCTTAGGAGAAACTGTCTGTTAAAGTGTAAGGTGGGGGGAAAACGTTCCATTCTCGAGCTTTAACGTCTGAAGACAGCATCCCTTACTATGTTACAATAAATCTTCTATTAAGTTTGTTGATCCGTGTAAGAGTGAATCTGTTCCTGACAGAAAGCTCGAGAATCCTTTCAAAAAATGCACCAATTGATGGACCAGTCGATTACTGAAGAAGAGCAAGGATCTGCAGAATCTGATGGAGCTACAGAAACTGAAGTGCCCCTGGATACCAAGACAAAATTGCGCCTGACCGAGGCTATGGAAACCCCCACAAGTGGCCAAACCTGGGTCTGGGGAGAAAAGCCACATACGTCGTTGAGACAACGCAGAAGGGCTGCTAGATGGGATACATCAGCAAAAGACCTATCCCTTTTGGAGGAGATAAAGCAAATGGAAACCGAACTGGAAAGAAAAGATGAGGAGATACTCGAACTCAAGACCATGCTACGCGAGATGCGCATCCGTCCCTCGCAGACAGGGAGATCACCAGGAGGAGAACCACGAGCGGCTGTCTCGGCGGCAGGCACCCCTGGTCCGCCCCAGCAACCAACAGGGCACACGCCAGCGCCACTGTTACTCAGAAATGTGGGAGACCTGAAAGCGACCTTCAACGGGAAGGGGGAGAAACTCTCCTTTTTTTTGACTATGGCAAACAATTTCATGATTGATCACGGCCATCTATTTCGGGATGATGCGGCCCGAATTCGATACCTAAGCCAGAGGATGAAAGGACTGGCAGCAGACTGGGTAGCGAACATATATGACTCCCGCGCCCCCGAAACTGAAAATCTGCAGCTCTTCATGAACCATCTGCGGGAACGCTTTGAAGACCCCCATTTATTGGAAAACACCAAATATCAACTGAAACGAATGAAACAAGGCAGGAACGATGTGGGGACGTATTCCCGTGAATTTAGAAACCTGGCCACCAAAGTCCCGTGGAGTGATGAAATTCTAATTGAGTTATACAAAGATGGACTAAATCCTGATATTCTACACGGGTGCTTAATGCAGGCCAATCCACAGACCCTGCTAGGTTGGGTCAGACTAGCTACTGAAATGGAAGGCATAACCCAGACTGTTCAGCTGAACCGACAAAGACAAGACGTGCCAAAACGACAACCTCGCGGTCCCACCGTCCTCAATGCTGAGGAACGGAACAAACGTCTCCGTTTGGGCATGTGCTTTAACTGTGGAAAACCGGGCCACCTCGCCAACACCTGCCGCGGAAACCAAGCTCCGACTGGGACTAAGGGCGCACGAGCAGACCCAAAGGATATAGAATTCACACATCAGACAGCGGCCGCCAAACAACCACTTAGACGCACTTCTAAGGACCCTGCAGCGGCGACAGGAGACTCCGATCCCGATGATGAAACCACCTCTTCGTCCTCATCTGACATAGATGGGGATTCTAAACCTGACTGCGATGACTGGCAAGCGGCGGGAACATCTGTAAGTACTCCTAAAATTCCCCATTTCTACGCCACGGTTGCGATTAGTGGCAGCGATGGGACTTTGCATGTACATAGGGCATTAATTGACTCTGGCTGCTCCAGAAGTTTGTTACACCCCAAATTGGCCAAACAATTGAAAACTCTTTATGAGCCCTTGGAATGCCCCATCAAATTAACGCAAATGGATGGGACCTCAATGACTGGGGGAGTAATTAGTAAAATCACTAAGCCCATCTCATTTCAAATGGACAAAAACAATTACAGCATGCGATTTCTAGTTCCCAAGGCGATGCAGTTCAAATTGGTCTTGGGAATCGATTGGCTTCGTGAATATAACCCCCAGATAAACTGGACTGCTGGCACTATGTCCTCTTCAGATGAAAACTTTTCTATTCCCCATGAAGAATTGCAACAAATTCCTTCACACTACCGAGACTTCCAAAAGGCTTTCCACGAAAGGGAGGCTGACAAATTGCCTCCCCACACGGACTTTGACTGTAAACTGGAATTAGTTGACGGGGCCACCCTGCCTAAACCGAAAATTTATCCCATGAGCCAAAAAGAACTCCTTGCTCTCAAGAAGTTCCTAAATAAAAACTTGGCTCGCGGCTTTATCAAGCCCTCTACAGCCCCCACGGCGAGTCCTGTCTTCTTCCGAAAGAGAAAAGATCCCAGCGCGGATCCGAGACTGATAGTTAACTACTCTGCTATTAACCAGGTTATTTCCTCCAATTGTTATCCCATACCTCTGATACGGACTGTTTTGGACCATCTTGTTCAAGGAAAATATTTCACCAAACTTGATCTTAAAGAGGCTTTTCATAGGATTAGAATGGACCCGGACTCTGAGTGGCTCACCACCTTTGCAACTCCTCTAGGTAACTTTAAATGGACGGTTCTTCCCTTTGGCTTACAATCGGGGCCATCTGTGTTCCAAATGTTTTTGAACACCATTTTCCATGACTTGTTGTATCAGGGGGTTCTGATTTATCTGGATGACATTTTAATTTACGCAGATTCCATGGAATCTCATGTGTCATTGGTTCGTGAAGTGTTACGAAGGCTTATAGATAACAACCTCGTGGTTAATCTATCTAAATGCCAATTTGACACCCAAACTTTTGATTACTTGGGATATAGGATTCAAGATTGTTCACTTAAAATGGACCCTTCGAAGATTAACTCCATTTTGCAATGGCCCGTCCCTAAAACTGTGAAGCAACTGCAGCAATTTCTTGGTTTTGCGAACTTCTACCGGAACTTTATTGAGGATTTTGCTGCCATAACGCTTCCACTCACCAACCTTCTACGGAAACCTAAAGGATCCACTGCGGGCAAGGCGCATAGACTTTGTTGGTCGCCTGAGTGTCAATCGGCGTTTGACCATTTGAAATCTAAATTTACGTCTGAGCCCTTACTCCTTTTTCCCGACAGTACGAAGCAATTCATTGTGCAAACGGATGCTTCGGACTTTGCCATGGCAGCCGTTCTTTTACAACATGACACCACAGGAGCACTCAGGCCTTGTGCTTTCATTTCAAAGAAATTTTCCCCTCAACAAGCTAATTGGCCTATTTGGGAGAAAGAAGCCAAGGCTATCCATTTTGCGCTGTCCTCTTGGCGTCATTTGCTTGAAGGGGCTCGACTCCCCTTTGAAGTTTGGACTGATCATAGGAATTTGCAAGCCTTACAGTCTGCTAAGAAACTCTCCCCTAAGCAGGCGAGATGGGCTGAATTTTTCCAGAGATTCCGATTTAAAATTGTTTTCAAACCTGGCCGAACTAACCAACTGGCGGACCCTCTCTCTCGACTTCCCTGTTTTGCGGAATCCCCTGCTACGTCCTCCCACTCCAATACCTTGTTTCCTGCCTCCTCTCTGGCTTCTCAAGTGACTACTCGTGCATTAGCAAAGACAAGGCTTTCTGCCTCCTCTCTTTGTGACTCCGCTCTCCGCGATGCTATCATTCATGCAGCGCATGCAGACTCCTGGCTACCGGCAAACAAGGATAAAATAGAATGGGTTGACAATCTCCCCTTTTATGGCACCAAGGTCTACGTTCCCCCTGCTGCCCGCGAGCAGGTACTTCATCGTTATCATGATTCCAAACCCGCTGGACATTTTGGGTTTTTGAAGACATTGCATGCGATTCGCCGCCTTTTTTGGTGGCCTGGATTAAACCCCTCCGTGCAAACTTACATTAAGCAGTGTGCCACTTGCAACGTTTCTAAATCGCCCACATCTAAACCTCAAGGGCTCCTGCAACCTCTGCCTGCGCCTGCTAGCCCCTGGTCGGTCATCGCATGGGATTTTATCGTGTCTCTTCCCTCTTCACACGGCTTTCATGTTATTTGGGTTGTTACTGATCACTTTTCCAAGCAATGTCATTTTGTGCCTCTAAAGAAACTACCCCGTGCTGACCAGCTGGCTGACCTGTTCGTTAATCATGTATGGAAACTTCACGGACTACCTTCGGTGATCATTTCGGACAGGGATCCAATTTTCACTTCCAAGTTTTGGACTTGTCTACTGAAAACCCTGGGAGTCACTCAGAAACTCAGCAGTGCTTATCACCCTCAAACAGATGGCCAATCTGAGCGTGTTAACAAATCTCTTGAACAATTTCTTAGGTGTTTTGTTTCTGAGAACCAGAATGATTGGGCTCCGCTCCTTCCGTTCGCTGAGTTTGCCATCAATTCTGCGGTTCATACCTCTACTGGGAAACCCCCCTTTGAAATAGTTTACGGCTTCCTTCCTTCTCCTTTCCCCCCCTCTCCCTCTCTTCCTCCGCTCCTCCTTCTGTTTCTGCTTGGGTCTCTAAATTTTCTGGCATTTGGCAATCCGTCTCAGATGCTATAGCATCCGCTAAAGCTTCCCACAAACGTTTCGCTGACCGTAAACGGCAGCCTAATCCCCTTTACCAGCCCGGGGATTTGGTTTTCCTTTCTTCTAAGAACATTTCCTCTCCTTCTCCGTCTAAAAAACTTTCCCCTCGTTTTCTCGGACCTTTTCCTGTGAAAAGGGCTATTAATGATGTCTCTTTTGAACTAGATCTCCCTTCTTCCCTCAAGGCTATTCATCCTGTTTTTCATTCCAGTTTGCTGAAGAGGGCACCTTCGCTGACTTCTTCGCCGGCTGATGTTCCTCAACGCCCCGACTGACTTGCTACTGCATTCATATTACTATTTAGTTTTCTTGTCTTTCTACTGTTCCGTGATATTTTCTATATTTTGTGTATCTTTATGTATATATTTTTTTAAAAAAGTGGGGCAGGATGTCGGGAGTCCTCCATGTTTTATTGTTTTAGGATAGCAGTAGACTGAGGAAATAGTGATAGTAGGCTGTTAGCTATTCCCAGGCGCCAACCATTCCTTCTGGCTGGAATTTCAAAGGAACCGTTTGGCATGATGACGTTCGTTCTTTTACAACTATCTTAGGAGAAACTGTCTGTTAAAGTGTAAGGTGGGGGAACGTTCCATTCTCGAGCTTTAACGTCTGAAGACAGCATCCCTTACTATGTTACAATAAATCTTCTATTAAGTTTGTTGATCCGTGTAAGAGTGAATCTGTTCCTGACACATGGTCATTCTGAAAACTATAGTCTAGAAAAGTGACTTTGAAGATTTACCGTCTTCTACCTTTTAGGTTAGGACAGTTCTAATGGCATCAAATAGTTTCATGCTTATTTCTTGTCACATCTCATCAGTCAACATTTTAAAATATGTATTACAAATCAACCAGAAACCTGCTTCAGTAACACTTCAAATCACCTGTTATCAGGGGGCATCCATGGAAAAGAAGGATGTATATCCTAGGACAGCAAGTGAGGACAGCTTCCACAGCTACATCTGTCAGATTTACACAATGCTCCATATGGATCTCCTGTTAAGTAGAACAAGTACTAGCATCAAACAGAAACAATGAAAATAAATGCATTAAAAATAGTTTAATAGTACAATCCTATACATACCTACTCAAAAGTAAGAGTACTGATTCCAGGTAAGTGTATAATGGCCTGCAACCTAAACAATATAAGTACATTACTAATAATAATGATTTGAACTGAACATATTGAAAAATTACCTTTAAATTGCTTGAACACTGTCCACTAACAAGGGCTATTACACCATTGTCAGTAACCTGAAAGGGAAAAAAAAGATTTCTTATTGACACAATAAATTCACAATACAGCAATTATTCAATTAAAACAAAAACATTAAATCAATTTAAAATAAGTTAATTATGCATTTTCAACACTATAGTCTGTAGTAATGAAACAACTGATATTACTGCATTTGAACACCTGACAATGCTGTTTCAGAGTCAACACTCAGCTTCCCCTGGTTTAAATTCCACTTAGTTTAATGGAACTTACTTCCAATTAACCTTCAATTGAATCAGGCTAAACATGTCCATCTAGACTTTTGCTTTTCAAATTCATTCCAGCCTCGTGCAACTAAAGCTGCAAGAATCCAAAGTGAGTCCTGGTCATGAATACCAGCCTGCAACCTGCCTGCCCCCCCTGTTCTTGTAATTCTAGGCAGGTAACCAGAATAGGCTTATCCATCTCACTTTTGATTGAAATACCATACAGAGCTGGTGACCTGAGGTTGGCTTTACTTCACATGTGTTATGCAGGTGGGTACACAGCTACCCAAATGAAGCTTTTGCTAACATTTCCAGGGAGATAGCCACGTTAACCTGTGTCAGTGTGAAAAGGAATTAGGGTAGAGGTAGAGAAGGAATCAAGCAGTGCCACTGAGACTAACCAATTTATTTTAGAAAACACATTCATGGATTTCAATCCACTTCTTCAGATGTACTGATGGGAGTACAATACTAATGCCACAGAGGACACAATCTGCTCTGTTATATAAATTCAAAAGGATCATCAGATTTACATGCTAGATAACTATTATTCTGGGTATTATTTTGGGAATTCCAAGTTCACTGATTGAAGTAGCCCAGCAGGGAAAGAAAAACCAGCAAAGTTTTGAAGCAGAAGGATTTATTTGAACTGCGCAGGGTCCCAGTCAGAAAGGAGACTGAAGACCCCTTCCCCACAGCAAGGCAGGCATTTATACTTTTTCCAAAAGGGTCAGTTACAGGTCGATTACATCAAGGGTCAGTTACAGGTCGATTACATCAATCAGGTACATCAAAAAGCCAGGCGCAGGAAAAACAACACTTCAGGACAATGTATTGGTACCAGGTAGAATCAGAGAGGGATGCTTCTTTCGGTCACGTTAACTCCCAACCTTTCTCATCCATTAAGCATCTCATCCATTAAGCATGACACCTGAGATAAGCACATCTGCTGCTAGTTAATTTTTCTCCTATTTGTCTACTCAAAGCATGTCTACTAAAAGCAAAGCATATATAGCAAAGCATATATATGTTAACCCTTTCATGATAATTTTGTGGCAGCTTTAGGGTTGTAGTTTCCTGAGGCCAAAGAGCTCTCTGGCTGAGAATTCTAAATGCCCCCTTTTAAACTGCAAACCCCAGAATTCTACAGAATGTTGAAACTGGAATAATATCACTATAACAGTGTAGTGCAGAAATGGCTTTAGAAGTGGAAAGTCTGCTACAGAAGCAGTACAATCCCTGATAACCAGCACTACACAAGTATCCAATATAGGAAACGAGAGAGAGAGAGAGAGAGATACATACACACACACACACATGTGTGTGTGTGTATGTATAGTTAAGTGGTATGACTGTGACCCTTAAGATGTTTTTAGTGCACAACTTCCAGCAGCCCTAGACATAGACAATGGTGAAAGATTATGTAAACTGCAGTCCCACAAGCTCTGGAACACTGAAATTGCCCACTCTGACTCTAGATGTTAGAGTGTACAGCTTGTGGGTAGAAATTCTGTCCTAAAATGTGCAATCTATCAGTGATATGGAGAGTCCATTATAAACCAAAATATCTAATCTTCTAGTTTTGTAGTACATGAAACACATAATTGGTTTAAACATCTGGACTGTTTTGCCTCTATCCAGAAAGATGGTATCCAACATACACATTATGGTAACCTAAACCTTATTCCAACTGGTGTAGTTACAAAGCCAGTATATGGTGCATTACCAGTTCTGGGTTTAAAGGGGCCTTCAAGCAAGATACCTTCAATGGGCCCCTCTCCTTTTCATTACAGTAACCCCCCATTTTTTCTGGGCTCAGTTCCAGCGACTGCTGAGGACAGGACCACCAGTGGCAACTGCTGTTCCTTGTTTACCTCAGTGCTTGCTGGATATGTTACCTCAAGGCAGGAAGGGTAGAACAAATGAGTTGATGATAATGGTAAGTGGAGCAGCAAAAGGAGTAAGGAGTCTGGATTCAATAGCAGAGGTCCTGCTATGGTTTAAGCCAACTTGTGGCACCAGCTCAAATTACATATCCCAGCATTGCAGGTTCATTGATGTTGGTAACATTACTTTTTTGGACTGTATCTCCCAGAATCCCTTAGGGCAGCATGGGTCCAAACCACTCCCTCAAAACCTTTTCCAAGTCCAAATACTTGATAGCAACCAAATGAAGATGATGATGGGCCAAGAGAACTCAGTACCACCAAGAATATTTTTCTCAATGTACTATTGAGATTATTACTATAACTGCTCCCACTACTATTATTACACATGCTTTTAGTTACAAATTCCCAAACACTGATGTTAATAATAAAGCTAATTCTGAGTTAGTTTTCAAAACTGTCTTATTAACTGGTTACAATATTCTGCAAAGATATATTTTCACTATCATCAATCTTACTTGAGTTGATGAAAAATCCACACTATGTAAGTGTCTACAGGCCTGCCCAAGCGCCTGCAGTGATGCATCTGTGATGCTGGAGCAACCACCTATGTTAACTATTTTTAAAAGTGGGCAGTGAAGTGCAAGGGCAAGGACTCCGCTGTCTGTAAGGTTGCTACATCGTTTAAAAGAGGCTTCACACAAATAGGGGCATGATGAGGCCAGTGCTGCCACACCTGTTCAACAGAGAAAACAAGTCATTTACATTAAGAAAGACTTTTACCTCCAGGATGCACAAAAAGAAACCATAATCTTAAGGACAATGTAAAAAAAAAAATTGCAGCATCCACAGAAAATTACAGTGAAACCACTTGTCTACTGAATAAGAAAAAATGTAATTGGTGTTTTATTGGGATTTATTAAGCTCTTAGTATTTCGCCTCGAGCCACCTTGTCAGTCACAACACACATACATATAGATGTCTTCTTTGTTAGGAACAGGATCATAGAGGTTGTCATCTGATATAGTTAAAGTCATGGACAGACCATTTCCCCTAAAATTAGCAAGTTAAATGAAAAACAGAATTGCCTGGTGATTTTCCTGGTGATGCATGTGGCCTGTCCTCATAGGACAAAATATTTGTTTGATTGGCCTGAATCTTAGCCTGCTATTATAGTTAATTTCTAAAATTAAGTAGTATACTGTTTTTTTACTCCCAGCCAATCCCACACATTTAACATGTATAAGAAGCTGTCTGAGAGAGAAGACAGCTGGGTCACTTTTGTTTTGAAAGCTTTTCTCTCCTTCTGACAGACTAATACATTCACCCAAACACATCTTCTGAGTTTCTGAATTATACCACAGTAATACTAACATCTCAGTCGGAATGAATTTGAATTAACTTTTACATTTTGGCCACTTCTGACAATACGTTCAATAAAGGCAGCTATTTAGTATACAGTGAAGTGTACTTAAGAATATCGCTCTGAATGGACTTATTAAGGTTTATTTGAATTTTCCCATCTAAACTTCCCTATTCTATTGGTACTTATGGTACTCTGTCAGAAATCAGCTTCATTAATATCTATATCCAACATTCATTTTGTAAGGGAGACCTGCACAGTTTCAGAAATGTTGATTCATCATGTGTTGGGGATCAAACCCCATATTAACTCTTCCTTTCATAATCTTTCTTCTAAAGTGTCTGAAACATTCACTATTCTTAGCATCATTTTACGAAGCGTGTATCTGAGTTTTTGTGTATTTTTCTTTCATCAAATTCCCAAACCTGTCTTCTATTGCATGATGGAAGCAGATTAGAAGACAGAGGAAAACAATTATACATAAAAGTGCAGCATATACTTCTTAGAAAGTTTAAGGATGGTCATCACTGAGATATGCTTCAGTATGAAGAGGCACTCAAGAGGTGAAATGAAGAAGAGACATGTGTCAGGGTAAAGCAAGATAGAAGACAAATGATGCATCAACTTTCCCATCAATATCTGGAGAAAATGACCTTTTTGGACTTTAACTCCCAGAATCCCCCTAGGTTGAGGGATTATGGTAGCTACAGTCTGACAAAGTAACTTACCAAATCTGTGATAGAGATATGGAATGAAGAGGTGATATAAATGTAACAAATAACTAAATGAAATGAAATGTGATTGAAGTAGAGAAACCACTAGTACCTCTGCTAGTTATACTGGGTGTATGGGAAATGACCAGAAAACCATTGTAATTTCAAGGAGGTATGACCCCCGTTTTGTTCCTCCATGTTCTAAATTTTTCCATACTTCTGCTAAGAAAGGTCTAAAAAAGACTTCTGGTATTTCTCCATGCTGGTCTGTTCAAGGTCTTCTGACTTGTTAAGCACACTGCTTTGATTGTTGTATTTTGTCTTAACCTTGCTTTGATATAATCTGTATTCCTGCTAACTTAAAATGTAGACAAAACAAAGCTGCAAATGATGTCTGCTAATTGGCACCTGCTCTTGGCTCGGGACATCTGTTAGATAATGAATGCTGGGAGGAACCCAAAAGATAGCCTGTGACCTTGACAGTTGAAAGGAGTGGGTACATAAAAGGGTCTCATTTGCTGTTCCTTTCTGGGCTCCAGGACAGCTGATAGCAAGAATCTTTGCTTGGTAAAGAAATCCATCTTTATGTTATCTAGACATCATAGGCTTAACAGGGTTTCATCTGTATGCTGATATTGTTTGTATACTTATGTTGCTTAAATTGCTTGCTGTTTAATAAAATTTAAGGCTTTCCCTCTTCAACTGCTGTCATTTGTTGCCTCTGAATCTCTGAAAATGAACCCTTTGCCTTTGGTGAACTGGCCAATTGGCAGCCAGCATGACCAATGCCCATTATGGTTGGGAGAGTTTGGATGTTGCAGTCCACAAAAGGTATCATTCTACAGGTCAAAAAATGAGGTTATCTTAACAGCATTAGATCTGGGAGAAATAAGCATTAAAATGAAAAGGGAAAAGAAACAAACTTTGTTGTGGTGGGAGGACTGAAAGAGTGAAGAAAAGGGCTGCTGCAAAGGGCAAGAATATAAGCAAAAAGGTTGAAGAAACAGAGGCATGATAAGATACAGTGAAGGAGCTCTGAACTGAAGCTCTTAATCAGCCTGACAGCATCCTCTCTGTTTAAAACACAGTCTCCTGCAGTGTGAGGCCAATGAAACTCAAGCAGCTAAATCAGTAGGTGAACTTAAGTGAAAGCTTGCATTAAAAAGTTATTCTTGTTCAAGAGCTGTTTTGTACAACTTCCCTTAAAGTGTATAATAATGAGAATTAGTTTCTTGCTTTTGTTCAATGGTAGGTATGCATATGATTGTATTAGCACTATTTCTCCTTCAGCACAGCTGAATACAATTGTGTTTTCTGAAGTGAGACTCTTTTCCTCTTTGTGTTGTTAACAGCCGTCAAGTCAACTTCAGCAACTTCAGGTAATTACTTCTTTCTGTTCAAAACACTCAATTCTTACAGTACTTTAAAGATTAACGTATTTATTATAGCATTAACTTTCAAGGGTAGCTGTGTTGGCCATGCAGCAAAATACAATAAAATACAAAATCCACAGTGATATCTTTATTGGGTCAACAAAATGCACAAAATACACCATGCAAGCTTTCAAAGCTTCACTGGGTTCTTCATCAGGCAAAGAAGTCAAAAATCATACAGAAGAAAAGTGGTGATGTTACAGTCACAGACTTACATTTTGTCCTGTGTGTTACTGCTTTTGTCCATTAAGGTCTAGTACAGTGGCTCCCAACCTTTTTTCACTTATGTACCCCTTGGCAGTCCATTTCCATAAATTACACCTTTCATATTAGCAAAATGTTTGAAATTAATATAGTTGCTGTTAATTCAAATATGTATCTTGTCACTGTAAATAAACCCCCTAATGGGGTTAACAAGCAATGGAATAATAAGGTGAATAGACAGTGCATATATATTTATATTCAAAACTCAAAAGATAACTGAATGCTGCTCAAAGAGTGACTGAAGTATCCACTTATATATACACACCGGTCAGGTGCAACAGTACCTGTATGTTCATGAAGCAGAGAAGATTGGAAGCTGAGCCTGTGAAGGGAATGTGACATGGTCACAACACACTGTTTAGGGAGGGACTCTCCACCACACATCAAAATAAAAAAGCGAGAAAATAGGGTTTTTCTCTAGGTTAGGTAACAAAGGAAACCCACCTTGTCACTCATCATAACATTCAATTAATTTCACAACTTTTGACTGGTATCTTGTCTTACATTGTTGACATATGTGCCTTTTTCTGCCATTATTCATTTTTTCCCCACAAAGCTCTAAATGTCTTGGTTTGTACCCCTGGGAGTACACACACCCCAGGTCAGGAGTCACTGGTCTAGAAGAATATCAATGCAAGCAGAGGCCACTCCCCTTCTTGGCCATGTGGGGAGTGGGCACAAAAGGCATTAAAACACAGGCAATAAAATTTCAAGTCTATTAGCAGCAGCAGCAGAGTAAGGTCCATCAAGATCCAGGCAAACCTTGTCCTGTGGGAGGCCATCTGCCCCTTTCTTAGACAGAGAACACTGGATTTCTCAAGAAATCACTGTACTGCTATATCTGGGGGGAAAAATTAGGTGCTGTATAGGCAAAACCTGCCAAATGCAATCCAAATGAAAGAGTTTTACTTTTGCTGGTGGTAATCCTGTATGATTTTTAATATCTTTGCCTGATTAAGAAGCCAGTGAAGCTTTGAAAGCCTGCATGATAGATGTATTTTGTGCATTTTAGTTGGCCCAATAAAAATATCACTGTTTTGTGGATTTTAAATTTCACAGACTATTGCTCACATAGTCCACAACAGCTCAAGCAATAACAAAAGGGTTAGCTTTCAAAATATTGTAGGATCCTTTGACGTTTTTGCTGCAATATGAAAATTGCAGATTTAGCCAAGTGTTAGAACACTAGAAAAATGAGAACACATCAGAATACAGTGTGGCTAGGCAATTTGTAATACAGTTTTAAAAAGGCTTGCTACCTGCTGACATCTATGACAACCTAAATTGTAGAATCACCAAATTAAGAGGGACAGCTTTAATATCCTGGAGGATAGGATCAGAATTCAAAATGACCTTGACAAATCAGAGAGCTGGGACAAAACTAACAAAATGAATTTTACAGGGAGAAAGATAGGATATCAAAACTATCAAGTAAGAATCAAGAGTGTATTTCTATAACATTAATAATTGACAAAGTGCTTTGCAGAGGAAAATGCAAAAAAAGATTAATCTCTGCTTTGAGAATTGTCTGTTATTTATGATTAAAATGTATACCTTGCCCTTCAGCTACTTGAGTTAGCTTATGATAAAATAATATAAAACCCCCAAAATAAAAAGTACTAAAAACAGCAAGTCTATAAAAGTAACATGAAACCAGTATCAGACAGATCAACAAAAAGTCATCCACCTTCAACTGGTACCAGAAACACATCAGTGTGGGCACCAAGAAGGCCTGCCAATCAAGAACATATCATACTAGGGTGCCCCTCCTCAACCCACTGCATTTCAGATTCTGGGGAAATTCAAGGGAATGTGCTTTAATGAAACTTCTGATTACAATTTCAAACAGCTAAGGGAGACAACTGGGAGACAATAGCTCAGTAGTGGCACACTTGCTTTGCCTGTAGCAAGTCTAAAGTTCAGTGTCTGGCAACCCCATTTGAAACCCCCCCCCCACAAAGATCTGACATCTGCCAAAGAACTATGAAGAGCTGCTGCTAGTCAATGTAGACAGTACTAGAGGGTAGGTGGAAGCCAACTTCCTGTGCCACATTAAAAATATCAAAGCTACAGTAGGGCCACATGTAACGTGAGGGATCTGTTATAAGTTTTTCACATATAATATGGAACTCCCTCACTACTGGCAGTCAGCCTGAGATTGTTAATAGTGCCTTCAGCAGGAACATGACAGTGGGACATGTGTGTGCTGACTATGCTCTACCATTTGCTCTTTCATCCCAAATGAAAGAGCAGGGTTGGCACACATGCTTGGTGCCATGTCTCTGCTGAAGGATCTGGACACACACACACACACATACACACACACTCAGTGTCCCTGCCAGAGGTGCTGGATGGCCTGCAATTGCTGGGACCACTGCCGCCTTGTCCAGTGGCTTTGCCAAGGACGTACAGCGGGGGTGTATGTGTGCTGATCTTGCTTTTTCATTCCCAAAGAAGACAACAGGATTGGCATCCCACACCACTGCATTTAACTGAAACTGCACTGCACAAACTCATGTTCAGCCTGGGCCTACTGTATAAAGAAACAGCACAGGTACAGTCTCTAGAGCAGAACAGAGAAACTCAAGGTGTTTGGCCTATAGGTATTAAGCAATTATTTTTAAAACTCAGTTTGAAAACAAACAAACAAACAAACCCCAAAATAAAACTTGACTTCCTCCTGTCAGTGTCTTCTCAAATAACTACCACACAGAATACATACCTTCTGAAGTAACACTCAGCCTGTTGTCTTTCCAAACATTTACATTTATTTTTTTAAGTTGCTTGCAATTACAAAGCTGTAGCAGGGCATTATCTGAGATATCACAGTCCCGAAGGTCTAGAGCCTCCACTGCAGGGTGCAGAACCTAAAACACAAAAATCTCAGTCACACTTAACATTCTCCTTCCATTCTCAGCTGGCTGATCTTGGAAGCTAATCATAGTCAGATCTAGTTAGTAGTTGGATGAGAGACTGCCAATGAATACTATGTGCTGTAGCCTGTATTTCAGAGGAAGGGACTAGCAAAATCACCTCTATGTATCCCTTACCTAAGAAAACTCTATGAAATTCATGAGATCATCATAAATTGACAGGCAGCTTGAAGGCGTGCACACAAATTGGAGGAGTCTGAATATAGCTCAAACGCCTCTAAAAATTATTGGATGATGTTAGTATCTGTCACACTCTGTGCTTTTCCAGCTGCTGGAAAAGGACAACTTGAAAATTTGCCTTTGTGGCTATGGGTAATCTCTATCATAGAGAGCAGCTGTGTGTATGTGACCCTTGCAGATAAAGAGCTTTATTTGGGAGCCCATCACTTGAGGAAGCTGCAAGTTGAGAGGAACTCTAAGACAGTTTTTGTTTACAGTTGTGAAGGCAGTGGATATGCTTTTCCCTGAATAATATTAGGCAAACAAAGTGGCCGGAAAAATTGCTTTATAGTATACTCCACTCTTTATATTGAGCTTGGTGCTTCAACAAACTCCATCATTTATCTGAGTTACAATTCTGAATAAGCAACTCTGCTGGGATGCAATTTCAAGCCTTGATTTTCAGGGGTAAAAAAAACCTGTCCTCTACTAAGTCTACCATACAAGAAGTGCTAACACAAAGTTTCACCTCTGAAATCATTACCTCAAGAGCATTTAAAAGTACAGGTATACCTAGTTAATGAAGTAGATGGCATTAGTTCTTTAACAGAAAATCTAAGTCTCCATTCAGTGATTGCATTTTAATAACAATATATACTGCAGCGGTTCTCAACATGTGGGTCGCGACCCCTTTGGGGGTCGAACGACCCTTTCAGAGGGGTCGCCTAAGACCATCGGAAAATATGTATTTCCGATGGTCTTAGGCTCTATTCCCTCCTTGGTGGTGGTGCACAAGCGTGAGCCACGCGCTCGCATCAAAGGAGGCAGGAGGACGCGAGCACGTGGCTCACACTTGTGCATCACCACTCCTGGGCCTTTTCCGCATGTTACCTTATCACGGAGGTGGGGGGTGCCGTTCGCGCAAGCAAGTTCTTGCGCTAGGTGCTCTCTTCGCTGCTCCTTCATCCCGCAGCTGGCTTCCTGGTCGCGCGACCACCCCGCCCCTTCCTTCCGCAGTGCAGCCTGTAGAGCCCGGGGAGGTTCTTGGAGTTTTTTCCCGGGGGAGACGCGTGGCTCTTCTTGCCCCCCGTCCTGGCCGGCGAGGCGGTCTTTGTGGGGGGGCATTGTAAATTATAAATAAATAATTTTATGGTAGGGGGGTCACCACAACATGAGGAACTGTATTAAAGGGTCGCGGCATTAGGAAGGTTGAGAACCACTGATACACAGGTATACCTGTATATATCTTTACACACAGCCAACAAATCAACACTAATGATAGCCCAACACTTAATGTGTTGGGCTATCATGAGTGTTGATTAGTTGGCTGTATGTAAAGATATATATAATGTATAAAATAATGTTAGGTGTATCAGGAAATACAAGTCCAATGGATGTCGTGGCGGAAACAGAGTATGAGAACACAGAGACTAAAGAAAAAGATTATACTTACCAGGAAATGCATGGAAGCATGCCCTAGGGAAGTATCAAAGAGGAGATTAAGGCCACGGAGGTTGGAAATGGAAGGTTGATATTATATAGAAAATGTAAGAGTGCTTTGCTAGACTGCTAAGCTGATTGATATTATTAGTATTTTTAGCTGCTGAAGTGGTTAATAAGAGCTTCATTGTAATAGTTCGTACAGAAACTGTAAAGATGGGTTCATGGGAAGGACATGTAGAAAGCAAAGAAGGCAAGGAAGTGAACACAGCCTTGACTAACTAAGGGATAAATAATGTTTTCAGGAAGAACACGTTCATTTTTAGTAAATGGAGCCAAGTTGATAGGGTGGGAAAGGAAGCCAAAGTATCAATATGATCTGGAAACATGTTATAAGCACGAACTAAGAAGGAAAGGTGAGCCAAAAGGTAATATAGTAACCTGCTAGTGCCCTGATCAGTCAGGTTGGATTTTAAAGAATCAATCAAATGGTGGATCCTAGACTTGTAACCAATCAAATGATGCTGGCAAAAGTGTATTTAAAGGATTCTAAACCCTTTGTCTGGGTTCTGCATTTGCTTTAGGGCCCAGGACTTTTACTGCACAGTAAATCAATAAAAGCTCCTATTGGAAGACACTTGACACAAAAGGCACAAATCTAAGAGAGCTCTTGCCTGTTTAGATGTGACACTTTGACTAATTTGAAACTATTTATTAAATTAGCAAAACACCTCAGTGGCGGAGCTTGGAGCGTGGGGAGGGTGTGTGTGAGGGGGCGGGGCTATGGTGTGAGGAGTGTGGCCACTGTGGGGGGCAGGGCTGTGGTGTGTGGGGGTGTGGCCAGGGCGTGCAGAGGCGTTGCCAGGGGATGCGGGGGCATGGCTATGGGCCGAGACGCCCCAGAAACATTGCTGCCTGGGGTGAATTGCCCCCCACCTCCATGTTCCTACGTGACTGAAACACCTCTGACAAATGCAGACGCTACCATTTTTCTCACACTCTTCAAGAAAACATGAGATATCTATAAATTCAGAATGAAAGGCAAGAGAAACTAATTTAAGTGCAAATGTTAGGGAAGACTCTTAATAGAACGTAGACTTCTGATAGAAGAAAGAGTGTTAAGAACTGAGGTTACTTTGCAGTCCAACAAGGCCAGCAGTGGAGGATGCACCTTTGGTGTTCCAGTATGAATAAAACTCTGAGCTGCTGTGTTCAATATAAGATTTGAAATTGCTCGTAAAATTACCACTCTAGAATGCATACACATCCCTATACAAATAAACTCTCTCCCTCTTTCTCTCTCTCTTTCTTAGACACACACACACAGAGTCGCTTTCTCCTTCTCTCCTGAGACTCATCAATATTATCACAGGGGTGAGTTGAGTGGCAGAAAGCAAAGGTCTCACAGTGTTTTTAAAAAGTTCTGCCCTGGGGTGCTGAATAAACATTTATGTCAAGAGATATCCTCAAGGACTTCTACTCAGAATCTGCAGTTACTTCCATTGAAAACTAACATTAGATGGACTAAAAATGAAAAGAGTAATTGTAAAAATGTTATCTTCCATTTTACAAGACACAATGATGAAAATATAACAAAAAAGCAGTCAAAACTGAACTTTACCATACTAATGTTCGAATCCGTTATGAGTCCTCGGACACTTAATGATTTAATTAATTTATCTTTGATGTTGGGAGGCAAAGGCTTAATATCTGCAGCATATCTGGATATGTTTCTTGTTAAGCAATAAAGGCATCTAAGAGGAGGAAAGAAAAAATGCCATTAATAAGATAAGACAATTTCTTCATTACTTGTGGAGTCAATCTGCAGACTGTAGTGACCTTGGAGCATCATGCACTCTCAGCCCCAGAAAACCCTGTGACAGGTTCACCTTAGGGTTGCCATAAGACAAAGAGAAGATGAAGGCACTCAACAACAAAGCAATGGGTAGATGCTTCTCCTTTTTTAAAAAAAAACCTGTGCCCTCCTTCTGAAAAATTAGATAATTGATGGGCATGTTTTATTATGAACATATGCAAACAAGAAGAAGAGCATTTGCAAACTGTACTCATAATATTAAACAGAAAATACAACAATTTCAAATTTAGTTCTCACTTCAAGGGAATTAAACACTGGGATAGCTGCATTAGTCATAAAATATATTCTGAAGTCCATTTTGTGGTGATACCTCTATTGGGCCAAAAATGCAGAAAATTCATTCTGCAACCTTTCATAGCTTCACAGCTTTCCTTATCAGGCAAAGATGGCAAAAAAAGCACGCGGAGGAAGTGTGAAGCAGAGGATGAAAAGAAGCTATAGGTGTTGCAGTCAGCAGCTTATCTCCTTGAGATGGAACAGGGGAAGGGCCTCTGTGAACCACAAAGCCCATCCCCCAGACCCCATCCCCAGGAATAAGGTTAACAGGAACAAAGAGCATAAAAAAGAGGCAACGAAGTTTTGCTACCTCCATTTCTCTTTCATATTCTTTGTGTTTCAAATTGAGATAACTGCATAAGGGTTTCACGGCACCCTACATAAGCATACTACATATACATAAGGGTTTCATTTCTCATCCCAGATGTACATAAAAGGATTCTCATCAAAAATGTCTCTTAATTAGAGAGAACTAATTTCTGGATAAGCAGAATGTATTGCTTTGACAACCCAAGACTAACAGGCCAGTTGCTGAATAGGTCTGTATTATCTCAAATGAAGATTTGTGGCCAGTATCACAATTTGCATCTTTTGATATGTCCATTATACTCTGATGTGTCCCTCACAATCATCTAACTGCACCTATGGCTTTAATTCTGTACTCCAACAATGCATCTGAAGAAGAGATTGAAGTTAATGCTAAAATCAGTTGTAAAAGTGCTGCTGGATGTCTGCCCCACATTTCCTTTTTATACTGTTAACACTTACAAGCAATCTTTCCCTCTTGCTCCCTGCTACTACTACTACCACCACCACCTCCTCCTCCTCCTCTTCTTCTTCTTCTTCTTCTTAACCATCTTTGTTTGATGAAGGACTCAAAGCTTTGAAAACTAGTACAAAGCATTTTGTGCCTTTTTGGCTGCCATAAATAAAGCTATCACCATGAAGGGGTTAAATTGTAGAATAGTTGCTTAAGTAAAAAAATAGAGAAAAATAAGCCAGGCAGAAGCATTCTTTATCTTGTCAGAGGCTCAGGTATGCGGCTTAGCTATGCATGGAATATGGGGAGTTTTAGGAGTCAATGTGACCCAGGGAGAATACTCCCTGGTATGGAGATACATCATCTTGAAACTGTAAAGGGGGCTTTGTAGTCTGTAGACTTTTCAGATATGGTAATCATTTCCTGTACCTGGTTTCTGGAATTGTATAAAAGTATGTTGAAACCAGAGTCTGGGGTTATCAGTCTTTGGAAATCCATTCCACTGAGATCCCTGCGCAGTAAAATAAACTCTTGTTTTCTGATCTGATGGTCTCAGTCCTTTGACGCACCACTACAACCACACTATGAACTTCCAAATAATTTAGTATCACAAGGAGTTCTGACTAGATGAGTGAGAGAAATGAAATCACTATCAAAATCTGTGGTTTCAACCTGTGGACACAATGAAGGGTGATTTAACTTTTTCAGGTTTCCACCTTCAGCAAAGGTATAACTTTCATTTGGACCATAGTTGGCAAGTTTTACCTATTTAGCATCTAAAAGTTTTTCCAGATGTAAACAGTACAGAAGCTTCATGAGAAACAATGTTCTCTGCCTAACAAAGGGGCCAGTAGCCTCCACAGGCTCCACAGGGATAGCTCGGATAGACTCTCATAGAGTCACAGAATCATAGAACTGGAAGGGGTTTCATGGGTCACTTAGTCCAACTCCTGCTCAGTTCAGGATCTCCAGTAAAGCATCCCCAGCAGGTAGCTGACCAGCTTCCTTTTGAAGACGTCTAGGAAAGGAAACCCCACACTTCTCCAGGCAATTAATTCCATTGCTGAACTGCTCTTACTGTTAAGAAGCTCCTTCTAATGTAACTTCATACGATTAGAGCAGGTCCTAATCTTTGGGGCAGCAGAAAACAGGCCTGCCCACTCCTATGCCACCCCTTGAAATATTTAAAGAGAGCAATCATGCCCCCCCCAAGTCTTCTCTCCACCAAGCTGAACATACCCAGCTTTCTCAACCTTTCTTCGTATACTGGAAGCCCCCACCTTTTGACATCTGATGACTTGCTCTTTTGACACTTCCAAATTAAGGACAAGGTTCACCAGGGGTTCTGCTCTTTCAACAGTTCTTTTTGCCTACAGAGGTTTGCTTGGGACTGCTCAGATGCACACGTTACTTTCAAAGCAAGTTGAGGGAGGGGGGAGGGTGCTAAGCTGTCTGAGAGGCTTTGCAAACAGCACATGCATAGTCAGTCCCAAGTGAGTCTCCATAAGTCCTCCATGCTCCCTGCAGTATAGTACATAGGTACTGCTTTTCAACCATTTTCGGACAGCACTCTGATCCCTAACCTGTCAGATAAGGGGGGAACGGCTGTATTTTGTTCTCCATGCCTCTTATCATTTTCACTGCTCTTCTCTGAAGCTGCCCCAACCTGTCTATATTCTTTTTAAAATGAGGTGCCCAAGCCCCCTGACAATGTACATTGCTTTGCTGGTGGCAGGGGTCGTATTGGTGGTGATTGCTATAGTGGGAGGGCCAGGGATTAGGCTGCTCTCACTGCCTTCCCTTCCTCTACTGCCAAATCTACTGTCTCTGCCACCCGGCCACTGTCACTGCTGCTCTCTGGTCACCACTGCTACTTCCACACTCTGTGTTGCTCCTCATGCCAGCCATGGCCCATGCTAACAATACTTTTTTCAGTACAGCTACCCTGAAAGATGCCGTGCCACCTTTTTGCTTCCCATGTACTCTTTGCCCCTTACTATGGATCCTTCTGCCTCCAGCCGTCATGCCCTACTTCTAGAACATGGACTTTGACTCAGAATCTGAAACAGGAGACATGTCTGAGGCTGAAACAGGGGACATGCCAGGGCTTGCTGAACAGGAGGAGGTTACAGTGCTGCAAACAGAACAGGGTGCACTGCCAACTTCAGCAGAGGGTCCTACCCCTTCAGAAACAGAAGACAACTTACCTATATCCGCCTTTGCAGAGTGTACACAGCACAGAGCGAACCTGTGCCAATCTCAAAAGATTTATAGAAGATAGCAATTAGGCAACAGCTGCATTAAGCTCCTGATCTATATAGGAACTACCCTTCCCTTCCAGGAGTTGTTAGACCTGATCTGACCTTTCTGGCTGCTGGTTATATTTCTGAACTCTGTGTCTGACCTTGGATTGTATTGACTGACTTTGGATTCGTTCACTTTGCCTTGGACTCTGTGGGACTTTATTTATGACTTTGTGTTTACTGAATAAAACCAAGTAACAAGCCGTGAGCTACTTGGTTTGTTTGTTTATCAGCTACGCTGCCCTGACCTAGATAGGACATGAGCTCTGTAGTTATTTCCCTCCCCTTCGTTCATTCTCTACAGAGTTGCATTGCTTCTTGGTTTTTCCTGTATTCCCTGAAACTTTCCTCCATAGCAGCTCTGTCATTCCCATGCAATTTAGTAGTACTGACCCAACTGCTCAGGCTGTCCCAGTATCAGCTCTGAGTTAGGCAGGGACCTGCACTCCCCAACGGTTGTCATATTGAATTGATGCTCAGAACTCTTGGTCAACTCCCACTGCCAGAATGTTAGCAATAGGACATAATCCTAAGATTGAAAGTAAGAGGAAAGCAACAGAAGAAATTGGGACATAGTTGGGGAATCGAGCATTGTCTTTGTCTCCTCCAAGCTGCCTTACCAGCACTGTCATTCTCTTGAGCTGCTATCAATTGGCTTCAACCTGTCATCAAAAATTACTCAGCAAAGCAAGCAACGAAGGCTACAAGGGAGCACTGGGATGTGCAAATGTCCCTGGAAAATCTGTTCAGGAAGGGGCGCAGGCTGCTTTCCTGTCCGCTTGCTTGCTCACCCACTCTCCTGCCTTGTTCCCTGTGTTCAGCAAGATTACAAGCTGGATCTCAAGGGGAGTTTACTTTTTCATTGCTAATGGAATTGAAATTTGATTATCTGGATTTTACTGATCTTTGTTTCCCAGTACCCACATGGTCAAAACAGGGAGAATGGCCTCTGACTTCACTGCTATCCCTCTAGACCAGAGCTTTCAAAACTTTTCATGTTGGTGACACACTTTTTAGACATGCATCATTTCGCAACCCAGTAATTCAATTTTACTGGCAAACCGGAGGTTAAACTAACTCCTTACAAGAGATACAGACACATAGCATAAATTGTACTAATGCAATGTGTGGGGATGCAACATATCACACAAAAACTTTTCATATATTTTTAAGAAGGTATTATTTATAACATATATTTCCAGGACTGTAGGCAACACACCCATACACTTCAGACAACACGGTAACATATAGCTGCATACCATTTGGAAAGCCCTGCTCTAGACCATCTTAATTTACAACCGTGGTAACATCTTAAGACAAAATATAGGCCTGTGACTCCATCCTCATCGTTTTTTCTTCTGTGTGATTTTTTTAAAAACTTTTACCTGATGAAAAAGCCAGGAGCTTTCAAAGTTTGCATGATGTATTTTGTGAATTTTTTTAGTTGATCCACTAATGGTATTGCTGTTTTGTGGATTTTGTTCTATTTTAGAATAACATGTTCTTAATGCTGCTAAAAAACATCACAATGCATTTCACCAGCACATGAACAACTTTCAGTCCACCAACAATCTGGGCCTAGGTACAACAGGCTCACTTTTTCAATACAACCATGTAAGTACATAATAGATATTTAACTTGAAAATACAGCCAGATACACCACTAAACTGCTTGAATGGTTTCATATCAGTAAAGGCAACTGTTACTGTTTCATGTTAAAATTATGTTAACTGCTACACTTATTTCAATGCTTCCAACTTCCATCCAGAACATACCACAAAATCCGTTGTTAATAACCAAGCTCTATGAAGTAGCATGATCTGTTCAAACTTGTTGAAAGCAGAGATAAACAACTTAAGGAGTTACATCAAGTACTTTTCAAATCATCATACCTACCTAACAACTGGAAAATTAGCAGGTCCGGACTATATAGCTGAGAATAAATTACAAAATAGCGAAAACAGAAAATGACAGACTACACCTCGTCACCTACAACTCCCATATGAAACAACCTGAATGTATTATCTGCAAGTTATAACAACTTAGACTGAATAACGACTTTCTCATAGCCCTTTGGTGGTAGATCTGTGCTTAGTTTCAGACTATCCCACTTTGAATAACTACCGGTACTCAGTCACAACCAACAGGACACACAAGGACATAAACACAGAGGCCAGACCCTCAACAAACCCAGATGCTAACTCTGTCCCTATATCTGTTCTGGCAACTCTATTACAGGACCTAATCATGCCATGCACAATATTAGGGCTATACCTACTTGTTCATCTTCCAGTGTGATATTGGCTATTTTCTGTTGGCAATGTTTTTCTACATTCTACATGGCAATCAAGCCAAACACCAGAAGAACTCTGTCACTGACTTTAAAAATAGTCACCACGGAGTAAAGCAGTAGTTCTTAACCTTGTATTTATCACAGATCCCTTTCAAATATCTTTAGTTACTCTAGATCACAAGACCTGATTCAAGATTTAAAACTCTAAACTACATCAAATATTTGTTAAAGTCGCTCCTCAGGGGTCTTCAGATTTGGAGAGAAGGGAGAAATAAGTAAATCCAAACACTCCTATTACAATATTTTTATTAGAATGATTCCACACAAATTTAAAATAATAATACCTGAACACTGAACCATGGCCTAATATTACTCGTTAATTTTAACTAATGAGACAGCTAGTGCTGCATTTCACTTACAAGCCTTGTTATATCAGGCTAACTAACCTGATACAGGCTGATACAGGCTAACTTGTATTCTGAGTTCTGACTCTTATGTTTTTTAAATGGTTTTTATGCTCATTTTTAAGATAAATGAGAACAGACAATTACTGTTCACACAAGTATGTTGATATTAACAGGCATCAATACTTTCACAGACCTCTTTGTTAATTCTGGACAATCCGCTTGTAAGTATTAGCCCAGAAATTTGGAAAGCACTATTCCTTGAGCTGCAGTTTCAGAGCACTATATATGGAGATCTCAATGAATTTGTCTTTCTTTGCTGCTGTGAGCTCCTCTAGGTCATACACATTCATTCATTCATTCATTCATTGTATTTTAACTATTAAAGCTCATAACATTTCTTCAAACTTTTGCAGATCAGCGGTGAGGGCACTGTGGCCCTCTGGGGGTTCATGGACAACAGATTAAGAACCAGTGGATTAAAGAAACTTCCAAAGTGGGACTACTCAGTTATATAGTTCCTTAGGAAGTTCCAGTTTGCCACCAAACTTGACAGACAATCCTACCTAAGCCCAGTTACAGTCAGCAATTTGGTGAATACCCATTGTTGATAACTTAATTCTTGCTGTATTTCTGAATAAATTTTCCTTTGATCTCACTGTCTAGAATCCGATCCACAATCACGTGTAAAATACATTAAGTCTGAAACCTTGGATAGTATTCCATGTATCTAACAAAGTGCTCTTGTTAGTCTTTCAGGTGATTCAGAACTCTCAGTTGTTTTTTGAAGTTTATCAGAAGCTTATCAGGGTCTTTTGAATTGAGAAAACCGGTAATGCCCATTCCTTGAGACCATTTGCCCAATCAGTGTGGTGTAATGGTTGTCTGATAGACTAGGGCTCTGGAAGGTTCAAATCCCCCCTTGGCCATGGAAACCCACTGGATGAACTTGGGCAAGTCACACTCTTTCAGACTCAGGGGAAGGTAACTGCAAATTTCCTTGAACAACTTTTGTTGACATGATATTCAACTGGCAGACACTGAATTCTGTATGTGGAATGCCACTTTATACTTTGTTGTGGGTAACAAAAATATTCTGAATTGGTCCTGAATGTGCTACAGAATCCTCTGCAAGATGGACATATTCTGTGGCAGTTGTTTGCTGTATGATCACCCTATGCACAAAAGATAATATATATTTAAAAACAAACAGTTGCTCAGTGTAGTTGAGGGTTCCCAAAAGCACTGAAAAAGACAAAACTATTGTCAATAAAGGTCACATTCACACATCACACTAAACTATTGGTGCATCATGTTATGTTAGCCATGAGCTGTCCTGCAGACATCCCCATAGCCCACCCTCCATTATTTGTTTTGGTCTCTTTTGTGACCTCCTGTTTCACAGTGGGCAGCTAGGGGACTGATGTCAAATTGCTTCTCCCAGCCATACCAGGAAACATTAGTAGGCTATGCTGGTGAATCAAGGATGCAGCTTTACTGAAAGACAGAAATGCATTTCTGTCTCCCACCCTGACAGACCAGAATCTGAACAAAATAGGAGCTCTGAGCCACAAGCTCACACACTCTAGTTTGTTAAGGTTACCAAGTACCATAAAGCACACGTCCTGGGAAAATACCATCAAGCTATAACTTTTCATACTGTAACAGCAGTTCAAGAGTAGAACAGATTGCCTAGCAGAGTGGTAGACTCTCCATTTAGGGTGGATGGGCATCTTTCAGGAGTGCTTTTGTTGTGTATTCCTGCATAATAGGAGGTTCAATTAGATGGCTCTTGTGGTCCCTTCCAACTCTAGATGATTCAATAGAAGTTCTGACTATAGACTACGTGTCAGCTGGTCATATACAGCCTCCTTTAAGGTAAACAACTGATCCCTTGACATCACAAGGAATGAGATATTCTATGTAATCTTTATAGTGTCAGCTTGTTCTTCTGAAATAAACTTCCCAGGACCAAGACAACAATGTAAAAAGAAGACAAGCTTTTCTGGGTTAGCCCACAAGAAACCAGTTAGTTACCCTTTCAGGACAAGCCACAGTTCTGGATTTAAATGTAATGACAAGCCACTGTTCCTAATTAGAAGTTATAGTTTCTTGTCAGCTTATGACTTGCTATTGGCTGGCAAGCCAAAGGTTGCTGATCGGGAGGTAGAATTAGACACATTGATAAACCAGAATTTAACAAAACAGTTTGACTTACCATAATGTGTGAACTCAGGCCATGATGGTCAATGGCTGTTAGCCAGGATAAAGAATGCAGCTGCTGTATTCAGAACCAGTAGATGTTTCATCACCAGATGTGAGTGTTTATGGAGGGGAAATAATGCAGAGTGGTACCCCTTCTTGCTCAACAGGTGAGTTTCCTAGAGGAACCTCACTGGACACTGCTGTTGACAGAGAAACACTAAGCTGCACTTAACATATGCTGTTTGTATGTAAGCTATTTGTATACAGCACAGTAGAAAGCCAGTGTGTTGAAGTGGAGTTAGACCACGAACCTGGAGACCAGGCTTCAATTTCCCACTCAGCCATGGAAACTCACTGAGTGACCTTGGGCACATCACACACTCTCAGCTCCAGTAAACCCCAAAAGGTTGGCCTTAGGGTTGCCATTAAGTTGGAAACAACCTGAAGCCACACAAGAACAACAACAATATAGCCCAACAGTAACAAAATGAAACATCAAGTCTGGTCCCAGAGCCATTCCTATCTCTTTGTTTGCTTCTTACCTCTTTTTTTCAATTGTCTGGCAATGTGGCTTCCTTGACACAAAACAGCTGCAACTGTTCATTATCAAAGGCAGATAATACGAAATCATCACAAAGGATACTACAGTATCTCTTCTTGCAAGATTGTGATGTAATGTGAGTACAGCTGTACACACTGTACTTCAGTAATACAGGAAGGCATCCCAACAAGATAAGTTTCAAATAACAAACCTGCTACAAAAAAAAAAAAAACTTGGAGAAAAAAGACTGACATGTAGCAAAAATGATTGTGCTTGGATTGTGATAAGGCCTTTCCCATCACGATCAGACACTGCTACTTGAAAACCCTCCTGCTACTGTGGCATGAAAAAAATTACCAATTAAGTCTGCCAACTGACCAAAAATGCAGTCAATTCATTTTCCTCTAACACAGGTATTTAAAGGAACAGAAACAGACCCATGTTTTTCAGCAGCACAGAAAAAAGTATCTACTAAAGTTTACAGACCAAGCTACTTATTCAAGGGATAGGAGAAAGAATTGTACTGGGGTGGGTGTAGTACAGACCTTTACTCAAAGGAAAGGTAAAGAATAGTGACATCACTGTGGGGAGTCCGCTACAGACTAGCTAGAGTAGAGACTAGAAGGCACCTTCCTAGATTAGATTAGCACACAGTTTAAAAAGGAGGGGTACGGTAGTATTGGGAGACTTCAAACCCCACTTATATTTTTTGAAGTTCAGACTTTGCCAAGAATGTAGGGTGCAACAAACTCCATACTTGCTTTGTTGACAATTTCATTTTCTGAAAGTTGAAAAGGCATTGAAGATATCAACTACCTTGAACATGATCTTGTGATAAAAATTAAGAAAACCCATTTTTAATTTGGAAAAAATTCCTATTCTCATACTGAACTCAGAGTCCTGGGTCTCCATTCCCTGTAAGTGACAAGTAACACAGGCTGCAGATGACCCTTGTTCACTAGACACCCCCTTTCCATCCTGTGACCTGACACTTAAGTGAGAAATGGATCTTCCTGTCTGATTTACCTTTAAGTGCATTCCTTTTGAGAGAGTCCAGAAAATCATTAGTAGTTTTGGATGGCAGCTAGAGGTTTTCAAAAGAACAATGGGGCAAAGCTTGAAAGTGAGGGGGGGGCAACAGGGCAAGGCCTGCAAGACACTAAGAGCTTTGAACAACAGGAACCAGTGAAGTCAGCAGGGAAGTAAAGCAATGGAGAATTCACAGAAATACGAAGACAGGTGTAAGAGTATGATTTGCCTTGTGGTTTGTGAAGGCTGAACGGTAGTTGAAGCAGCCCAAACTAGGCCAACGGGAGGGGAAGCAACCACAAGAGCTCAACTGAAGTTACTTTCAGTCTCATTAAGCTTCATTGTCTCACACCCCCAGGGTGAGATTTGGTATTATAATTTAGGGCCACCTATAATCGCATGCGCAGTGCTTGAATGCTGACATAATAATGTACTGATGACATGTGTAGATTCCACTTTCAACATCCTCTGGAATCCTGGGGTTAGGGAGGAACATACAACCCCTATAGACTATAATAAGGTAGTTTAGCTTGTGTTTGGGGAGCACTTTATTTGCTTTGTGCCTTGTGTTGCTGATTCTGCAGAATTTGAATATTGATCTCCCTCTGTCCCTCCGTCTCTCTCTCTCTCTCTGGTTTATTGGCATTGGTGCACTGGGCACAAACCCTGACTAGAGTCCCTACTCTGGGAGAAATCCAGGTGACATTTTTTAAAGTTGTAGATGCTCTGAAGCAAACAAATTCCAGTTATTGTTAATAAAAAAATCATGTTATCTTGTACAATAAATAGATCTGAACAAAGAGAGGTACCTCTGGAACAGTTTAGAAATGTTTATAGAATGCACAGTTTATAGGCTTAAGAGGATGTAGCTTTGAACCATCTGTTAATGTGCTTCTGGCTGCATACATGAAAAAAGACCTGTGAAAACAGTATATAAGGTGGGCTCTGAGATGCCTCCTTTGTCTCACTTTGAGCCTTCTTCAAGTGTGTATCAATTTCTAATGCAGAAATAAACATTTATTTTTTTAATCCTTGCTCACATTGTTCTGTAAATTTAAACCAACTTGCCAGGTAGCAAACCCCACTCATGTGATAATCTTCACCAACACGCTAAAGAAGCAGAAGAAATTAATTATGTGAAAGAAGTGGTACAATTAAGTAGAAGTGACCATGCTCTCTTGAGATTCATTATACAGAGGAAATGGACAACTGAGCATTGTTGAATGTATGCTCTGGACCTTAAAGAAAGGTGATTTTAATAAGCTTAAGGAAATATGGTCATATACATCCCATGGTCAGATACACTCAAAGACAAAGGAGTTCATGATGGTGATACCAAAAAAAGTGGGTTCTATTCCTGTCCTGGTGCAAGATCAGCCAAAAATCACATACCAGGGGAGATCCAGAAGTAACTTTATATGCTGCAGCAAATAAAGGTGCCCAGGGAATGACATTTCCACAAAGTAGGCATGACAAACAAAGAGAAAGCATCCTTTATATTCTGTCCTTGATACATTTTTACATGTTAATGAGAAAACATCTACAGTACAATTACACCACTTTCACGTAAATCTAGTGGGCATTAGATATTGATGGGCATGCGTACCAAGCCAGTCACATGCCCAACAATCTATATAATAGCTGGGGCAACTTGCACCCCTCTGCTATTTCCTTTAATTTTGAGATGTTTGTGCTCCTTCTTCCTAGGCCTGCATTTGCTCTTTTCTATTATCTTATACCTCACATTCCTTTCACTCAGTTTTCCTTTTGTGTTGTTCCTCCTCCTCAGGCTAGGCCAGGATGCTGAGAGTGCCATTAAACCTGATAGCTCTGGCTCCAGCTAGCAGGATATATTTTGTTAAATAAGTATTAATCAGGCAGACATGTTTTGCAATCTCTAGAAACAGAGACAGGGAGAAGCCTTATACTAAAGTATCTAATTCCCATCATCCTAGGCTTTTCCTATCAATGGGCAAAAACAATTCTAAAAAGAAAGAAGAGTAGGAGGCATCAAAAGATACTCGAATGGCTTCATAAGCTTTAAGATAAGCTAAGATTTAAAAGAGGTATATATAAGAAGTGGAACAAGGAATAAATCACCAAGAAGGAATTAAAAAGAGTAGATAATATTCATAAGGAGAATGTCAGGTAGCTCTCCATATTTCAGTTATGGGAAATGTAGTAGGAGTTAATTAGCTGCTTGCTTGTAACAAGGTATGGGAACCAGATACCGTTAAATAAACAAAGCTAGGAATGTAGAGATAAGTACTGCCAAGCTGAAACCTGAGCTCCAAGGTCTCTTGCAAGTGGGATGGGAAACTATTTGCTTTTAATGTCTAGATTTTGCTAATTGCCTTCAGTTTTCTCACTGAAGTCTTGTACTATGCATCACACTCCTAATAAAATAGTGTATTAGCACTGTTACATTTGTGTGTGTGAATTCGGTTCCTGACAGAGAAGGTCAAGGGTTCAAAAACTCAGAATAAGCTTAGCTTTGCATGAGAGATTACATATAACAATAAGGGAGTTTCAGCTACATTTGAACAAAGGGGACCAACAAAGAAGGTGGAGAAATGTGAATAGGTAATAGAGTATGGAGAGCCAGGATGGTACAGTGCGGTGGTTCTTAACCTTTTTTTTCCAAATTGTAAATATAATTTATCAGTGGCCCCCAAGATTCAATTCAATATTTAAATATTTAAATTTAGATTTAAATATTCAAATATTTACTTAAATATTCAAGCATTTCTTTATTAAAGGCTTCTGGAAACTCAAATTCAAATCCCCATTCAGACATTGGGTATCCCTAGGCAAGTCACATTCTCTCAGCCTCAGAGGAAGGCAAAGGGAAACCCCCTCTAACAAATTTTGCCAAAAAAAAATGTGATAGGTTGACCTTAGGGTTATCATAAGTCAGAAATGATTTGAAGGTACACAACAAAAAAGTACTGTTGACAGGGGGAAGTTCTTTCTACCTCTTCCCTTTGAAAACTTGGCTTATGGTGATCCTAAGGAGAACCTATCATGAGGGTTTTCTTGGCAAGACTTGTTACCCTTACATTTCTCTGAGGCTGAGAGAATATAACTTGTCTAAGGTTACCCAGTGGGTTTCCATGGCTGAGTAGGGATTCAAATCCTAGTTTCCAGAGACAAAGTTTGGCCATGTGCATATGCCTGCTTTCATGTTCCTTTAATTAGGGATGTGGCAGTGTGTCTGTGTCTGTGGCACTGAAACTGCTCCCTCATTTGCAAACAAGGGAGCAGTTTGAGTGTGCACACACAGCTGCCCGATGTCTTTTGGCGCCTACACTCTCTGCTGCTGCATCCCTGACAAAATCCCTGATGTGTGCGCACGTCCCAACTCCTCCTTCATTTGCAAATAAGGGACCAGTTGCGGTACCAGCACCTCTCCACTGCCACATCCTTGCTGCAGCTGTTCATGGACCCCTTGTGAGGTCTCTGTGGACCCCAAGGGGTCAACAGACCCAGATTAAGAACCATTGGTGTAGTGGTTTGAGCACTGGATTATGACTCTGGATACCAGTGTTCAGTTTCCTGCTTGGCCATGGAAACCCACTGGGTGACTGGTGATGTGTGACATACTCTCAGCCCCAGAAAGCCCCATGATAGGTTCCCTTTAATGTCACCATATTTCAGAAATGACTTGAAGGCACATAACAACAGCAATAGAGAGAGCAGAACTGTCCACTGTCTACTCTGTTTTCACTTTCTCCCAAAAGAAAAGCACTACTTAGTCTCTTCAAAATAGAATAATCATGCAGGGAGGGCTACAGGTAAGCAAAGTGCTAGGTGGTAAAGGAACATCTAGCTACCTTAAATGAATTCATGTCTCCTGGGCCAGATGAACTGCATCCAAGAGTACTAATGGTACTTGCTGATGTAATCCCAGGGCCTCTGTCAGTAATTTCTGAGAATTCTTGGAGGACATGAGAGGTCACTGAAGATCTGGGCGGGCAAATGTCACCCTCTTCAAAATCTGTTTGAGGGGGACCTGAATCCAAGCAATTACCTACTTGATTAAAATACCAGGAAGGGTTCCAGAAAAAAATCTTTAAAGAATTGATCTATGAGTTAGCACATAGAAAAGAACGTTGCAGTTGAACAGATATGATCAGAAGAAAGAAATATTAAGGGTAACATCTACATTAAGGAGGGCATATAATGGGAAGAAGGAGGAAAATAGATAAATAATTAAATAAATAATAATTAAAATGACAACAACTGTTAAATAGGATAGAAAACAACAATAAAAAGAGATTTCGTATGAAGGAGGTTTAGTAGAAGAAAGATAATAAAAAGTTTGGAGTGGAGAAAACGCGGAATATGGATGGAAGAAAGAGGGAGGGGGAAGAGGGAGTGGGAGGGAGGGAAAGGTTTTAATAAAGAGAAAGGGAAGGGGTGGGAAGAGTGAGGAGGGAAGATAAGGGAAGGGAAGGGAAGGGGAGGGGGGAGAGAAAAAGAGGGATGGAAAATAGGAAATAATAAGAAATGTAAAATATGTATGGAAAAAACAAATAGAAGACGCTATGTATAAATGATGAGTAATTTGTAATAAGTGATATCAAAGGTTGTGTATAACTACCTTGGCTTGAAAATAAATATTAAAAAAAAAAGAAAAGAACATTGCAATTTTGGGAGTCAACATCTAGGTAAATCCAACTAATCCAATGAGTTTATTCTAACTAAATAGAATTTGGGCATTAAGTGCTGTTGAAGTTGACAGCAAAGTGATCGGTTTGGTAAAGCCCATTATTAGAGCAAGTACCTGCGGGGAATAAATCATAGAATCACAGAAATGTAGAGTTGGAAGAGACCACAGGGGCCATCCAGTCCAACCCCCTGCCATGCAGGAACACCCTCAAAGCAATCCCAACAGATGGCCATCCAGCCTCTGCTTAAAAACCTCCAAGGAAGGAGACTCCACCACACTCCGAGGCAGCATATTCCACTGACGGACAGCCCTGACTGTCAGGAAGTTCTTCCTGAGGTTCAGGTGGAATCTCCTTTCCTGCAGCTTGTATCCATTGCTCCTTGTCCTGGTCTCTGGAGCAGCAGAAAACAAGCCCTCTCCTTCCTCTACGTGGCATCCCTTCAAATATTTAAACATGGCTATCATGTCCCCTCTTAGCCTTCTCTTCTGCAGACTAAATGTACCCAGCTCTCTAGGTCTATCCTCATAGGGCATGGCTTCCAGGCCTTTCACCATTTTGGTCGCCCTCCTCTGGACTTGCTCCAGCTTGACCATGTCCTTCTTGAATTGGGGTGCCCAGAACTGGACGCAGTATTCAAGATGGGGTCTAACCAAAGCAGAGTAGAGTGGTACCAGTACCTCCCTCGATCTAGACACCATACTCCTATTGCTGCAGCCAAGGATTGCATTGGCTTTCTTGGCTGCCGCATCACACTGCTGGCTCATGTTCAGCTTGTGGTCTATGAAGACTCCTATATCCCTTTCACATGTACTGCTACCCAGCCACTGTCCCCCATCCTATATTTAAAATAAAGCCCAAAGGCAGTGTCTCCCCCTTTAATGAGAACACTGGCAAAGCAGACAAGTGGAAGGTCAGAAAAAACAAGACACAACCGCGATGCTGGCAGCTGGATTACACTACAGATTATATGTGTCTGCAGCGATAAGCAACTTGGAGAGCAGATGTGTCTGGCACATTCTTATTTTTAACAAAGAATCTTGCTCAAATTCCCCTTTTCCCCAGACCCAGGCGCAGTTCCAGGTCCCCGCCTTCCCCCTTTTGTTGTCCCCTCCTTTCTGTGTCCGTAGCCTTTCCGTCTACCGCTCCCGCCATTCACATGCACAGCGACCGCCAGGAAACACAGCACGGCAGACAAAGGGGGCGGCGGCGCGCCTTCAAGGCTCTGGCTGAGTTATGGCAACCTCTCGAATTTCACAGGGAAGGGAGTTTAAATAGGCAACGGAAGAAGGCGGGGAAGGCGGCGGTAATAACAATAACAAGCTGGTGAATGGAGGAGGGGAACAAAATGGAACAAAACCATAATTCAGGCACTTCTGAGGTAAATTTGTAAGACGAGGGAGGGAGGTCTGCTTCTCCCAACGGCCACTTACAAGTCTAAGAGAGGCCTAACGGCCCCGCCGCCTTCGCTGAGGTAACTCATCACCAGGCCCGGGCTCCTCGCCTGCCCTTTTCTTCTCAGGCCGGGGATTCGGCGACTTGGGGACCGTCCTTCAATCGCGCGGCGCGCACAAACACAGCGCCCTCTAGCTTTCCTGCCCTTCTTCGGCTATGGGACTCGCAAAGCTTCTCCTTACCGTTAACATGAACGAAGTAGGTTAAGAATTTGACAGGCGTCCCTAGATGAAAGCAGTGCATCTTGGGAAATGTAGTGTTTGGAGAGCACGGTGCGCAGGCGCAGTTTGCCGCTTTGTGCACAAAGAAAAGTAGTTCCGCAGGGTTCATAAAGAAAGGAGGGGAAAGTGGTAGTGTGGTGGCAGGCCCACTCCCAACAGAAAATGTAATTCAATGTACTACTCGAGTTGCAAGTCTGAGGCTATTTAGTTGGAAGAAATATCAGCAGCAACAAAGGGCCTTCATCTCACTGTACCATTAAAGTGCTATTACTCCACTGTCAGGATCCTATGGAATTCTGGGGTTTGTAGTTTACTGAGGACAAAGAGCTCTCTGGCTGAGAATTCTAAATGCTCCCCCCTAAACTGCAAACCCCATTAGGAGGTTGAAAGTGGAATAATAGCGCTATAACAGTGTAGTGTGGAAATGGCCGGAATATCATTACCGTTGATCTATGCAGCAGAAATAAGGAGAGGCACCCTTTGAGAAAATCAGAAAAAATTATATACTACTAGAGTTGCCAGGTGAAATAAGGGACAGGACTCTTGTCCCTTCAGTGGTTGTGCAGAAGAGGAAATTTCAGTAGTTTGGGTTGTCATGCAAGCAGCATCTGAATGTTCCTCGTCTACACAGGTATTAAAGAGGCAGGAGTTAGAATCATAGAATCGTAGAGTTGGAAGAGACCACAGGGGCCATCCAGTCCAACCCCCTGCCATGCAGGAACACCCTCAAAGCAATCCCGACAGATGGCCATCCAGCCTCTGCTTAAAAACCTCCAAGGAAGGAGACTCCACTACACTCCGAGGCAACAGATTCCACTGCTGGACAGCCCTGACTGTCAGGAAGTTCTTCCTGAGGTTCAGGTGGAATTTCTTTTCCTGCAGCTTGAATCCATTGCTCCTTGTCCTGGTCTCTGGAGCAGCAGAAAATAAGCCTTCTCCCTCTTCTAGTTCTATCTGTTATTTCACCTGGCAACCCAAGCATTAACATGCTGCACAGCTACGTTTGCCAAGAGTCCCTAATTATGAGAGATGGCCCCTATTTGAGGGCCAGAAAGATTGTCCGTTATAGGACTGGCAGATGTCTCTTATTATAAAGGATGTCCCCTATTTGAGGGTTGGAAATCTTTTCCTTTTATACAAGAGTGAACAAGATGACAAAACCTGTATTGAGGACATGGGCTCTTCATAAAGACAGAAATTTGTACATATAATTTATAAATGAGGACAATATGTAAATACCAGTACTACAAGCCACAAGGTTGTGAGTTCGATCCTGCCCAGCTCCAAGGTTGACTCAGCCTTCCACCCTTTCGCAGGTCAGTAAAATGAGTACCCAGCTTGTTGGAGGCATGTATAGAAATGTATCGAAATATATGCTATTTGTAAGTTGTTCGCCGCCTCGATCCAAATGGAGAGGCAGGATACAAATAAATAAAATAAATAAAATAAAAATAAGTTAACTGAAATCAATCTATTCATTTGGTATATAAGTAGATCACAAACTTGCTAATACTGTACCTACGTTCTTCCTGATAGTCACCCTGTTTGTCATGAATTTCAGCTGTTCCTTAATGCTATCTTGAAAAATTGACAATGCTACACACATCAAGTTCTTTTTCTTTTTTAAATGTAAATTACACTTCACCATTTCCTTCTATTACATGTTGCCCTGAGATCCCATGATAAAGTGTGGGATAAAGAAGTGTTTTAATAACTAAATTGAATGAATAAATAAACTCTTCAAACATAGAAGTCAGTTTTCAGGGAAGGCAACAGTCAATAGGGCGACCAAAATGGTGAGGGGCCTGGAAGCCATGCCCTATGAGGATAGGCTGAGAGAGCTGGGGATATTTAGTCTGCAGAAGAGAAGGTTAAGAGGGGACATGATAGCCATGTTTAAATATTTGAAGGGATGCCACGTAGAGGAAGGAGAGGGCTTGTTTTCTGCTGCTCCAGAGACCAGGACAAGGAGCAATGGATTCAAGTTGCAGGAAAGGAGATCCCACCTGAACCTCAGGAAGAATTTCCTTACAGTCAGGGCTGTCTGGCAGTGGAATATGCTGCCTCGGAGTGTAGTGGAATCTCCTTCTTTGGAGGTTTTTAAGCAGAGGCTTGATGGCCATCTGTCGGGAGTGCTTTGAGGGTGTTCCTGCATGGAAGGGGGTTGGATTGGATGGCCCCTGTGGTCTCTTCCAACTCTCCATTTCTATGATTCTATGATTCTATGAATATAAACTAAATCCATACTTGCCCACTTCCTTCATTATTTATTTATTAGAATGTTAAAGGTGTTACCCACTGTTAGAACAGTATGGCTACATTTTGGCTTTTTAAAGTAAATTTAAGTAAATTTCCCAAGTATTTTACTGGCCCTTCTCCTGTACTCACATAGCACACACAAAATTAGCATATGCAACATCTACTGGCATGAAGATATGCCTTGGAAAAAGGTTTACTTGCCATGTTTATGAGGTTGCCAAGTACAGGACAAATATAAAGCACTTAAAGAGGAAAGAAACCACAAAAACAACAGCTAGTGTTGTTCTGAAGCAACAGATCTATACAACTACCCCTTTGAAAATGGCCTGTGTGTTGAATTCACATCAACTAAATTAGTTTTTTTCCCCCCTCCAAAGAGATAATTGTGTTTGTTTCGGTGTAAAAGATAAAGGAAGAGGGAAAAGCAGTCTTGTGGCAAGTTTAAGTCTTAAATGAGCTTTTATGGGCTATCAGATGAATCTCCATCAGCACATCTGGGGAAGTAGGTTGTAATCTTCAAAAGCTTATGCTAAAATGTCTTACAGGTATTTAATTGCTTGAGAAGAGAAGCTATTTGCCCAGGCTGTTAAACTGTGACCTTTTGATCCCTCTGAATTGTAAACAGTGATGCAGCGCTGTTTTATTCTCTGATGCTGACATGTTTATGCTAAAGTATGTTTCCTGTTTTTATTGTTTTGTGATTTATTAATGTATTGTATCATTTTGCCCTTCATAGGTTGCATACACTGTAATTAGAGATCATAGAAGGGCTGCAGGTATGTAAATATTTCTCTTGGCTGAAGCATATGATTTTCTTTCTTGCCATCCATTCAAATTCTCAAAGTTTTACCACCTTTTGTAGTAGTTCTCAAAGTGGTAGCCTTTTTAGTTTTCTTGCAGTATAAAAAGGAGGAAGAAAGAGGGAGGGGGAAAATGTAGCAGCACCTGTAAGTCTAACTGGTTTTTATTTTTGCGTAAGCTTTTGTAGATATAAACCTACTTTTCTGTTGCAGTTGTTGTTGTGTGTCTTCAAACCATTTCCGACGTATGCTGGCTCTAAGGCGAACCTATCATGGGGATTTCTGGGGCTGAGAGTGTGTGACACACCCAACGTCACCAGCTCATAGGTGACTCAGTAGGCTTCTATGGCTGAGCGAGGAATCAATGATTCTCTTTTGGATACAGTACAATATGAGATTGTTTATATAAACCAGCTAATGCATTAGGTTGCAATTGCTACCTATGTGTACACATAATAAAGTGTGGCTTTGTCTGACTCTTCATATCTCATCTTTATCCTCTGAACAACAGAATCTCTGAAGGGGGCCCTGTGTGTGTGAGGGAGTGTTCCCACTCTTCAGAAGAAAAAAAATCCTAAAGTAACCTATGTGAGGGACCAGTTTTGAAAAAAACTGGCATTCTTGTTTGCATTGTCACATGCTAAATAACATTACATCAAAAGACAGAAGGGGAAAAGGGGAACATTAAAATGGGCAAATTGAGTTATATAGTCATTCATTCTTATGGTAACCAGCTAGAGTTAAAAGCATTAGGAAAAAACTGCAAGCCATGCTGGTCCTGGAATAAGGTGGATAGAGGAGGTCTACTTCTCTCCTTCCTTCTCTGTAGCAGCCAGATGGGTTACCCAGAGAAGAAGGAAAGAGTCCAGTGAAGCTGGTCCCTGAGCAGGGCTGTGGAATGACTCTGTTTCTCCTCATTTTCTATCTAATCATATTTCAGACATAAGATATAGCAAAGCAGTTTAAAAGGAGGGCATTGAGCTAAAATTCCTGCGCTGAATTGTCTTCTACCAACTACAGTCGTTCCTCCACAATTGTGAGTTTAATTTTCATGGTTTTATCTGTGAGTTTCTTCAACCCCATTCTCCTCCACACTTTAGGCGCTTCTTTTCTGGGGGAACCTTCTCTCTTGGCAGCTCTGATCAGGCTGTGCAGCCCTCTAAAAACCTGCCTCTGGCACTTTTCCTCCTCCACTAGCCACTGATTCGCCAGTGAAGATCAGGTTGCAACCCAATTTCTCAGTACCACAAACCCTCTCCCAATGACCTCCAGTACCCAAGGGAGGAGATGGGCAAGAGAGAGGAAGTATAGGGCCACAATGCCAACCAGCCCCCTTTTCTCTTTGCTTTCCTTGACCTAGTTGGGACTCTTTAGTGCCCATTCTCCTCACCGTGCCTCAGCCTGCTTCCCACAGACACACACATATTTTGATATTTGCCATTTTTCTACTTCCATGGGTGTCCTGCACCCCCAACACTACTGAATGTGGAAGACCAACTGTACATTTTCCAGGAATGCGACTGCTTTTTCAGCCTCATTTTCTTTACCTGCGATATGAAAAAAATAGTATTGACCTGCTCACAAGCGTGTTGAAAGACAAAATAGGAAATCTTTTGTTCTTCCAACATCTTCCCATAATCTCTTACCACTGGCCCTGCTGAGAAGAGATGATGGGAGTTTAGGCCAAAGCACACGTACAGCCAAAGGTTTCCATCTGTTATAAGGATTATTGGCAACTTCTTACTGATTTAAATAAACTCTAAATGTTTGGGATGTGAGAAAAAAATAGGGGTAAGGTATTTTAGAGAAATAAGAGAAACGTGTGCAATATGAAGCAGAAACAAGAAGTGCAGAAATAAAAAGAGGAAGGATGTTGAGCAATGTAAATCTGGAGTTATTAAAATAGCCAACATTGGTACACTGTTTCAATACAAGAGTATCAGCTAGATCATAGATGAAAGGAAATGTGAAGCTGCTCCTGACATCAGTGTTTTTGGAAAAGGGGACCCTGAAGTGGACCCTTCTATAGAGTCCTTTACTCGGAGGTCAAACATGAGATATGGGGGATCAGGAGCCAAACGTTATTACCTGTGCACATAAGTAGAGCTTTCTTTGCTAGCAGCTACGAACACTATAATTTTGGTTCTTTGTATATGTAGACTGATACAGAACCTTCAGAAACTTGTAACCAATCACATTCAAAACATTTTTGCTACCTTTTTTGGGTAGAGGGTACATACTTGGCATTTGCGCTCATCATAAGTCTTCCTAATATGCCAATATAGCTTAAGGATACCGGTACATGTTACCCTGACTTCTGGGGGTCCCATAAGGGACACCTTGATTCAGCCCAAGTTATAACGGTTGGGGAAATTAGCGGAGCACTGGCAATAGCAAAATGAGGGGGCAAGGTAACCCAGCAGGATCTTTTACCCAACTTTACGGGGTCAGGCCAAGCAAAAGCCAGAAAAATATATCAAATAAATGAATTTTATTAAATGAATGTAGTACCACGCACTCATGCAATCATGCACACAAGGACTATTGAGAAGGAAAAGAGGTGAAAAATGGATAGGGGATATAACAAAGGGAATGTAGAGGCGGTGATACTGCACCTATCCTTAAGTCTTCAGTCTGGGAAGTGGTGAGAAGAACGGAGCTCAGGAAGGAGACGGCTGAGGGGATCACTAAACTAAAAGAGTGCTGGTCTACTAGCGTGGTGGAGTTATCTGAAGAGACCCTCAAAAACTAGGACTATTTATAGGGCAGAATGTACCTCAAGGGCAGGCTGGTTTTACAGCTTGGTTGTCTAACTTGTGGTTATTTATTTAGCAAAAGGCAGAGAAATTGTCTAAGCTTGTGGTCAGAGAATTTCAGGAAGCCAAGCTCCAACCTCATGATTTGTTTTGTTAGTTTGCAATATTGTATTTGGGATATCTGCTCTTTGGGCTTTCAGCAAAATCATAACTATATTTCCCAATTCTTACTATGACCTTTACAGTCTGTTCCAGTTCCATGATTCTTTATTTCCTTTGTTCCTTTGTGTCTTTATACTCTCTGGTTTTGCTCCAATTAAAATATCGAGAGTGATAAATTCAAACTACACACACACATACATGAATGATAGGTAGGTAGTAAATCACTTCAAAAATGTGCTCAGGTGAGGAGAATTAAGAGCTGTAGACCTGGTTGGGCACACCCTCAACCTAGGAGCTCAGATGTTCTCTGACCCTGCCTTGCATGACTGCAAATTACTGAGGCATCTGATACATAGTACATTTCCCAACAAGTAAAGTACATAATGATATATGAGCTATTCTTCTATTAGTAAAGTATATAATGATATATGAGCTATTCTTCTATTTGCTTGATTGACCTTACACAATGATTGCTGATATAGCGATGTAAACTACTAGGTTATAAAAGACAGCTGTTGCGAATAAACAGGAGCATTTCCCCATGCTCCGAAAGATATCTCCGTGTCTTTCGTTACTTCACTCAGGATTCCTAGATTGCTCCCAAGGAGAAGTTCCAAAAAATCCAAAATATGCTTAAGAAGAATCTCCAGTTTCTTAGATATAAGAATAAATGAATAAATGTTCCCTTTTGATTACCTACTATCCTTCAAACTTTCTTATCAGAAATCAAAAATAATGCATGTTTGTACCCTAAATTCCTATATAGTATCAAGTGAAGGAACAAGCCCAATTAGTCACTAGAAACCTTTCTTCATACTTCTAACTGAAATGGGGAATGTGAGAAGATTTTCCTTTGAACATTCCAAGGACAAGTAAAAACAAAAATGATACTCTAGCATAACAATATAGTAGTAAAATAAATGAGACACCCAGTGTAGGCTCACAGGAACCCAGAAATAAAATAAGATTAAGAAAACACTGAAGCAGTGTATAACAGCAGTCTAATATGTCAAAAGTGTAACAGAACCTTATAGTGCAGCTTGTTGTTAATTGCTGTGAAGTTGACTACAGCTTATGGCAACCCTATAAATAGGAGACCTCCTAGATAACCAGTCATCAACTGCCCTATTCAGGTTTTGCAAACTCTGGATCATGACTTCCTTCCTTCACTGAACTTGTAATGTGTCTTCCTCTTTTTCCATTGCCTTCCACTTTCCTGAGCATTATCATCTTTTCAATGAGTCATCTTATCTCATGATATTTCCAAACTACAACAGCCTCAGTTAAGTTATTTTGGCTTCTAGTGAGAGTTCAGGCAGCAGCAGTAATGTGTGTAGCAGGAGTAACACTAGCAGAGGGGTTCTTAAGGACTACAGCAGTGGCACTTTAGTTATTTCTGAAGGAGTTAGTAGTGCATAGAATGCAACAATGGTAAACCAGTCCTCAATGTCTTTGCAAACCCTATGAGGAGACAATCCAAAATGGTGAAGTTGTGAGAAATTTCAACATCACCATAAATAGCCAGGCCATAAAAGCAGAAAACCCTTACTGTTGAAACTAAGAAACAAAAGAATATTGTCAGCTACTATTAAAACCATAGGCAAAGAAATGGAAACCTTCAGAGTATAATAAAATTATTCCTCTATTCCCCTCTCCTGTGGTGTTTTCAATTTCAACATTCTTGTGTGAGAAGAGCCACAAAACAGTAAAGAAAAACAATTATGAGCCACCACTAAGCTTAGGCAGATATTATGTTGGTCTTTCTTCTGTTCACTCCTTTGATAAACATCAGTTTAATTAGTCCTTTTTTTTTTTACATACCCAGACAAGGACAATTCAGAAAGAAGTTATTTTAATTGTACAGCAGTGTGTATGTGGAGAGGATTCTTGAGGTGCTGTGTTATCTGTGAAGAAAATCATTAGCCTGCACAACCTTTACTTATCCATAGTTGGTTGCTCCCATCACACTTCCATGTTTTATGACCCAAAAGACGCTTTTATGGGCCAGGCATCTTCAAAGACATTCTCAGCTTTCCTCAGTTCCACCTCTCTTTGTTTACATCAAGGCTGTGGAAATCCATCATAGCATAAGAGCTCTCTAGAGTAGCAGGTCTTCTCATGGCACAAAAGAATCTGTACTCAAATGTACCGAATAAAACTATCCTGGGAGGAAAGATGTATGGCCTGGATCTATCTATTCCACCAAAGCCTGCTAAAAGAACATGGACAGTCAAAAATAAACTGAACAGTTTTGTATACAAAAAAAAATGGGAGCAACACTGGCCTGCCTTGCAATGCTGTTGTAAAGAGTACTAAGATGCTGAGTAAAGATTAGTTCCGTTGAATGTTGTTGAATGCTTGAAATGTCACCCCAACTCTTCCTGTTGTGGCAGTCCAAGGGACTGATGATCAGGCAAGGAATGACAAGTGTTTCTTCATCAGAAAAGCAGTTTCTTTGCAGGATAGCAAAAGAGGACACATACACATATGGGTACCTCACAGAGGGACCCTTGCTTTAGCTTTGTTAGCCTGGTGCTTCCTCAGCACATAACTGATGTAATCATAACTGCTCAGGTATAAAAAGTCTATTTCGGCACCCTCAGTTCATACCCTGGTCAACTGTCTGGGTCAAACCCACATCTGTCTCCTGTGGCTTCTGACTTGTCTGAACCACATCCTTGTTCTCTGCTTGTCCCAGCAGACCAGTTTCTACTCCTGTAACTAGCTGACTGGTGGTTAACTGATTCCAAAAAGCTAGCTTGCTGTGTAAGCACCCTAAAATGGAGGCTGTCAGATAAAAGGTCACCAGTATACATTTTGTGATCGCTTTCAAATAATGGCTGCCCTTGTTTCCATTTTATATATTTTCGTCTCCTCTCATAGAAATGTACTGTCAGTATAAATGCTGCTGCTATATACCTTGTAGAATATCTGAAACTCTGATTAAGAATGTTGGTTTGACGTAAGTACAACTACTGCTTTGGGCCTGGACACAATGTGGAACATGATGGAAATAACAGCAGGGTGGACACAGTTGTGATCACGACTGGTGCACTGTTCAGACACTGGTGTGTTCAGTCTTGATCAGACACTGGCAAGCTGGAATTTACAATTGACCTAAACAGCTGTGCAAAGCTGCTACTGTTTGGAAGAAATATGACAAAATAAAAAACAAAGTGTACTAAGTGGGCAGAGATGTAAGGTGCTAATGGGAAATGAAGCAAAATCTTTGCTTTATGTTTTGGGGAGCCTTCCACTTTCACTGAGATGGTGACGCTAAAGCTGATTCTATGCAAATAGTATAGTAAAGGGATATTTGAGTTAACAAAGCCTTTGACAAAGAAATTTCTTTTTACAAAGTTTTTTTAATGTTCTCCCCCCTCCAGCTCCTTTTAATTTTTGTTTACCAACATTGGCATTGGGACGATGGTGAAGATGGGCTGAAGGAACATAAGCTTTTGATACTGAGTTGCAGAAGCAATATCTGCAGTAAACAAGCAGGGAAAGAATGATATTCAGCTCTAGTCAATCCTACTATAGTTGTATACGCCTGCCTAGAACAACAGCTACCACCAGAATTTCTTACCTGTATGAATAACAAAACAGCGAAAAAGGAAGAAAGCAGATAAGCCTTCCTTACCAGCTACTCCCAGCTAGCTAAAAAAACATAGATCCCTACGTTTAGCTACCAAAAGTCATCAATAGATCCATCTCGGAAGAAGCCTTCAAGGGTTCTCTATAAAGCTCAAAATAGTTTTATTTATACAAGCATTACCTGACCTGGTTGTTTCATTTCACATGTGCATATTTTAAGTTTTGAATTAAAGGTTTTGTGAAACATGTTTAACTGCTCGCTCTCTCTCTCTCTCTTTTTTTTGTGGTGTAGTGATCCATCCCTATTCTTTCAATGTTATTCCTGCCAGATTTTCTGTTAAAGAAGTAATGCCTAGGAAAACAATCTACTTCATTCCTAATGGAGTAGGGCTTACAGAAAAGTGTTTGCAAAAAGGAGCTTTTTTGTCAGAGGCATTGTTCACTGAGGCATGCCTGGATTTCCTGTTTATCACCAACCATACTTGCTAGCAGGTACAGCTTCAGCGTTACCACAGATCACACCTACTAGCTGCTTCAAAAGGGTTTTTGTAACAGTTAAATCTTTCAGTACTTGGTGTGACCCGGTTAGTTTACAATGTTCCCTCTCTCTGAAGCAGAATCTTGCCTGAAAAGAACATAAAGAACAGAGACAGATGTTGGATGAGAGAGCAAAGCGGGGAGTTGAGTGTGAGAGAAGACAAGAACACACTTGAACACAGTTGTCTCCAGTTGTGCAAACTCAAGACATATAAAGGAGGAAACACTGACCATCAGTTTGTTGGATGGAAATGAAATCGCAAACCCACCGTATCCAATGGGCAGGACACGGAGCTGGGATGATTTGTGAAGCAAGTTAAGAAGCAAGACACAGAGAAAGTCAGCTTTGGCCAAAGGATCTCTCTAAGAGTCAAAACTGCGTTTAGTCTAACCTAACAGTAGTGATCCAGAAGGATGACTTTACTTTTCAGGATTCACATATTTATACTATTTTTTGATTACACCAGCAGAATAAAGCATACATCATTTTTTATCCAACTCTGATGTCAGGAGTTCAGATTACTAGGGCAGCATGTAACTGTCATATTCACGATGTCCATAATGCAAGGCTACCACTGATGTCATAACTGTCCTTGTTCTTTATATTATTACAACAACAATAATTACATAGAGAAGGCAATAAACCAAAGGTTAGTCATAAAACATCCAGCCCAATGGAACCAATCACTGTTCTAGCTAATGATTAATATCATACCAACATAAAAGGAATTAAGGCTGCTTTGTTGCCACATATATGTTTTTTACCCCACAAAGTGAAAAAGTATTGTGCCTTGAGGAGAAAAACACAAGCAGCAAAGATGGGTAACATCTTCTATCGGGACCACTAAAAAATTACAGAAGTGATGCATACGTGGTATAAGCTTTTTAGTTTTCCCACTCTTTATCATATATGTTGGTTAAAAAATGGAGAAAGGGGAACAAATAAGAAGTCCAAAAAGAAGGCTCTCACAAGCTCAGGAAAGTGAAGAGGTCTTCAAAGGTGAGCTTTCATATTCCTGGGCAGAAGAATTAATGTTTTCATTCAGTCCTGACCTACTGAGGAACTGGCTGATACCCTGAGAAGTATATGGCAGTTGTTGTGTCAACAAAGCTAAGTTAACAAATATCTACTTTTGAAAATGGAAATATTACAACAGTGCAAACAGGAATTGAAGATATTCTTTGAGCCGAACTTAAAGATACAGATCTTACGATAGTTTGGAATGCAAGTAAACATATGCGAGAGGACAATTCATAAAACATGGCTCCAGACTGGAGAGAGAGAGAGGCAAAAAAGAGTAAACTGCTGAATGAAATACAAAACCTGGAAGTGAAACTCAGGAAATTTTTTAATAAAGAAACTCAAGAAAGTTATTTCAACAACAGTTCTCATTTTTCATAGTCCAAAAAATGAATAGTAAGCTATTATATCTTAAACAAAAGAATTTTAAACTTACAAATAAGCCTGGAAAGTGGATTTCTTTTAAGCTGAGACAGGAGAAGATAAAGAAATCAATCACAAAGGTTAAGAAGGGAGAATGCTATGAAATGGAATATTTGAAAATATGAAAAATTTTTGAGGAACTTTACAAAAAATTATGTGCAAGAGGCAACAAAAAGACTTCAGACATGGAAGACTATCTGGACAGACTTCAATTGGACAAATTACACCTGGAATACAAGCAGAGCCTGAATGGACCTGTGACACGTATGGAATTCATTGAAGCAATTAAGAAGCCCAAATCAAGGAACTCATCAGGACCAGATGACTTATCTGCATTGTACTACAAGAAATTTGAATTACTCCAACTGATAAAGATGGTGTGAGATGAGATATTAAGAAGAGGTCAGATGCCAGACACATGAAGAAATACTTATATTACTGTGATTGATAAAGAAGTTACTGTCATGCTCCTGCCCCCGGACCCACACAAGACTCATCCCAACCGTCACACCATAGAGACATGAGACGGCCATACTTACAGCAATCAGTACAGGTGGAAAAGGAAGAACTCGTTAATTAGGCCACAACTGCCCAGAACACTGAGGCTAAATAATCAGAGGTCAGGCTGGCAGAAAGCTGCTGGAATCTACTGACTCCAATTGTGGTGACAGCCTTGCTGACTCCTGCATTCTGTGCTCATGTTCTTCAGACCCTGGATTTTTGTTGGACTATAGATTCTGCTTGTGAACACTCTCTCCCTGGATTCTTGGTAAATTCAGACTTAGTAGCTCTGGACTGCTTTTGGACTGCTTTAACAAATGTTAGTTACACGTGCATGCAGATGTATATATATAATACAATGAGGACCTATAAATTAGCTTATATACATATAGATATGTTTCAGTTAGTTAGTTGTTAGTTACTGCTGATTACACAGCTGTGAAGCTTTGGCAGACTGCTAGCACAGGACAGTTACAGAGAAGACTTTAACAAAGAATTATAGACGTATCTCATTTTTAAATAATGACTAGGGGAGGCAAATATATTCATGGGGCCAGAGTGGATTTCTGATAAAAAGATAGTTAAGGAGTGATGTAAGAAATATTTTTAATGTCACTGAATATTTGGAATATCATATAAAAAAAGGCAGTTCTGATTTTCTTAAATGCAGAGAAAGCATTTGATAATATTTCATGGAATTTTTTTATTACAGGTATCAAAGAAAATGGATTTTCTTCTTTTAATATATATTTTTATTAAAGGAGAAAAGGAGAGAATAAAAGAAAAGAAATATGCAGAAATAGTAATATATCTGCTTATTTACAATCATATAGTGATACTACAATTTGTGCAAATATTGGTGAATTCTCAAAAATGGTCAACTGTAACAAGAGAAACTAAGTGAATAAAACATAAACAGATGTATAAAAACAATCAGTCTATATATGGTACATCTTGTCAATTTGAAAGAAAAGTTCTTTGATCCTTCCTAGTACCTTTTTTGGATTCCTAAGTAATATGTTCTAGTACCCTTTAATCATATACTTCTAAATAACTAGGTAACATTATGTTATTTCTGTTGCTCCTGGAGTGTTGGTTAGATGTCACTTAGCCCAAATGAATATTACACATTTTATTCCACATGAGTTTTAAGTAAGCATGTATATACACACATGCATGCAGATGTATATATATAATAAAATGAGGACCTATAAATTAGCTTATATACATATAGATATGTTTCAATTCATAAACACATTAGAGATCTCTTAGTCTTTTATGACATTTATTATACTATGTTGGTTTAAGTGATTAACCAATTGTTTAAATTCATCTGACCATTCCTTAATTCCTCTGACCTTAAAAAAACTCTCCATCACTGGGGCCCATTCTTCTTTCACTTTCTGTTCATCTTTCCCTTTAATTATGAGTTAACATGTCCATGGATTTCATTTCAAGAAGTTTCTGATGCCACTTTCCTATTTCTGGGATATTGTTCTTTTTCATTTTTTAGCAAATGCTAGTCTGGCTGCTGTGGTCATGTATAGCAGTGTTCTCTATTTTTTTTTTTTACAAGAATTTGGTCTAATTTATGTAGCATATTTAGTAAGTAAAGTTTCGATGACATAGGGAACTTGAAACCAAGTATTCCTATTATCTTATTGTGGATTTTTGACCAGTATTTCTTGGCTTTCCTGCACGTCCACCAGGTATGGGAAAAGGTCCCAATCTCTTCTTGGCATTTCCAGCATGTGGCCAGAGTTGATTTATATATCTTGTTCAATTTGACCGGTATTAAGTGCCAACAGTGTAGCATCTTCATATAGTTTTCTCTTAGATTTTGAGCTAGCAGAAATTTGTTTGTTTCCAGCTCAATTCCCAGTGATCCAAAGAGAGGGATTTGCCAAGGTTACTGGACCACTTAATCATAGAGTCCTTTATTATTTCCTCCTCTCTCTCCCAAAGAAGCAGTTCCTTGTAAATGTTTGACATCTGGTGACTCGAGTTGTCAAAGATGATTCTTTCGAAGATTTTTTCCCCTTATCAATCACAAAACCCTCAAGCTTCAAATCTATCTTAACTCTTTCTGAAAGTTGTTGATACGGGAACCAGTTACATATAATTCCATCTCTTTCTAGTTCTTCATGGATTTTAAGTCCATAAGTATTCGCAGCAGTGGGAATGAGTATGTCATTGTAGCATAACCATTTATCTGAGGAGTTTTTCCATCTACCAAAAAAAGCCTCCTGAGCAGAGACCCAAAGTGGTATTCTATTGTAAGTTGATTTCTTGTTATTGTTCCAATTATGCAATAACACTTTAAGGACATAGTGGTTTGTCAACTCCTTCTTGACGTTTGCCTTGCCGTACCATAGGTAGGCATGCCAGCCAAATCTATCTAAAGTAAGCATTCTTTTATTTTGTAGCATTATCCAGTCTGAAAGCAATGTTAAACTGCTGGCTAAATAGTAAGTTTTGAGGTCTGGCGCTCTGCAGCCCCTTCCAGTTTTCCAGTTTGTCAGAATCTTCCATTTTATTCTTGGTTTGTGTCCTAACCAAATAAATTTAGTTAGATCTTTTTTCCAAGATAAGAATGGTTTGTTGTTGATAATTATAGGAGCATTCTGAAATAAGAAATTCATTCTGGGTAGGACATTCATCTTTAGAGCAGCAGATCTTCCTGAGATAGACAATTTCGGCTTGTTCCATTTCTCTAGGTCTTGTTTGATCTCTTTCTAGGCTTTGACATAGTTGTTTTCAAAAAACTCATTGTTATGTTTTGAGATCCAGATTCTGAGATATTTGATTTTCTTTTCTACTCTAAAGTCTGATATCTTCACTAAGTCCTCCTCTTCCTCGCCTTCTTAGTATTGAAGTTTTATCCTTGGTGACATTAATTCTGGAATGCTCACTGAACTCTTTCAATGTTTGAACCAGCTTTGCCAGACTTGGAACGAGATCTTCCAAGAAGAACACTAAGTCATCCGCAAAAGCTTTTAACTTATAGTTATGGCCTTTTATTTGAAGACCTCTTATTCCAGGGTTGTTACGAATATTATTATTTAGTATTGCTGGTATTGTAATGAAAAGAAGGGAAGAAATAGGGCAACCCTGACAGATGCCTTTTTTAATGTCAAATGACTCCGTCTTCTCACTATTGATCAATACATCGGCTTCTTGCTTGTCATATATGGAATCTAGCCAAGCTATAAAATTTCCGCCCACATCTATTCTTTGAAATGTGTCTTTTTAGAAAAGGCCATTTCACACAGTCAGAAGCTTTTTCTGTGTCAGCAAAAAACAATGCCATCTTCTTTTCATTGTGCCTTTCATAGAATTCAATTATGTTCAGGACTGTTCTTATGTTATGTCTTAGCAGTCTTTTCGCAGGAACCCATTCTGATATTCTGTGATGAAAGTACTTTATTGAGTCTTACTGCCAGGATTGATGAGAATAGCTTATATTCTATGTTCAGTAGTGAAACAGGACAATAATTTTTGATTTCTTCGGGATCCTTTCCTTTCATTGGGATTAAGGCTATGTGTGCATTCTTCCACATTTCAGGTACACCTTTTTTGAGTATTTCTTCACACGTTTTTAGAAATGGTAAAGTGATCTCATCCTCAAAGGTTTTATAAAATCTTGGTGTAAAGCCATCTGGTCCAGGTGCTTTTGAGGATATTAATTTCCGAATTGTCTCTACAATCTCCCCACATGCAATGGGCCAGTTCAGTTTTTGTTCGTCAGTGAATTTTCAGATTTCTTGTTCATCAAGGTAATTATATAGTTTACCTTGTTCCTTTAGAGAAAAAGGTTTTGCATCATATCAGTCTTTATAGTATTGTAGGAAAGCAGATTTTATGTTGTCTTGATTCGTAAGCCATTTAGAACCTTTTTTAATCCCAGCAATCCACCTCGTCTCTTTATCTTTCCGCTACTTATGTGCCAGCGTTATTTGCAGATTCAAAATGTTTTTGTATCGCTTATTTAAAGTTGTTTTCTGTTTCCACAAGATTTTCATCATTTAGCTTGCTTTGGAGAATCTTGAATTCTGTTAAAAGTTTTCAATTTGTAGGATCTTGTCTCATCTGCTTTTCTTTCTTAATCATATCCTCGAGTATTTTGTGGATTTTTTAATTCCTTTTCTTCTTAACTTCTAAGCACCATTTTATGAAATGGCCCCTGAGGACAGCTTTACCAGCGTCCTACACTGTTTTCATTGAAATCTCCTTTGAAATGTTTTCTTTAAAGTAGGACTCTATTGTTTCTTTGGCCTTTTGCACATAAATTTGGTCTCAAAGTAAAGAGTCATTCAGTTTCTCTAGATTTTAATTCTAATTGAACTGGGTTATGATCGGAGACTGTTCATATGCAATGATTTGGATACCAGGAAGAGGTTGATCCTAGACATAGATTTATGTTGATCAGAGTAAAAAGTATAACCCTCATGTCACCGTTTTTAAATCTCCAAACATCAAAGAGAATGGATTTTCAAGAAAATTCTATTTGGGCAATAAAGACAATATATTTGGGGCAAAAAGCCCAGATTTTGGTAAATGGCAATGCAACAACACTGACTGAGATACAAAATGGAACCAGGCAAGGTGATTTCCTCTCACCTTTGCTGTTTATTTTGGTGTTGGAGACATTTAATAATAGATATTAGAAAGATGGTAGGGTAAGCAGAGTGAAGATTTTAAAAGATCAGTATAAACTGAGAGATTATGTGGACAATCTTGTGATAATGATTCAAAATTCACTGGACTTAATGAAGGCTCTTTTGGAAAAAATCAAGATATTCAGATCATGTTCTGGATTTGAAGTGAATTGGGATAAAGTCTTCTCAAGATATGTCCAAAATACAAATGATATTGGTTATCAAGGGAGTGTTCAGGCTTGATTTGCCGTTATACTCATTTATTTCTCTTTTTGGACGTCCATGGCATCTGTAGAACTCTCCTCCAACACCACACTTCAAATGAGTCAATTTTCTCCCTATCAGTTTTCTTCACTGTCCAACTTTGACGACCATACATTGAAATTGGAAATACAATGGCATGGACAATTCAAAGATATAGCTTTACATTTCAGGGTCTTGTGTAGTTTCTTCATGGCTGCTCTTCCAAGCATTACATGTCTTCTGATTTCTTGACTGCAATCGCCAATGACTGAGCCAAGATATAAGAAATCTTGACTATTTAAATGTCTTCATTGGCTGCTTTAAAATTATATAAATCATCTGTGGTCATTATCTTTGTTTACTTAATATTCAGCTGTAATCTTGACTTTTCATTTTCTTCCTTGATTTTCTTCAGTAATTGTTCCAAGTCTTCGATAGTTTCTGCCTATAGTATGGTGGTATATATCTTTGTTGGAATATCACCAGGGGCCACGCTGTACTCTGGGTGCATCAAGAAGAAGCATGACCCACACAAAAAGGCAGCCACATAACTTCAGGGCTTCAGGCCAGGCAGATACCAAAAACCAACAGAGTCAAATAACTAGAGTCCAGAGTCCAAAACATAGCTTCAAACACTATCCTACATTTATAGCATTAGCAGCATACAGATATCAAAAGCAGGAAGAAATCCATTACATTTCTCTCTGTGTTCAGAGAGGCTGTAAAAAGCAGGCTGTACAGGGGGGAGTAGAAAGAGAAGAGACAGTGAGGAATGTCTTACTGCAATTATACACTTCTGTGTGTCTGCTTAAACCTAATCAATTCAGCTTTCTCACAGCAGAGAGAGAAACACCAGATGTTTTTTGTTATCTCTGTCTGGGTCAGGCTGACTGTTTTCAAGGCTGCTAGTAGTGCAGAGGCAAGACAGTAAATACAGCACATACGACTCTTCAAACAAAGGCACACCGGAAAGCTAGAAACGTAACAATCTTAATATCATATCATATCATACATATCTACATATTTTAAATTGTTGATGCTCTTTCCTCCAATTTTCATGCCTCTTTCCTTCAAGTCTAATCCTGCTTTCCATACAATATGTTCAGCATACAAGTTAAAATGATGGGGAGATAAAATGCAGCCTTGCCGGAGTCCCTTGTCTATTGGAAACCATTCCATTTCTCTGTATTCTGTCTTGACAAAAGTCTCTTGTCCTGAGCACTGTCCTATGCTGAGCTGTTCTGTCTTGGCAGCTTGTCAAGGCCTCCCAGCTGTATTACCAGGCTGATAGCAGAAGCTAGCAACCACCTTTGTTTTCTAGCCAGCCCAGGTTTGTAGTAAGCTTAGAGCAACCAAATCTAAATTTACCAAGAGTCCAGGGAGAGAGTGTCCAAGAGAAGGATCTGTAGTCCAGGCAAAGGTCCAAAATCTGAAGAACACAAGCAAGGTATGAAAGAGTCAGCAAGGCTGTCTTCACCAATGGAATCAGTAGGTTACAACAACTTTCTGTTGTCCTGGCCTCTGGTTATATAGTCTCAGAGTCCTACCCAGCTGTGACCTAATTAACAAGCTCTTTCTATATGAACATTGCCAGAAATCTTTTTGATATTATTCAGTTAGACTTTACATTGTACTCCTTGATTGCTTTTGCTACATCTCTTCTCGTGACTAAAGCCATCTCCTTTCTTCTTAGATTTTGCTTTCCAGAGTTAAACATCTCCCATTCCTGTATATTTCAGCTTGCTAACCCCAACTATTGCAATGTTTATACAGTCCATTTCTTCTTTTACAATGTTTAGCTTCCCCTAATTCATGCTTCCCACCCACCCCTCTATTCCTATAATATCTGTTGTGCAGCTTCAGTCTTTCCTTTTATTTCTGAGCATGTTTGAGTCCGGTTGTGTCATTAGCCACAGTACTATTTGTACTTATTCTCTGCTCTTCCCCAGTAGCTTGTTGAGTGCTTTCAAACCTGAGAGTTTCATGTTCTGGCACTATCTCTTACTTTATTTTGGTCACTCTCATTATAAAGTTTTTATGGTGAAAGACATACAAAGGGGGTCTACAGCGCACCCTTCTGCACAGTATTAATAAGTGTTAGCTATGGATGCCACTGCCATTGTCTCTGAGAGATCCTCCACCAGCCTCACTCCCCCTTCTACTGCTGCCCAGTAGTTGCTAAGCACATTTGGTCTGGCTTCTCAGCAAAAGCCTATCTGTCATGGGAGACTCTACTAGCAGCTCTGCTACCATTGGCGTAGCCTCTTGGCTCATAGGAGCATGCAGTCCCACCACCATGGAAAGGTAGTGCCATGGTGAGCATAGTATGAGTCTGTAGTAAAGGTCTTGGGAAGAGCACACCTGAAGGACACTGTCATTGAATACAATGGGGTTCTGGGCATTGACCAGACATAGCTGCCTGTAAAAGGCATATCAAAACACCAGCTCATTGTTGAGAGCAACACCATTCCTGGACCTCAGCTCCTGGCATGTGTACCTTGTTCTTGATGGATTTTTGAGTTATGGATTGTTTTATGACTTTACAACAAATAACCTCTGACATTCTGGTTCTGCTTGGTTTTCATACCCTGGACTGTACAGCACCTGTTTTTATCTCTTGTTACTTCTATCAGTACTTAAACTAGTCTTCCTTCTGACCACGGCTCATGGACTCTGATCTTTGTATGTACTTCATTTGAAGTAGGACGGGGAGTCAGGAAACTACAGCCTTCTAAGTGATTGGTCACTGTGTATTCTCCAATCCTTGATCTCTGGAGTTTGGAGATACCAAGGAGACATGCCTTTATTTCAGAGAAATTGCAGCATACAGTCATTTCCTATAATAAAGAGGATCAGACAGGCAGATGTCTTGCATGGAACAATCAGCCTGTCTGAACTCTGCCAATGGGATATTCACTAGAATTTATAGGATACTTGTTTACAAGCATATATAGATTAGTAACTTTCTCAGCATAGAATATATAGTTATATATACACTAAGTATATATAGTTTGAATACTATATTACAACGTTTCTCAGCATCAAATAAAATACTATGGGTATCATAATTTTCTTAGTATTTAGCATAACATGGTACTGGTTGGCATCTCTGATAAACTGTACACCTTGGAATGTGAGCTCATTATGGACCAGAGCTGTCAGTCCCATGAAAAACTGGCTGTTTATCTGTCTCTTGGCTTTCCTTTGACCATCTTCCTGCTAAAGAAAGCAAACACTTAAGAGAGTGCCAGGGCCTATGTGGAAGCATTATAAGCCCCATGTCACAGTTTAAAGCAGCCATTACAAGTCTCCTGATGAAGCAGCCATTCATCTTGTCTACCAGGGTATACACACTGATAAAGGACCAGTAAGATCTCCTCCCTAGTTGGAGTGGAAGGTAATTGTTTACCCTGCTGAAGGTTAGTGAAGATCTTCCTCTGATTGAGCAGGTAGAGTTTGAAGATACTATAAGAACCAGCTCTTGAGAGATGAAAGTCAGGCTGTATTATACAGTCTCCAACAACCCTGGCTGTTTCTTACAGTCTTATCTGGCTAATGCTGTTCCTGGTTGATAAATGCACAGGCAATTCTGGTAAGAGAGGGAAGTTGTGCTCTTAAATAGGCTAAAAGTATATAGATGAACAGTAAATTGTTTTTAAATAGCAGTCATTTTTGAACCAACATTTCTTTTTATTCTTTACTCTAAAGATTAAAGAGTCACTGTTGAACCAACATTACTTTTACTCTTTACATCTTGCAACGTAAAACAAAATCCAGCACAGTTTAAAAGACAAAGTGTCAGGAACCGAATTCACACACACAAATGTAACAGTGCCAATACACTATTTATTAGGAGTGTGATACATAGTACAGGACTTCAGTGAGCGAACTGAAGGCAATTAGCAAAATCCAAACATTAAAAGCAAATAGTTTCTCATCCCACCTGCAAGAGACCTTGGAGCTCAGGTTTCAGCTTGGCAGTGCTTATCTCTACATTCCTAGCTTTGTTTATCTAACAGTCTCTGGTTCCCATACCTTGTTACAAGCAAGCAGCTAATTAACTCCTACTATGTGTCCAATAACTGAAATATGGAGGGCTACCCAACACAAAGATTCAATCATATCACAAAAAAATTAAGCAGACAGATAACATGTTTTCATATAAGTACATTAGCTCTCCTCACCAAATCTAATAGCATAGGTCTTCTGAAACTTCCTGGTCAGGAAAACTCTTGACTTCGTCTCTCTTGACAAACCTTTACATAGAATTGTGTTATCTCAAAAATCTACACCCTCCAAGACTTCTGAGTGTCCCTTGCTTCTTGATGGTTTATGAAATTTTTTATTACTAATAGTGTTCTCTATTATCACACGATGCAAGGCTTGGGTAGGGATAATCCAGATGTTTCTTTGACCTGTTAGCAGGATCTTTGCTTTAAATTTTGTCTATCAGATTATGGCCATTTCCGCACTGCAGTGTTAAAGTGCTGCTATTCCACTTTCAACGCCCTGTGGAATTCTGGGGTTTGTAGTTTAGGGAAGGGCACTTCGAATTCTCACCCAAAGAGCTCTTTGGTCTCAGTAAACTACAAACCCCAGAATTCCACAGGGCGTTGAAAGTGGAATAGCAGCACTTTAACACTGTAGAGCGGAAATGGCATATGATTTTGCTGACAAAGGGTTTTCCTAGTCCTGCTTTCATATCTCCTTGTGGTGTCTATATGATTTGATCTTGTTCTGTGACTTTCATCTATGCAGTTATATTCATGCAAAGGGTCACCAACAAGTGTTTGTCCTGTACAGAACAGGCTGGCCTGAACTACATTCGACCTTGGCACCACTTCCCAGCTTCCTGAACTACCATTCATTTTAGGGTAAAATACAGGACTCTCACTTCAAAGAACCAAAGATTTTCTCTCTGTTAGCTTTTAATTCCAGATTTGAAGACATAGCTGTGTTAGTCCGTATCGGTATACAAAAGGATCTCATAGTACCTCTGAGACTGAGAGGATGAACTTTGTAGTATAAGCTTTCAGAGACTGAAATTATTTCAGCAGATAGAATCACAGAACTGGAAGAGACCACAACGGCCATTGAATCCAACCCCTGCCAGGCAGGGACACACACTCAAAGCAACCCCAGCAAATGGCCACCCAGCCTCTGTTTAAAGACCTCCAAAGATTCATACAGTGAGGCATCTGTGGACAGACATCTATACCAGTGAATGGGTAGGTTAATGTGAATACATAGTAACAAATGCAGTGATTTAATGCCCTCATTGAGAACTATTTGTTCTTGTTGTTATGTGATTTTAAGTCAAATCTGAACTTCTGATGTCCATTTCCTAGGGTTTTCTTGGCAAGATTTATTCAGAGGAGGTTTGCCACAGTCTTCCTTTAAGGCTGAGAGTATGTGACTTGCCTAAGGTCAGCCAGTAGGTTTCCATGAATGGGCAGGGATTTGAATCTTGGACTTCCAAAGTCCTAGTCCAAAACTCAAACCACTATACCACACTGACTCTGAGAGCTATAATCATGTTTAAATCAGAAGAATGTTTTCACCACAGTCTTGGACTGTTTTAGATGGCCTGATATTTGCTTGCTGACCGTCATTGTTATCTTCTTTCTCAGATTGAGAGTACAAAAACAAGCAAGCTGGCTTCAGGTTGTGCTCACTCTCTTGTAATGGCTTCCTTAATCCACTGTCAGCTTGAAGATATCTTATTCTAACTTTTTTAAAAAAGTTGTTTTTCACCCAGCATTAATTAGATGTAAATTAAGATGTTAATAAATCATGAAGAATTGAGATGAAGAGCCACTTGTCTTATCTCAATGCTTTACACGGAGTTGTCACCAACTGTACTTTTTTGTTCAGCTTATTCCCATTTTGTTGTTTTCTTGCTCTGTATATATATATATGTGTGTGTGTGTGTGAGAGAGAGACAGAGAGACAGAGACAGAGAGACACACACACACAATCTCTCTCATCTGTGTCAGACCAATAACTGTGGTTAATCTAACATTTATCTGAGGGAGCCAGTTGTTACCCCTTGTCCATGTTTTTCACTTGTGTTATCAGCTCATACAGGACTTCCCAGGAGAGCAATCCTTCATTTTAGAACTTAGGGGAGAGGAATGAAGACTGTGCCTCATTTAAAAACAGACAGAGAAAAGGCTGCAAAAAACATGGTTTAAAAATTAAGTCTAAGGTTCCCACAGTTCTTACTTACTGTTGTAGAAATCTGCTGATAAAGATAGTTTTAAAAGTAGATCATTTTAAATTGCCTTCTACATTTTTCCCTCCTTCTGCTCTCTCTGTTTGTGGGTTCTTCCAGAGAAGTTTGAGTGTGTATGTGTCTGCAATTATCAGTGTTTGTTAACTTTCAGTCCACAAAGAGTCCTGATGACATTTGTTGCATACATGCATTCAATGTTTTTGGCTATCTAAATTGCCATGCCCAGTTGTTTAATGAATTGCTTTATTTACTAATAAATAATAATTGTTTATCTTGGAGTCTGGAAGAGGTCCCAGAAAGACTTGCTACTTCCTCCCCGAACAAATATGGGGCAAACTACCAACTCTGGCAAGATACAACTTTACTGATCTGGAAGCAAAACTATTAGTCTCAGTTTTTCTTCAGTTTCTTCTTACTGTCAGCAATGTGTTCCTTAGACTTTTAAAAGGCTTCCTTGCCTGAGGTGCCAGGGAACTGCTCTGCTCTTTTTTGTGGGTAAAAAAATATCCATAATCAGTGACAGCAACTGGCAACGGGAAGGCAGAATATCGGCTGAACAAAAGGCATGATGCAGTAACATGAGGGCAATGGGATATGTAAAAAATTAGGACAAGCATTTCTCTACTATATAGAGAATACTTTCTTTGAAAATAAAACAGCCAAACCTTTTTCAAGAGCTCACAAAAATATTAAGAAAAATAGGAAGAGGGAGGAACTGACTTTCCTTGCCCAAACTATGTCCAACGGTCAGAACGTAAGTCTGGACAGAACAGTAGCAGTTGGTGGAACTCATGTCAATGGAATGGTGAATTCATTCCCAGTTTTGAACAGCTGAACCTATTTAGTGCTGAACTCATTTAGGCATACAGTTCAGCACCTTGGAGAGCTTCTCTGAAGCTTGGATTTAAACCTTAAGGGGCTTCACTGGGGCTTCACTGCCCCAGTAAAAGGTAAAAGCCACAAACCACAAATGGACAGAACTTAAATGACTGCATGCCAGTAATGCTGGGGCGGGCAGAGTGTGTTTTCTTGAGTTGCACATAGCCCCAAGGCTGATTTGGTGGCTCTTGACCCCCTTCAGACTCTCTTGATTGCCCTTTTCCTGAACAAAAGAAGAAAGGGAGAATTACCTTTCCTGGAAGCCTTTAAAATAGATTTCAGTCTCGCCCCACACACTGCTTAATAGTGAAAATAAACTGTCTTTGAAAACCAGAAGTGGTCTTCCAGCCACAGGTTAGGGTTTGGCTTTTGCAGGGGATCTTTGTCAATCTGTGTGGTCCATGGGGCAAAAAATTGGCTGGTCGGCTCACAGTTCTCTGCATCTACACTAATATGTGGAAAGCTCACTGTAGCTTACATTTGAAATACAATGACTGATTAGCTCTTGGTGATGCCTGGAGGAAGGCCACCTGTCCCTCCCTTGCTACTGTGAGAGCAGATTGAGAAAGAAAAATTACTAGTTCATGAACTGTGAGTTCTTGAGGAGCTGCTTGAGTAATTATATGTACATATACCGCTTAGCTAGATGCTAGTTCAGCATGTCTGTTTAGGATGTTTGTTCAGCGTTTGGGAACAGTCAGAAGAGCGTCATAAGGGGGCCGAGTAATTAAGAAATGTCAAGCTGACAAATGTTGCAATTGTTTATGTAAAAGTATAAAACCTTGGAGAGAGGAATGTTCGGGGCTTCTGGTATTTGGAAGAGATTCCACCAGAGCCTGGCCGACTGAATAAACTCTTCTTTTCCAATCCGAGTGTCTCCAGTTTCTGGAATTAGCCGCATCATTTTCTGGGGGCTTGCCCAGGATCTCGAGGGGCCTTTTGTCCACCTTGGTGGTCACCAAATGTCTGGGACTGGACCCCCCTGACTGACCAGGACCTAAGGCGCAATCGGCAATTGTTCGGTAGGAACCGCTCAGGCAGGCGGGGCTGGTCGTGGCAGCGGCAGACCCGCCATGGGACCCAGGAGTGGATTGGAAAACAGGAACCAACTCTGTCATCGGTAAGTGCCTCTCTGATCCAAAGCAGGGGGAAGAGGGGCCTGATCAACCCCTTGGACTCAGGCCTAGTATTCTATCTTTGCACAGACGAAGCCGCTGAGGTCCAAATCGCTGGAGTGGAAAGGTGGGAGGTGGTGTTGTGGAATGAAAGTGTGAGTGGATGAGAAGGTGAGTGTGAGTGGATGAGAAGGTGATTGATGCCGCAGTTCTTAATGCATACCGTTGAGAGTCCGAGTGCTTAGGTCAGTGTGAAGTGCGAGGAGTCTCTCCTCTTGTGTTGGTCCATCGGGACCCCTTACCCACGGACCAAACCCTTTTCCTTTCTGTGTCTTGTCTGGTTTGGGGAGGAAAGGATGGGGGGAGGTCAGAGTCAACCAACTCCTCTGGAATGTATGCTGAAAAACTTCAAAAAAAGGGATTTAGTGGGGACTATGGTGGCCCTCGTATGACACCTGGCAGGCTGAGGACTTTGTGTGAGGTACAGTGGCCTACCTTCAATGTGGGATGGCACCCAGAAGGAAGCCTGGATCCTGCTTGAATAAAAGCAGTTTATTCAGTGGTTGTAGGAAATCCAGGTCACCCTGATCAGTACCCTTATATTGACTCTTGGGACACAGTGGTAACTGAGTCCCCATCATGGTTGGTGAAATGTAAGGAACAATGCAGTAAGGTGATGTTACTTATGAAGGATAAGACGAAGAAAAAGTTTGGCAGGGGCCGGTGATTCTGGAATACCCTTATGAAGAACCCACAGCCCCACCACCATACCTAGGGGTTCAAACAGGGGGAGAAGCACAGGGGAATGGGCCCCCAGGGGAAAATCAGGAGGCAACAGCACCTGCTCCTCAGTCTGGAGGTCAATTTCTATACCCGCCATTAGCCCTGTTGGATTGATCAGGGGTGCAGTCACCTGAATCCTATGATTTTAGAAAAGGGAAAAAGGAGAAAGTAAAAGGGAATGAGAAGGGGCCTCAGAAGGTGACAGAGGAAAAGGAAGATTCAGACAAAGAAGAGGAAAGGAAGGAGATTGTAGGCCCCCCCTCCGCCAAGTAAGATAGCTTGAACCAGATGCCACTCAACAGAGTAGGTTCCGCCGAATGGAGAGCTACGAATACACACTCTTCACTACTTCTGACTTGCTTAATCGGAAAACCCATTATGGATCATACACTGAAAAGCCCCAAGAGATGATTGAATTATGTAGCAGCAGCATGGCTACCCATGTGCTAACCTGGCAGGATTGCCAACAACTTCTCATCTCACTGTTCACTACAGAAGAGAGAAGGAGAATTATTCAAGAAACAGAGAAGGTGGCCCGTGGGAGGGTACCACCTGGAGAACCAAATGAAGATGCCTGGGTGAAAGAAAGAGTTCCCTTGGTAGAACTGCATTGGGACCCTAACAATAACCAAGATTTCACTCGTTTGACTGAATACCAGGCCATTCTGTTGGAAGGGATGAAAGAGGGAATGAAAAAACCTGTGAATATGTCAGGGGCCCGGGCCCGGCTGGGCCTGTTGCTGCCCCTGAGGCCGCCGCTAAAGCGGCGGCGGACACCGCAGCCGACAGGGCCTACTCGGAGGCCGCTGCGGCTGACGGAGCCTGTGCGGAGGCCGCTGCGGCTGACGGGCCTTGTCTGGAGGCCGCTGAGGCCGACGGCGCGGGCCTGCCGGCCGTGGGAGAGGCTGACGGGCCTGGAGCCACTTACCTTGAGGCTGCAGGCTTGGATCCCTCGACGTCGGCCGGCCTGCCGGGGTGGGCGGGACCCGGGCCTGCTCCCGGGGCTCCGCTCACCCGCGGCCCCGATCCGTGGGAGGCCTGGGAGTCTGCCTGCGGCCCCGATCTGGAGGAGGCTGATGCCTTCACCTCGCCTCCTCCTTTCCAGCTGCAGCGGCAGGCCAAGGAGGCTGTTCGCCGGTCTCGACGCCTGCTGGAGAGGAGGCGACTGGCAGAGAGCTCGCAGCTGTGAGACACAGCACAGCTGCGAGCCCTCAGCCACATGGCCACGCCTGATTGGCCGGCGCCTGGCTTGGAGGGCAGCCACATGGCCACGCCTGATTGGCCGGCGCCTGGCTTGGAGGGCTATTTGAGGCAGGCGCTGGGCTGGGGAAGGCACGGAGCAACAACCGTCAGTCAACCGTGGTCCTGCTGTCCGTGCCTTGTTCCTGCCCGCGCTTGAGACCAGTCCTCCTATTCGCCTTGTTGAAATAACCTGCCTTATGTACTTTAACAGCCTGTGTTTATTTCTGTTAAGACTGAGTAGAAGCCCTGCCTGCATTAAGGACTATTTCTGTTAAGACTGTGTAGAAGCCTGCTTGCTTTGTACTTTTGAGTTTTGACTGCATTAAAACCCTGCATCTCGAACCAGATCCCCTGCCTCTGCCTGACCACCGCCTGGCACTGACAGAATATGTCTAAAGTTAAGGATATAATCCAGGGGCCCAATTAATCTCCCAGGATATATTTGGAGCGCCTAATGGATGCGTATCAGCAGTACTCCTCTGTGAACCCAGATGCCCCTGAAAACTTAAGGATGGTTGTACTAGATTTTGTGGCAGGAAGTTGGCCAGACATTTGTAGGAAGTTGCAGAAGCAAGAAGGTTTCGAGGGAATGAATTTGAGTCAGATATTGGCAATTGCACAGAAGATCTATGTAAATCAGGATAAAGAAGAGAAGAGGAAGAGAGAGTGAAGAATGCACAAGAAGGCAGAACTGTTGGCGATTGCCCTAGCTGCAGGAACAGCCACAGGGGCATGACCAAAGAATGTGAATAGAGGGATGAGTGGTGCGAGAGCCCGCCCCCAGCTGGAAAGAGATCAGTGTGCCCTCTGCCGACAAGTGGGCCATTGGAAAAATGATTGCCCTGGGTGGAGAGAGATGGCACCTAGAGGACCAGGAAGAGGCAGGGGGAGAGGAGGCAGAGGCAGAGGAGGACGAATCGTGGACAGATGGTATGAGAGAGAGGATGAGAGAGATGCCACTCCCAAGATGATGGGGCTGGTAGAAATGGAATATTGGGATTAGGACAGACCAGGCCCCCTGGTCCTCAGCCCCGGGGAGCCCACGGTCTCAGCCAAAGTTGGGGGCCGAACCATCCCTATGATGGTGGACACAGGGGCGACACGTTCAGTAATGGATAAAGTGGTAGCACATACAACAACAGACACTGTGAAAATAGTGTGAGTCTAGACACAGACATTAGGATCCTGTCAGTGCCCTGTGGCCTACCTGTCAAAACAGTTGGATACTGTGGCAAAAGGATGGCCCGGATGTTTGATAGCTATAGCCGCCACTGCCCTCCTAGTAAGGGAGGCAGACAAATTGACCCTGGGGTGGGATCTAACAGTAAAGGTCCCCCATGCAGTTGTAGCCCTAATGGAATACAAAGGGAATTACTGGTTTACCAATAGCCGAATGTTAAAATATCAAGGAATGTTGTGTGAGAATCCAAGGATTAAACTTGAAGTCTCTACCACCTTAAATCCTGACACCCTCCTCCCCGTCGAGGCGGAACCCATACATCATGACTGTCTCCAAACCATGGATGAAGTATACTCCAGTAGACCAGATTTGCGGGATGTTCCATGGCCTAATCCAGATGTAACGTACTACACAGATGGTAGTAGCTTTGTAGAAAATGGAAAGAGGAAAGCCGGATATGCGGTGGTAACGGGAGAAAAGACTATAGAAGCCGAGGCCTTACCAGTAGGGACCTCTGCTCAGAAGGCCGAACTCATAGCTCTCATTCGAGCTCAGGAATTAGCTGAAGGGCTGATAGTCAACATCTATACCGATTCGAAATATGCATTTACTACTCTACATGCCCATGGAGCATTATATAAAGAAAAAGGACTGATAAACTCAACAGGGCAAGGGATCAAGTACGGAAGAGAGATTGAACAGTTGCTGACCCTGTCCCGAATCCTGGGAATATCATAGAAATTACACTGTGCATACCGACCCCAAAGCTCGGGGAAGGTGGAAAGAATTAACAGAACTTTAAAAGCACAACTCTCAAAGTTGTGTCAAGAAACAAAGTTGAAATGGACTGAGATACTGCCAATAGCCTTATTGAGGATCAGGTGCACACCCCATCAATCCACTGGGCTAACCCTCTTTGAACTAATGTACAGAAGGCTCCCTGTGATTTTAAAGGGCTTAAGGGGGGATACCCAGGAATTAGGAGAGATGACACTAGAGGAGGAGGTTCAGGCTCCAGGGAGAACATTGGGAAAATTGCAAGCCCATGCCCTAGAAGTGCGAAGGGTCCCCTTCCATACAGAGGCACATCCCTTTCAGTCAGGTGATGTGGTATGGGTTAAAGATTGGAAAGGGGAGTCTTTGGCCCCAAAATGGAGGGGACCATATCAAGTGTTATTGGTAACACCCACAGCTGTGAAGGTGGGGGAATAAAACCATGGATACATTACACTAGAGTAAAGAGGGCCTACACTGATTGGGCTGTTACCCACTCACCAGAACACTCCCTCTGGATGAAGATACACCGACGGGAGTAGAGAAGATTTGGACTAGGCTCTGCCGCGATTGCATACCTGGAAGCCGATCACTTTACGCACGGCCAGATCCGCAACTGGAGATGAAGAAGACTGGGACTAGGCTCTGCTGTGGTAGCAACCAAGGAGGCACCGCCCTGCGCACAGCCAGATCCTGAAGAAGGTCATCCAATAAGAAAATGATGACACAATTAATCTGTTAATACCAGTATTGGGGGTAGGACCTTTGCATCAGAGATTCTCTACAAATATAGGGTTAAACTTAGCTAATATATCAAAGGTAGATCATTTCTGTCTTTCGGAAGAACTAGCAGTGGGAGATTTGCTGAATTCTTGTCTGATACCAGTGTGTAAACACCCCCAGGAGGTTCAGAATGACACTCAATTGTATGAATTCAATGTTACATTAGATTATTCCCAGAATGCAAACTGGGGAGAGGCTACTTATTTGTTACCAGCTTCTGTTTTTAGTCTACACACTCCCACCGTAGCCAGTGAGGAAAATTCCACATGTGCAGTAATGGTCAATTGTACTACTTCTAAGGCTAAAAAAAGGCCGAAATATCCCTGGGCCATCTTTCAACTGCACCAGCACCCAAAATACCACTTTTAATTATGCTCATGTAATCTTATCCCCTGAGTGGTTCTGGACCTTCGGGTCCCGAACCTGGTCGTATATACCTGGGAACCTGTCAGACAATCAACCTTGTTGCTTGAGTAGACTAGTGTCAGCCCTACCCTCACAACCCCCAGAGAAAGTTCAGGTGCAGCAGTTGGCCCCTATGCTATCCAAGGACTGCGATAGTTCTGTACATTTGCTATCCCAGGGAGAAATTATAGCACTAGGTGCATCCCTAGTGGGAGTACCTGGGCTGTCTATATATAGTGCCCGAAATATCAAAAAGTTGGCTTGTGCTTTAGTAAAGAATATCAATGCGACCTCACAAGCCTTATCGCTCGTCAACAAAGAGCAACATGAATTAAGGGATGGCATATTACAGAACTGGGCGGCAATTGATTATTTGTTCCTAAGACACCATCTGGGTTGTGAAACCCATCAGAAGGTATGTTGTTTTAACCTAACAGACAATAGTAAGGCCATGGAAGCCCAGATAACTGCCCTACATTCCTTAGTTATGGAAATCACCCAAGACCAAGGAAATTGGTGGGATTGGTTGACATTGTGGCTCCCCAATCTGGGATGGTTGAAAGCTATGTTTGGAGGGACGATCGGAATACTGGGGGTAGGGATCATTGTATGTTTGTGTCTAACCTGTGCTGTACAATATATGAAATCAGCTGTTACTAAGATAATGGAAGGGAAAGCTGCGCATCATGCGCTAATTGCTCAGAAATAGGGGTGAGAATAAGAGTTATGCTCAAATTGCAAGAGAATTTGGCATAAAAGGGGGGAATGTGAGAGCAGATTGAGAAAGAAAAATTATTAGTTCATGAGCTGTGAGTTCTTGAGGAGCTGCTTGAGTAATTATATGTACATATACCGCTTAGCTAGATGCTAGTTCAGCATGTCTGTTTAGGATGTTTGTTCAGTGTTTGGGAACAGTCAGAAGAGCGTCATAAGGGGGGGGGAAGTGATTAAGAAATGTCAAGCTGACAAACATTGCAATTGTTTATGTAAAAGTATAAAACCTTGGAGAGATGAATGTTCGGGGCTTCTGGTATTTGGAAGAGATTAAACCAGAGCCCGGCCGACTGAATAAACTCTTGCTTTCCAATCCGACTGTCTCTGGTTTCTGGAATTAGTCGCATCACTGCCTTGCTTTCTCCTTCCCTCTGCCTCCAGCAGAGGAACAGATTGTTTTTGCCAGAGGACTGGACTGATAACTTGCACAGAGAATATGAAATAAGGCCAAAGGAATAATTAAACTAGGCTGAGGCATGCAAGTAGCCCTAGGGCCATAGGCTGTTCACCACCAGCATTCCTAGATCAGATGTCTAATTAACTGCTTTCATCCTTACTCATGCCAGTGCTATTATCTTCAAACAAAGTTGAGTCCTCTTTTCTGCTTCCAGGAAGAAAATTAGTAAGGAACAAACCTTCCCTATGGACTCTATCTTTTCTAAGGCACTTTCTCCATTTTTAACCCCACACAGATACAGTGGGACATTGGATCTTATAGGACTTGTAAGAAGAGGTGAAGAAGAAGCTAGCTGGGAAGACAAAGGTGAATAACACAAAGTTATTTATGACATTATGTCCTTTATTCAGGTTGCATGTGCATTGTTTTCTCTGCATTGTTAACAGGGATGCTTTCAAGATACATGTATGAATTCACACATACTTTGACTAAACATGTCTGTACAGCCAGTATGGTGTAGTGGTTTGCATGTTGCACTACAACCCTAGAGACCAGCATTTGATTCCTTGCTCCACCATGGAAACCACTGGGTGACCTTAGGTGTGACACACTCTCATTCCCAGAAAACCATATGATAGGGTTGCCTTAAGTCAGAAATGTCTTGAAGGCACACAACAACAACAACAACAACAACAACAACAACACATACCTGTAAAGTAGGAGTGGAAAAGTTTCCAAGTTCTGGGAACCACGTATGACCCCATCCATTGAATCTCAGAGAGTCATGTCTCCCTCCATGCCCCCACTTTTTAAATTCATGCTGTGTTTATTAGCAGGGATCAAGCAACATGAGGACAAGAGCATTGTCAGGAGTAGCTGGAAACAACATCTTCATACTTAATGCTTCTCACTACCTTGCAGCCCTATCACCATAGGCTGTTCACCACCAGTGCTCCTAGATCAGATGTCTAATTAAACGCCTTTCATCCTTACTCTTTCCAGCTCTATTATCTTCAAATAAAATTTAATTCTCTTTTTTGCTTCCAGGAAGATCATTAGTAAGGAACAAACCTTCCCTACTGACACCATATTCTCTAAGGCACTTTCTCCATTTTTAACCCCACTCAGATACAGTTGGCCATTGGACTTTGTTAGATTTACAAGTACCATTAGTTCTCTGCATTTGTGGGTTTGACTTTCATGGATTTGAGTATTTGTGAGTTTCTCCAACCCCTGCCTCCCATCTAAGGTGTTTATTTTCTGGGAGAACCTTCCCTCTCGGCACCTCCAATCAGGCTTCCCAGCCCTTTAAAAACCTGCCTATGGTCCTCCTCCTCCACCAACCATTGCCTGGTCAGCTAAGAATAGCTCACAGCCTGATTTCTCAGCATCACATACCTTCTCACAGTGTCCCCACCACACCCAAGAAAGGGGATGGGCAAGCGAGGTGAAGTATAGGGCCACCATGCTTACCCACCCCCTTTCCAACTCCTTTCCGTGACCTGATTTGGACTCTGGATGTCCATTCTCCCCACTATGCCTTGGCCTCCCCCCCCCCCGATTTTGATATGTGCAGTTTTTCTATTTTTGTGGCGAACCTGCAGCCCTAACCCTAGCAAATATGAAGGGCCAGCTGCAGAGAGAAATAAGCTAGTGGTTAAAAGCGGTTGGGAAGACAAAGTGGTTGGGAAGACAAAGGTGAATAACACAGAGTTATACCAAAGGCTTATCTTTTATCAGTATTTGTGAAATTATGTTCTTTATTTGAGAGCCAGCATGGTATAGTGGTTTGAGCACTGAACTATGGTTTTGGAGACCAGGATTTGATTTCCTGCTCAGCCATGGAAACCCACTGGGTGACTTTGGCTGCACCACACCCTCTCAGCCTTTGGAAGGCACACAAGCTATACTTTGATTCACAAAGGAAAACAATATTGAGATTATCACCCTTGCCAAAGTAGTTTTTCCTTTTCAACATGATTTTCATCTCAATAGATTCAATGTGATTTCCATCCCAAAGGGATGCCTATTAGGCAGATAAGGCTCCCTACGGGCGGGGGAGGGGAGACATTCACACCCAAAATTTACTCGGTATTCCTCACGTATGTACACACACACTGACCTTTGTTGTTATTGTTGTTGTGTGTCTTCGAGTCATTTCCAACCCTAAGGTAAACCTATCAGGCTGTTTTCTTGGCAAGATTTGTTCAGAGAAGATTTGCCTTTGCCTTCCTCTGAGGCTGAGAGAGTATCACTTGCCCAAGGTGACCTAGTGGAGGTTTCCATGGCTGAGCTGAGACTTGAACCCTGGTCTCTGGAGTCACAGTGCAAGATATACTACAGCCCACTATACTACACTGGGTCTCACAGTTAATGGAGTCACCCTCCCTATTTCCTTACAAACTGTGCTGGCTTCATGATTTTGCTACAGAAGACCCTCCCTGCATATTATTGACCAAATCATTATCCATTCTGGGAGACTCTCTGTCTTTCAAAGAGACACCAGCCCAGGCAGCAATGTCATGTAGTATACACATACAGACACATATATTGCTGATATAGGCATATGCACAGCATGCGAACAGCACTGGAAGTTACATTCAAAGACATAGCCATGTTAGCCTGTTTCAGCACTGAAAGATAAGAAGTCGTGAATCCACTGGAAGTTCACACCGATCATGGCAACATGGAATATCTTCAGGTAGCTTGCCAACTTAATCAGTGACAAATATAATGGATCACAGTTCTTTGCCTGATTTAATTTCAAACTTACCTGTATCCCTAACTCCTGCAACTGCTTTGTCCCACAAACCTGAATATACAACACCAAAGGGCCAGAAACTGGCCTCAACCATCCTCTGGCCAGACAACTTTGCTGCAGCACTTGAACCTTCCATCACCTTGAAGGAATTCAAAGAACATCAAACCCACTCAAGAACTCTCCATGCCAGCCACAAAGGGAAAATCTTCCTACCTGATTCAGGATGAGCTACTATACTGTTGCAATCACCTTTACATTACCCCAGGCTCACTACAAATGAATATTATGCACCAATGCCACAAAGTAGTCAGCCTACAGGGCATTTTGACTTAGTCCAGACTCTCCTCAGTGTTTATGAATATTTTTACAAGTTATCAGTGAATTATCAGTAGCAGGTGTCTAACTTGCATAATTAATGTCCTCTCCCAAATTCCAAGGCTGCATTATCTTGTATTACATAATCAGAGCATTTGTACCAGTGCAAAGACATATGCCCAGTATCCCTGGTGAAGAAACATGTGCCACCTTGGCATCAAGCAGCTTTCATTCTTTGACAACCCCAAGAATTATTATGTATTTAATTAATTTCTAAGCTACCATTAATATATATTTTGTGTGACATAAGTTAAAGCATATAGAAAACAAATGTCTTGGCTCCTACCCAGAGAACAGGTAAAACTAGAGCTTGTGTTTTCCTTTCTTGACACTGAGGGTGTTTTTTTTTTGGTAACATATCTTTGTGCTGAGTCATCAATGCCTCTTACCTGAGTTCTCTGTTTGTTTGATAGGCCTATTTGCATATATGTAAGTATGCAAATAAGAACCAACATGGTATGGTGATTTGAGCATTAGACAAGGACCCTGGCAACCACGATTCAATTCACTGCTCAGTCATGGAAACCCTCTGGGTGACACTGGGCACGTCACATACTCTCAGCCCTAGGAAAACGCATGATAGGTTCACCTAAGAGCAGCAATGAGTCAGAAACAACTTGAAGGCACAGAACAACAGCAGCAGCAACAAAGTATGCATGTATGCATATATCCTTTCATCCACCCATCTTTTACCCCTGTATCATGAAATCGATTGGACCTAATTGTTTTTGATTAAATAAATGTTGTGGGACCTTTTGACAATTACCACCCAGTCAGCCTGCCATCAATACCAGGAAAGATTCAAGAACAACTCATTAAACAGACATTCTGTAAGCACATAGAAAGGAACACCATGATCGCTAAAAGTCAGCATGCGTTTCTCAAAAAAGTAATTCCAGGCTAATCTTACCTCTCTCTCTCTCTCTTTCTCTCTCTTTTCCTCTTTCTTGATCGTTACCAGCTTGGTAGATGAAAGGAATTTGTGTATGTACCATATCTTGATTTCAGCAACAGCTTTGACAAGGTCCCCTTACAATATTCTTGCAAACAAGCTAGTAAAATGTAGGCTAGATAAAGCTATTCTTAAGTGGATTTGAAACTGGTTGACCGACCAAACCCAAAGGGTGCTTACCAATGGCTCTTCTTCATCCGGGAGAGAAGTGACTAGTTAGGTGCCACAGGGTTCTGTCATGGGGCCGGTACCATTCAACATCTTTATCAATGATTTGAATGACGTAATAGAGAGCATTCTTATGAAATATGCAGATGACACCAAATTAGTAGGAGTAGCTAACACCCCAGAGGACAAGATCAGAATTAAAAATGACCTTAACAGATTAGAGAGCTGGGCCAAAACTAACAAAATGAATTTCAACAAAGAGAAACATAAAGTATTACACTTAGGAAGAAAGAATGAAATGCACAGATAGAGGATGAGTGATGTCTGGCTTGACCACAGTACCTGTGAAAAGGATCTAGGAGTCTTGGTAGATCACAAGCTGAACATGAGTCAGCAGCGTGATGCAGCAGCTAAAAAAGCTGATGCAATTCTAGGTTATTATCAATAAGAGTATAGTGTTTAGATCAAAGGAGGTAATAGGACACTCTATTTTGCTTTGTTCAGGCCTCATCTGGAATACTGTGTCCAGTTCCAGGTACTACAATTCAAGAAAAATACTGACAAGCTGGAACATGTCCAGAGAGGGGCGATCAAAATGATAAAAAGACTGGAAACCATGCCCTATGAGGAACAGCTTAGGGAGCTGGGTATGTTTAGTCTGGACAAGAGAAGGTTAAGAAATGACATGATAGCTATGTTTAAATATTTGAAGGGAAGTCATGTTGAAGATGAAGCAAGCTTGTATTCTGCTGCTCCAGAAACTAGGGCATGGAGCAATGGCTTCAAGCTGCAGGAAAAGAGATTCCGTCTAACACATCCTGACAGCAAAAGAAATTTGACAGTGGCATACTCTGCCTTGGAATGTGACGGAGTCTTCTTCTTTGGAGGCTTTTAAGCAGGCTTCTTTGGAAGCCGGGTGGCCATCTCTCCAGAGTGCATTGATTGTTTATTCCTGCATGTCAGGGATTGGATCCAATGGCCCCTGTGGCCTCTTCCATCTGTTTGATTCTATGAGCTTTGGAGCTGACTGAGCTAGCGTCTAAAGTGGAAGCAGCTCAAAGAACATGTCACTGATCTCAGCATCAAGTCAAGAAGATTTTGTGACTTTGTTATTTACTTACATACTTACCTACTTGCTTATTCACATTGCTGTTGTGATTTGGTGTTGTATGTCTCAGTATGTCACACAAGGTGACTTACAATATAAGTTAAAAGAATATACAGTTAGAACAATAGATGATGAGAAAGTTAAAGCAATTAGCTCGTGTTTTGCTATTTGTTGTTGTTCTCCACCTTGATCTGTGAGTGAAGGAAAGACAATCTCCATTGCAAACTGGGAGGCAGTCACATACACAGAAAGTCTTCGCCCCCCCTGTCTGCTGACACATGAGTACCTCACCTGTAACGCCCCTCTTTGGACATTACCTTATTTGGTAAACAGTCTGTGATTAGGGAAAATCTCCCCAAATCTCACATTACCTGTCCCTCTGGACATCTCCTTATATGGAAGGAAGTTTCTGGACTTTACCTAAAATGGGACAGGTGGTCTGTAATTGGTAGAAAAATGCCGCAGTGGGTGTGTATGTTGTTACCTGGATAAAAAGGCCTTGCCAGGCCCCCTTCCTTTGTTCCAACCTCATTTGATTGGCACCCAGCTGCAGCTGTTCTGTATATTTTTATAATTCTGTACTGAATAAATCTGGCCTCTGGCCTAGCCTTTGAAACAAGAAACATCTGTTCATTTGCCAGTTTCTCAGAAAAAGCTGACCTTCCCTAGGGCATGGAAGGTGACAGATCCGCAGGGAGAAATAGGTAAGAATTTACTACTACTACTACTACTACTACCATCATCATCATCATCATCATCATCATTTTACATCAATTTAATACTCTTAAAAAGGCAGCAAAAACTTAACAATAATGATAAAAATACAGCACACTCCAACTGAAAGAACTTCTACAAAGGCCAGCTAACATTCAAATGCCTGGGCAAACAAAAAAGTCACTGCCTGTCAGTGGAAAGAGAGCAGAGAAGTGGCCAACTAAGCTTCCTATGGGAAGGAATTCCATAGCCTGGGAGCACCCACCGAGAAGACTCTGTTTCATGTCTTCACAAAATCTGTCTGTCATGGGGGTGAGACTAAGCTAAAGCCCTCCCCTGAGCATCTGAAAAATTAGTCAGGCTTGTATCACGAGGTGAGGGCTGGCATCCTGTGAGAGGAATACATGCACATAAATTTCCCTTACTTGTGTTCAGGTCTTTTTTTCCCCTTTTTTGGGGGGGGGTACTGTACAGTCTCCGAAGGCCTGTCCCCTGCTATGGCTATTTCATGCCTCATGGGGACTAGCTAGGATCAGAGAAGCATCTGGCTACGTCCCGTCCCCATACCCAGACATAAAATGTTTACAGCAATGTTAGGTCCGAGTTTTGCTTTAGCTAAAACTCTGGTTCTGGTTGTGTTGTATGCTGCAGGCCTGTTTATTTGTGAGAATGCTCAAGGAATGTTCTCTCCCTGCAGCTGCCTGGTACAGGGAGGGAAAGTAAGATAAGGTGTTTTTGGCTCATTGGGCTAGAACTGGACAGGGAGCTGGCTGCTAATTTATCTTGGCACCTGGTACACTCCTTACATGCCGTGACTTGGCACAGGAAAGCCCCTCTCCCTCCATAGCCTGTTGGGTTGAATGACATATTTTTTTCTAAATGCAATGATCTATATATAAGATGCTTGAGAACAAAGTGCCTTTGTTTCACCACTGCCTGCCTTCGAGAAGCCAAAGTGCATATGTATTGAATGCCTGTTTTAATTTTTCCTTTTTTTGCTTCTTTGCTTGCTTACAATAACACAGCCTTCTTCTAGACCAGAACTGAGTGAGTGGTCCTTTCACTTGCCTCATACTTTGACCCCAACACAGCACACTCAAGCCAGGGCTCAGGCTGTGTGCACTACAAGCAGCACTGAGACCCCTGGAGGACTACTGGGAGAAATGTAATCATTTCACATCTGGCTACAGGGACATAACAGATGCTTATTTAATCCTGCCTGCTTCCCATAAGACGTGGTAGGGAGGTCTTCAGAGGCTATATAGACCAGGTGGGGTGGTCTACGGCTCAGCCTAGTGTAGGTCCACATGGGGAACTACTACACTATGCTGATCCATACTGGATTGTAGTCAAGATCTTCCAAATCAGACTGATGATTTAACCTTTTTACCTTTGGCCTCTTAGCCTACCATTATTAACCTGGTATGTAAGATAAAAATCCCTGCTTAAACTCACAAAAGCAACTACTGGTTCATATAAAGAGGATGCTGATCCTGAAGACCAAAGGAAGGAAATGTGATCATTAACTCAAAATCACAAGAATTCTTCTGAAACTTAGAGGAAATGTTGTTTTAAAAAGCTGGAAGATAACAGGTCAGGGGCTAAATTCTGGTCAAAATCATAATCTATGGTTAAAAATGCTAATCTTATCTTCCTTTCTTTGTTGCCTATCAGCATATCAGCCTCTTAACTACCATAGAGATAATGACTGAGCACTGACAATAAGTAAGCTCTATGGCTTTCCTGAGCAGTATTAATAAGAAACAGAGCATGTTCCTCTGACAGTGCTCAAAGTTCACTTTCTGTCTTTTGCTCTGCTTTTTTGGAGAATTAGAGGGAGGTGGGTGCTCATGTGATTTTTGGGAACTACGACTAAATTTTCTGATATCTCCCCATGAGGTCTTTGGAATGTGCATGACGCACAAAACTGAGATATATGAATTTAGAAAAACAATGTGTGATGTGAGGGGAAGAAGCAGCAGAAAGGAGAGAAAATCCCAAAGCAGAAGGAAGAGGAAGAAGAAAAGCACCTAAAGAGAAAGATGAGTCAATAACAGAACAGAATGGTCAGAACCATGGATGAAAAGAATACACAGAAGAACTATATAAAAGAGATGAAAGCTTGACAGATTCATTCAAGACAGATTAATTCATTCAACTGTATGAAGGCAAACTGCTCCTTTTAGAAAGTGAAGTGAAAGCTGCACTCAGAGCACTTCGGAGAAATAGCTCACCAGAAACAGGCTGCATACTAATAGAGCTGCTTCAATCTACAGAGAAAGAATCAAACCAAAATCTGTTGACAAATACGGAAAATGAAAGAATGGCCCAAAGATTGGAATACAGTATACATTCCAATCTCCAAGAAAGAGGATACCAGAGACTGCAGTAACCACAGGACCATTGCATTAATTTCCCATACAGGTAAAATCATGCTCAAAATTCTACAACAAAGACTTCTACTATACGGAGCAAGAAATGCCAGGTGTCCACACTGGGCTCAGGAAAAGAAGAGGCACTGCAGGTCATATTGCAAACACACATTGGATAATAGAGCACACCAAAGAATTTCAAAAAACAGTCAGCCTGTGCATAATAGATTATATGAAAGCCTTCACTTTCATGAGAACCTATGAATCACTCTTAAAGAAATGGGTGTGCCACAACATTTGATTGTCTTGATGCATACCCTGTACACAGGACAAGAGGCTACTGTTAGGACAGAATATGGAGAAATGAAATTGTTTCCAGTTGGCAAGAGGGGCTGTCAAGGCTGCATTTTGTCACCCTATCTTTTTAACTTTATGCTGAACATATCATATGTAAAGCAAGATTAGACTCAGAGGAAGGAGGCATGAAGCCTGGAGGAAGGAACATCAACAATTTAAGATACTACTGGCAGAAAATAGCAAAGACTTGGAATTACTATTGAAGAAAGTCAAGGTAAAAATGTAAAGGCAAAAGTAGAATCATAGAATCATGGAGCTGGAAGAGACTACAGGAACCATCAGATCCAACCCCCTGCTATGCAAGAACACCATCAAAGTATTCCCAACAGATGACCATCCAGCCTCTGCTTAAAAACCTACAAAGAAGGAGACTCCACCACACTCCAAGGCAGCATATTCCACTGCCAGACAGCTCTGACCATCAGGAAATTCTTCCTAAGGTTCAGGTGGAGCCTCCTTTCATGCAACTTGAATCCATTTCTCCTTGTCCTAGTCTCTGGAACAGCAGAAAACAAGCCCATTCCCTCTTTGACATGACATCCCTTCAAATATTTAACATGGCTATCATGTCCTCTCTTAATCTTCTCTTCTGCAGACTAAACATACCCACTCCCTAAGCCACTCCTCATAGGGCATGGCTTCCAGACCTTTCACCATTTTGGTCACCTACCTCTGAACATACTCCAGCTTGTCAATATCCTTCTTGAATTGAGGTGCCCAGAACTGGACACAGTATTCCAAATGAGGCATAACCAATGCAGAATAGAGTGGTACCATTACCTCCCTTAATCTAGACACCATACTCCTATTGATGCAACCAAGAATTGTGTTGGCTTTCTTGGCTGCATTACAGATAGATAGACTCAGTCAAGGAAGACACATCCCTGAATCTGCAAGACCCGAGCAGGGTGACTGATGATAGGATGACTTGGAGGTCTCTTGTGGAAGTTGCCATAAGTCAAAGTCAACTTGATGGCAGTTAACAACAAAAATAAATACACTGAAGGCATCAAATCCCATCTGATCTTGGAATCTAAGCAGGGTCAGCTATGGTTAGAACTTGAATGGGAGACCACCAATGAATACCAGGTTCTGTAGGCTATAGTTCAGAAGGAACTGGCAAAACCACCTCTGAGTATTCTTTGCTTAAGAAAACCATATAAAAATCAGCGGGTCTCCAGAAGTCAACAGGCACACACACACACACACACACACACACACACTGTCTTTTTTAGGCATAAATGGGGAAACTCAAACTTTGGTACTGAATATAGGCCTTTTGAGTTCCTGATATGCCCTTAACTGGGTTCCCCAGAGGACCGTATCCTCTTCTTCATTACACAAATGCTTGGTGGTATCCTGCTTTTTCATGAGATTTCTCCCCCTTCTAACAGATTGAAATGTCTCACCTTAGTTTAGTTCCATGAACTTAGGAACTTCAGCCTTAGTTAGGCTTAGTAACTCTCTATAAGAACCTTATGGTGCAATATGCTGATATTTATTGCCCCACGCTTTCGCTTTTGCCCCATCCCCTACTGGAGCGTGTCCCCTTCCCCAAATATTGTGAAGTGAAATTCAATTCAGGCCTTGGACTGAAAGAGATTTCCCACCCTTCCTTTCAGGCAACACACAACTTTTTATTTCTGGCTTCACTGCAACTGATTATAATGCAGCTATACCCTGGGAAAGATGTATATTGGCCATTCCCCAGATTGACAATGATAATTGTCTTACCTCAAACACCAGGATGTTTTAAGTTAACTGATTCATGTATTAGATGGTAAACTTCCTAATACATTTAACTCAGCAGTGTCTCACTTTAATCACCCTTTGAAGTTTCTTTGTAATACAATGTCTGCTTTGAAGGTCAGTGACAGAGTGTCCTGGGAGGTTTAAATGTTTTCCTACTGTTATTGTTGCTTTTAATATTGCCACTTTTGATGGCTATGCCCATGTATTTATTTATTTGAAAAGACTTGGAATGTGCACCTTTTTTCCTACATTTGTCTGAGGAAGGGCATAGAGACAAGATAGGTGCTGACCTCTTTATATCAGAATATCTTCAGTTTCTAACTCTTCAGCCTATGCTCAAGGAACAAAAGATTAGTTCTTCCGGACATACTTAACTCTTTGTCTGAGACTCTCCTCCAAACCTGAGTGTAGCCACTGGAAGCAGATGTGCACGTGTATGTTCAAGTCACCAGTCAACTTATGGCAACCCCATACATTTCACAAGGTTTTCTTAGGCAAGGAACACTTGCCTATGGTGATTTTGTCAGATCTTTCCTCTGAAATATAGTCTATAGCAGTCTCTCATTGGCAGTCTCCCACCCAAATACTAACCTGAGCAGAGTTGCATAGCTTCCAAGCTTAGGCAGATTTTAGTGCCTTTAGGGTATTTAGGCCCTAAGGAAAATGGGATGACCCCCCCATAAGAATTTTTCCCCCAATGAAATTTTCCTTTAACCTCCACATTTCTAGCATTGCAGTAACTTAAAATGTCAGTTGACCATTTAGAAATACAGTTTAGGCATAAAAAGTGGGGGAGCAGATAATGTTACCAAGATAATAATCTCATTTTACTGTAATCAGAGGAAGGAATTAGCAAAATCACCTCTGAGGATTTCTTGCCTAAGAAAACCCTATGAAAGTCATGGAGTTGTCATAAGTCAACAGGCAACCTGAAGGCACAAACACAGCCCATTTCCGCCCTACACTGTTATAGTGCAATTTTTCCACTTTCAACATCCTGTGGAATCCTGGAATTTGTAGTTTAGGGAGGGGCATTTAGAATTCTCAGCCAGAGAGCTCTTAGACTTCAGTAAACTAGAAGCCCCAGAATTCTACAGGATGTTGAAAGTGGAATAATAGCACTATAACAGTGTGGGGAGAAATGGCCACATACAAACATGAATGGGTTTTTACTTTTTCCCAGCAAGTTTTTCTTTCTTTGCAATCACCTTAAATTTTCAATCTAGGTATACATTCCTGTGTTCAGCTGTTATCATTTTGATAATAACCATTATATTCTGGAGATGAATGTCCAATCACTAGTCTGTTGCATTTGTTGCTGTGTGCCTTCAAGTTATTTCCAATTTATGGTGATCCTAAGGAAAGCCTATCATGGGGTTTCTGGGGCTGAGAGTGTGTGTCACCCCAGTGGGTTTCCACGGTTTAGCGGAGAATCAAACCCTGGTTTCCAAGCCACTACTGGCTCAAGTCACTACTCCACACTGGCTTCTTGAAGGCAGATCCACCCACAAAAACACATTGGCTGGTCACTCTGGGCCATTTAAAAAACAATAGCACATTAACATAACTGTGCTAAATCCAAGACACTTACCATGCATTGCTTTAAGGCAAAACCATACTAATAGCCCCACAGGCAGAAATCAGGCAGCAAACCCATAACAATAGCTCCTCTGTTTGGATACTTATTGTCTTTTCACAAAATGCTCATAATTTTCAGGATCACACAATGAAACTCAGTGAGGGAAGATTCAGGCTAGATAAAACAAATTACTTCTCAAAATAGCAAATGATTAAACTGTGGAATTCACCCTTACAACACTTAATCATGGCCAACAACTTGAATGGTTTTAAAAGCAGGGGTTAACTTTTATTCAAATAGATTGAAAAATATGCATTGAATGACTTCTAAGGTATTTTCTGATCTCATCAAAATTCCAATGTATGTGTTTCTGAGTGTAGAATAAAGGATATTCCAGAGCTAGAAAATGTACATTCAAATGAGTCAGAAATTTTATTTTGAGTAGCTGATAGACCTCACTTTCTGCCAAACAAAAACAAACAAATGTAGGTTTTATATCCTGAAAATACCACCGCTGTTATTTCTAACTGAAAACAACACAAAACAAGGAAACATTTAGGAGACAAATATAAAGCCTGACAAAATATGGTTGTTTTTATTTATCTGTAGAAAGATCTAGCATTAATGAAATTATGGGGTAATTTTTTACCCCATAACATAATGTTGCAGAATAGCCCCAAAACTCAGAATCCCTCAGGTTGGAAATCAGGAGCTTTATTCAGCCGGCTGGACTCTGGCGGAATCCTTCCCAAAGACCAGAGTCCCGCCCATTAGATTTTACAGTCTTTATATACTATAAACTACAAACTACATACTATAAACAATTGCAGCACAAGTCATTTTGACATTTCACTTCCCCATCTCATCCTCGCAATAGCTGATAACCAGGAGAACCTTGTGTCAAGCTGTTCCGGTCAAGCAGATTCTGTTCCAGCCTTCCTGTTGTTGACATCTGTTAGGACACTGATTGCTCAGCAAGGTTCCCTGCTTAACCCTTTCAATAATAGATTCAGCTAAGGAAAATATCTCCCCGAGATAGCCATCCTTTGTGGCAGCCACTCGGCAGACAACCAGAACATGTGATTTGGGCCATTTCCACACTAGACTCTTATAGTGCTATTATTCCACTTTCAACATCCTATGGAATCCTGGGGTTTGCAGTTTAGAGAGGGGGCTCAGGGGCTCCTCCCTAAACTGCAAATTCCAGGATTCCATAGATGGCCCTATAGTAGATGTAGAGGAAGGAGACAGTATATGACTTATTCTGTTAACTGGTGCCAGTGTAGGTCTTGGGTTGGCAGACTTCCTCCAGTTCTAAGCTGGTGAAAATAATTGTCTTCCATCCACAACACTTCATCAACTGTGGAAGTATGGTTCAAGTGTAGAAATATTGTAACCAAGCTGACCTTCTTGTGCTGTACCGAGGTTCTGGCTCAGGTAAATGACCTCCTTCAGAGGAGATGATGTCTTGGCACTGTAGTTGTCCCACTGTTATGCCATTTATTCCAGTTGTATACTGATGGAATGATCATATACCCATTGAACTCTCAGTTTATCATCAGTGGTAAGAACCACTGCAGGGCATCACATTCAGAACTGCTCAACACACAGAGTACACATATCCTAAATACAACCATTTTATCTGTGTCTGCACATACTGCTTTTATCTTCTGTTGTCAAACCTCAAGTACCTTGTGAGTTTGCAATATCTCTTTAGGTCGATTACTACTTTGAAGTAGCAGCACCTTTACAGTAGATACCACTGTTCCTTCAGGGAAGGATGGATTGATTGATTCAATATCCCAATTTTTTCCCAATATGAGAGTCAAAGTGGCTCATTATTTGAGTTAAAATACAGTTGAAGCAAGTTTATGCTCTGCCTGATCTACTAGGAACAGTGGGCCAATGTACTGCCTTCAATTCAGTGATGTCAAGGGGCTTCCACACTTTGGCCACTTCCGCACTACACTCTTATAGTGCAATGATTCCACTGTCAACATCCTATGGAATCCTGGGGTTTGCAGTCTGGGGAGGGACCGTGCTATAAGAGCGTAGTGTGGAAGTGGCCTTTGACTCATTGTGCCTATATGTTTAATGGATTATGTGATGAGAAATGCTTTCTGTTAGGAGGTTCAGAGGTTTCTAGCCTTATTTCTTTGTTTGCATCCTACTTTGAACCCGAGTAGTCCTAAATTGTCCCTGACTGCTCTACGATGATGGAAAGATGGTTTTCTATTTGCTAAAAATGAGCTGTTCAGCAAAATAAAAGACTATGTTTTTAGCATCCTGAGCTGTATCTCCTTTTTCCTTCCTGTGGATTTAATTGCTCTCCAGTTTTTTTACCCTGTCTTTTTTGCTCTTTGATGTTGATGTCCTTCTGTCCTTGCCTCTTTGGTCTATATCTTCATGTGGCCTTTTTTTGACAGGATCAGTCAAATGTGTACTTGCTGGCCCTCTGTCTTGGGGTGCGTGTACTGTATCTCTTCCAAATACTCATAGCAGCTTCAGTGCTTCATTTTTCAACCACAAAATGGGATGGGACAGTTTTTGTCACAATACATTATATGCAGTGGCACAGAAAATTACCACAAATGGTAAAATAGAATACATTTATTAGAACAATTTTTAGTCACATCTGCTTTTATTATGGTGGTGGGGAATCCTGAACATAGCAGATGATTGAAACAATGTTCAGAACCCTTGAAGTGACCATGTTATGAAATGGTCATCTTGTAGGGCAGGTTCTATGTAAAATCAGCAAGAAAGTGTAAGGCTACTAAAATAACTTGTCTTTTAGGATGAGAGTGAAACAAGTTCATGGAAAATAATGATATGATATGATCATATCATAGAACTGAGACAGTAGGCCTCTCAAAAATAAGTGAGAGGACTCTCTTCTCAGGGATCATCCCATGGGGGTGGATGAGGATTCCCATAGTCTTCTGGTTCTGGCACTATGGAAACAAAATGGTGGACTAGATAGGTCTTTGATCTCATGCAACACTAAGTTTTCTTTTATTCTTATTTCTGGAACACTGTTTCAAATAACTTTTCCAAACAAAATGAAAGGGCCAGATTGTACCAATGCAAAGGAAGAACAGAAGAGTTTCTTCGGTTTATGGAGATGTTTTATCTGTGTTTTTAAAAGTGTAACATTTAAAACTCTAATTGAATGAAAACACTTCTAAAAAACTGATTCCTTGGAGCAGGTCCTGCAGATCCTTAACATTAGAACTAAGCTCTTTCAAACTGTCATTTCAAGGTTAACCACACTGTGTTATCTCTCTCATACTCTTTTATTTAAACTGGAACTATTTTCCCCAGCTTTACTATTGTTCACCATTTTATACCTACAATTTGTAGTGTTCTCATAGAATCATAGATATAGCACAGTTTTGTGGATTTCATATTTTACCCCCCACAGTTACTCTATTCTTCCGTTTACATTCGGAAAGCTGTAGAGTAAGTTAGACTTAGGGAGAGAAAAATATTTTATGCCTTCTTAACAGGACCGTCACTGAGGTGGTTTCAGCAGTCTTTCCTTCACTCCCCCCACCCCCGTTTCTTATGGTACTTGTAAGAGACTAAATACCCTACAGGCATCAGATCCTTTCTGATCTTGGAAACTGGGTCAGCAGGGTTTCCCATCCACATACTGGCTGGATGGGAAGCAGGGTTTCCCATCCAAGTACTGGTTAGTACTTGGATGGGAAACTGCCAATGAACACCAGGTGCTGTAGACTATATTTCAGAGTACAAACCATGCTGTCTTTTCCATGGAGATGAGGCTTTTTTAGCTACACATGGATTTACATACAAACAAGGAATTTGTCATGTCCTTATTTCTCCTAGACATGTAGTCATCTGTGAAATGTGGGGGAACATCTGTAGTTGTATAGAAATGCTGAGTGTAACAGGAATAGTGGGAATGTAATTGAATGTAAATGTAATTTCCAGAGAAGCGAGTGGAAGGTGAGCTGTGTCTGAGAAGACATCCTTGACTGGGTGTTTTTTACAGGCTTCTGGGGCTGTGTTTGTTTGTTTGCTCTGGCTACGTGCTCTCCCTGAGCACATGGTCTAACTGACTAGCTAGGGGGAGGAGCTAGCAGCTCTTTATATCTGCTCCAAGCTGAGACCGCCTTTGGCGCATGTAGTTTGGCTGTCCAAGTTTAGCAAGAGTTCATTGCTTCTTCGGTTGAAGCCCTTCTGAGGCAGACTGCCTGACTACAACATCCAGGTAGTTGGGCAGCTTGGAGGAGTACATAGAACCGCTATAGAATTGCACCCTCAGTTCTGATAGTTTGACAATAAGAGCTTGGCAAACAAGGGTGTTGACATAGGTTTTACCAGGGAAGTTTGAAGGCGAAGCCCAGTTTTACTTTTTCTAATTTGACTGTCTAGATTATCAAGTATGGAGAGTGAGGGAGCTTTTGCTGTCACCTGCAACAGCTGTGGCATCTTTCTTTTCTTGCTGCAAGATGTTGCTGGGTACACTTGCAGCAAATGCAAGCTGGTGGCCCTCTTGGAGGAGAAGGTTCAGGAACTGGAGGCCCAGGTTTCTAATCTTCAGATTATTAGGGAGGGTGAGGAGTTCTTGCATAGGGCAGAGAGGACCTTTTTGAAGACAGAATACACTGAGGAGCTAGTGGATGAGGAAGTCAGTTCACCAAACTAGGGAGACGGATACTTGGAGGAATGTGACACAGAGGAGTAGAAGGGTCAGGTACCAAGCAGATACTCTTGAGCTACAGAATCACTTCCAAGTTCTTGATCTTATTAATGATGAAGAGGAACAGCAGGAAGAAATAATAGAACAGGAGGAGGATGTAATGGAATGTCACAGAGAGGAAATCAAACATCAGCAACAGGAACTCCAATACCAGCAAGACAAAATCCAACAGCAGCAGGACTAACAGTCTCAGTCTGAACACAATGTCCAGGCAGCCATGGAAGAATCTGCTTATTGAATAACCCCAGACAAGGCTCAGAGGATACGAGTTCTGGTGACTGGGGTCTCCTTGCTGAGAGGAACGGAACCAACAATTTGCAACCCAGACATGATAAAAATCATGAGGTGTGCTATCTCCCTGGGGCCAAAATCAATGACATAATGGAGAGGCTAACAAGACTGGTCAAGCCCACTGACCGTAACTCCCTCCTTTAGGTTCACATTGGAACCAACAACACTGCAAGGTGCAACTTTCAGCACATCACAAAAAATTACAAAGTTATGGGTAGGAAGCTGAAGGACCTTGGTGCACAGGCTGTCATTTCATCTCTCCTCCCTGTGGAAGGACATGGCCTACGAAGGGATAGAATAGTGAGGATCAACAACTGGCTCTGCAGATGGTGCCACCAAGAGCAATTTGGGTTTTTGGATCACAGTCTCCACTTCCACAAAGATGGTCTTCTGGCAATGGGTGGCCTGCACCTCACAACCATCAGCAGGAACATTTTCGCTAACAGTCTTGAAAAACAGATCAGGAGGTCTTTAAACTGAAGTTGGCCGGGGAGGGAGACAGTATTATTCAGGCAAGGATTCAGCAAGTGCTGGCAAAAATAGCCCAAATGATATAGATAGAGCAGGCCAAGTAGTTCTAGAGACCAACAGTGGGAGGTAACTTTAGTACAGGACTTCTGGGAAGGGCACGCGGTTTTAAGTGTCTCTACACTAATGCATTGAGCATGGGAAATAAGCAAGATGAACTCAAATTCCTAATACAACAAAATAAATATGATTTAATAGGCATCACTGAAACCTGGTGGGATGACTCTCATGATTGGAATGTAGGAATGGGGAGTACAACCTATTTAGCAGAAACAGACCAAACAACAAAGGAAGAGGAATAGCCTTATATGTCAAGGATGTTTTCACCTGTGAAGAGATCTATGATTTAAATCCAGGAAGCCAAATCAAGAGCATCTGGGTAAGAATCAAGGGAGCGAGAAACAAAAGGGATGTGATTGTGGGGGTTTGCTACAGGCCTCTCAGCCAGGCTGAGAACTTGGATGAAGCTTTCTTGGAGCAGATGACCACACATTCAAAAAGGAAAGATGCAGTAGTAATGGAAGATTTCAACTATCCTGATATATGTTGGTAGTCAAACTCTGCCAAGACCACAAGGTCCAACAGATTCCTCACTTGCCTTGCAGACAATTTCATGGTCCAGAAGGTGGAAGAGTTGACAATGGAATTGACTATTTTAGATCTGATCCTGACCAACAGAGATGACCTTGTTGATGAGGTGGAGGTGGTGGGATCCTTAGTGGGGAGTGACCACGCTCTATTGGAATTTGTCATTCAGTGGGAAGGAGAAGCTGAGTGTAGCCAGACATGCATCCTAGACTTTGAAAAGCTGATTTCTGTAAACTTAGGGAGTTACTTGCCAAAAATGGAATTTTTCTGAAAGAGAAAGAGTTTCTTAAAAGTGAGATACTGAAGGCACAATTTAAAACTGTGCCAATAAGGAGGAAAAATGGCACGTGTCTAAAGAAATCGGAATGGTTGACGAAAGAACTCTCAGTTGAGCTGAGTGTTAAAAGAAACATGTACAGGAAATGGAAGAATGGTGAAACCCCCAAAGAGGAATTCAAGCAAATACCAAGGATATGTAGAGAGAAGGTCAGAAAAGCTAAAGTGCAGAATGAGCTCAGGCTTGCCAGATACATTGAAAACAATTAAATGGGCTTTTTAAGATATGTCTGCAGTGAAAGGCAAGGCAAGGAAATGATAGGGTTGCTGCACTGAGAAGATGGCCAGTTACTAACAGAGAGAAGAGAGAAGGCAGAACTACTCAACATCTTCTTTGCCTCAGTTTTCTCCCAAAAGGATAGAAGTACTCAACCTGGGAGGTGGGAAGCAGGTGAGGAAGTGGGGTCAGAAATGCAGCACAGAATAGGTAGAGAAGTAGTACAGGAATATTTGGCTAAACTAGATGAATTCAAGTCTCCAGGGCCAGATGAATTACATGCAAAGATATTAAAAGAACTGGCAGAAGTCATTTCAGAACTACCCACAATAATCTTTGAGAACTCTTGGAGAACAGGAGAAGTCTCAGCAGCCTGGAGGAGGGCAAATGTATCTCCATTTTCAAGAAAGGAAAAAAAGAGGACCCAAATAATTATCGCCCAGTTAGCCTGACATCAATACCTGGAAAGATCCTAGAGCAGATCATTAAACAGTCAGTTTGTAATTACTTAGAAAGCAATGCCATAATCACTAAAAGTCAACATGGATTTCTCAGATATAAATCATGCCAGTCTAATCTTATCTCTTTCAACGATAGGGTTACAAACTTAATAGATGAAGGAAATGTTGTGGATGTAGCATATCTTGATTTCAATAAGGCCTTTGACAAAGGTCCCCATGACATTCTTGCAAAGAAGCTAGTAAAATGCAGGTTGGACAGGGCTACTATTAGGTGGATTTGTAATTGGTTGACCGACCAATCCCAAAGGGTGCTCACCAATGGCTGTTTTTCATCCTGGTGAGAAGTGACTAGTGGGGTGCCACAGGGTTCTGTCCTGGGCCCAGTGCTATTCAACATCTTCATCAGTGACTTGGATGAAGGAGTGGAGGGCATGCTGATCAAATTTGCGGATGACACCAAATTGGGAGGGGTTGCTAATACCTCAGAGGACAGGATCAAATTTCAAAATGACCTTGACAGATTGGAGAGCTGGGCCAATGCTAACAAAATGAATTTCATTAGAGTGAAATGTAAAGTCCTACACTTAGGCAAAAAAAAAAAAAAAAAAAAATGGAAAGCACAAATATAGGATAGGGGACATTGGCTGGATAACAGTACATGTGGAAGGTATCTAGGAGTCTTGGTAGATCACAAGCTGAACATGAGTCACCAGTGTGATGTGGCAGCCAAGAAAGCCAATGTGATTCTTGGTTTCATCAATAGGAGTATGGTGTCTAGATCAAGGGAGGTAATGGTACCACTCCATTCTGCATTGGTTATGCCTCATTTGGAATACTGTGTCCAGTTCTGGGCACCTCAGTTCAAGAAGAATATCAACATGCTGGAGCATGTCCAGAGGAGGGTGACCAAAATGATGAAGGGTCTGGAAGCCATGTCCTATGTGGAGTGGCTTAGGGAGTGGGTATGTTTAGTCTGCAGAAGAGAAAGTTAAGAGGGGACCATGATAGCCATGTTTAAATATTTGAAGGGATGTCATGTTGAGGAGGGAGCGGCCCTGTTTTCCAATGGTCCAGAGACTAGGACAAGGAACAATGGATTCAAGCTGCAGGAAAGGAGATTCCACCTGAACCTCAGGAAGAACTTCCTGACGGTCAGAACTGCCAAGCAGTGGAACATGCTGCTTTGTAGTGTGGTGGAATCTCTTTCTTTGGAGGTTTTTAAGCAGAGGCTGGATGGCCATCTGTTGGGAATGCTTTGATGTGTGTTCCTCCATAACAGGGGGTTGGACTGCATGGCTCCTGTGGTCTCTTCCAACTCTATGATTCTATGATTCTATGAGAATTAGTAGAAACTGGAGTCTTAGAGACCAAATGGTCAGTATTGTTTATTGGCTGGCGCAATAAATAGCAATGGGCCAGTTTAGGTAAATAACATTTGGTGGTTGTGCTTAGATGATAGCAATCAGAGGGTGATTTATGAGGATTAGGCTGGAGGATACTATGGTGGGGTTTAGAATTAAAGCATCAAAGGCAGAGGCCATTTCCACACTTAGCTTGTTATAACGCTATGATTCCATTTTCAACATCCTATGGAATCCTGAGGTTTGCAGTTTCAGGAGGGGCTGGCCGGCCCCTCCTGAAATTGCAAACCCCAGGATTCCATAAGATGTTGAAAATGGAATCATAGCGCTATAACAGGCTAGTGCGGAAATGGCCTAAGAAAGAATTTCTAAATATCAAAGTGACTGTAGACAGGAGTTGCTTTAACCAAAGAAAACCCATTTGGCAATTATAGGAAGGAGCGTGTAAACCTGGAAAGAACCACCAATGAGCTTCAGGAACAGATACTGATGGATTATTGTGTTTTACTTTATAACAAAATAGTTGAAGCAAGGTTTTAACTTTAGCAATGTTTGTTGACTAGCCTATTGTTTTTCCAATAAACAACATGGAAATTATATGTGTTTTCTTGAGCAACACAAAGTAGTAACCGTATATCAAAACACAAATGCTATGACACTAGAAGTGATACATATCTGTCTTTCATGTTACTATTAGCCTAGGAGATGGAACACAGGCCAAGGACTAGGGGCCAAAGCAGTCACTATTTTAAAGATGGAACTAGCAGGTACATCTTTTCCACCTCTGTTTTACTCTGGAGTCAGTGTGGTATAGTGGTCTGTGCATTGGACTACAACCCTGGAGACCAGAGTCTGATTCTCTGCTCAGCCATGGGAACCACTGGGTGACACTGGACATATAACACACACATTCAGCCCCAGAAAACCCCATGATAACTTTACCATAGAGTCTCCATAATTCAGAAACAACTTGAAGGCACACAACAACAACAAGAAGAAGTGGTACCACAATTCAGAATGGGATCCTAGTGTGAGACAGAGCTTTAAACCTTTGCTTGCATGTGAGATTAATCTGGGTAAGAGACCTACAATTTATATTGTAAAACCCTCTCTCTCTGGCCAATACAGATCAGAACTACAGTAGAGGAGGAGAATTAAATATAGTCCCAGTCTGAGTTGTGCAGTTCATGCTTACTCTATATTAAAATAGAGGCGAAAAAGAGATTGCCAGGTACATCTTTGAAGTAACATCTGTTTTCACCTTCAGCTAAGCAGCATCAGCCACAAACAAGTTCTGAAGGGTTGGACTATTCTCACCCCTCTCCTACCTCATGCATAATATTGTAAATCTGCATTATGTCTTCTCTTACTTTTTTTCTTCTCTAAATAAAAAGCCCATACCTTGTAGAGGGGTGGGCAAAGTGCAGCCCCTCTGCTTTTGTTGGACTGCAACTCCCGTCTGCCCAAGCAAACATAGGTAGTACGGAAGGAGGCTAGGAGGTACATCCCTGCTTTAATTCTTTAGCCTTGGAGAGTTTCCATTTTTAAAGAATTATCTCATATATTCTCCAAATTCTCATGCTGATTGTAAGACTCTGAGATGCTGAGAAATATTGTGGGAGTTGTTTTCTCAACTGGACAGTTACAGATTTCAGAACATTTCATCCTCAAAGCATTACAAACTTGGTCAATAGCCAACAGTGTGACCTCTGCTTCAGTTGTGCTTCCACAGATAGCAGAAGTAATTAAACACATTTTAGAGTTATGAGGTTGCCTATTCTAAGAGAGCCAGTGTGCTGTGGTGGTTTGAGTTTTGAATTAGGATACCGGGAGGCCAGAGTTTGAATCGTCACTCAGACATGGAAATCTACTGGTGACCTTGGGCAAGTCACAGTATCTCAGCCTCAGAAGAAGGCAGGATCAGTCCCAGGATGGCTGTTCTGCTATTTGCTCACCTGACATTCTGCAGCAGTACCATCAATTGCTGAGGAATGTCATATAACAATTTACTTACCGGTACTGGTTTTGCCGGAAAGGCTACCGGGAGATTTCTAGCTCCCCTTTGAAAAACGAATGTAAGATTATCTTGCACAGAAAGTCAAGGAAAAAAGCAAGTGAAGAAGCTTAATAGTACATAGGGCCTTTCTGCACTGCACTCTTGTAGTGCTATTATTCCACTTTCAGCAGCCTATGGAATCCTGGGGTTTGCAGTTTAGGGAGACACATTTAGAATTCTCAGGCAGAGAGCTCTTTGGCCTCAGGAAATTACAAACCCCAGAATTCTACAGGACTTTGAAGGCGGAATAATAGCACTATAACAGTGTAGTGCGGAAATGGCCCATAGTTATGAATTTAGATAGGTAAATAAATAAAAATTACAATTCTATTAAAGCAGGTACACATGAAGATTCAAACAAGTAACAGTAACTTAGTGAAAATGGATATTTAGAACCAATTGGAACGTGTGTTGTGGACAATATCTGGGAAACAATGCTGAGTTACTTCCCATCAAGGAAGGTCAAAAGTGATTTAGGAAAGGGACAGTGGTAAAAGTCAATATTTGAGTTATTAGAATGTTGTTAGGCTGTAAGGCATCATATTATTGCTTTAGGTCAGAGGTGTAATACTTATTAATTAATAATGAACATAATTACTTATAAACATTATATAAGTATAAATGATGTGAGAACCACCATGGTGTCGTGGTTTGAACTTTGGACTATGACACTGGAGACAAGGGTTTGAATCCCCACTCAGCCATGGAAGCAAGTCGTGCTGTCTCAGCCTCAGAGAAGGCACAGGCAAGCCCCCTCTGAACAAATCTTACCGAGAAAAATCTGTGCTGTCATAAATTGCAAATGATTGGAAGGCATACAACATAGACACACAGAAATGATGCAACGTATATGTGTCTGAGAAACATGTACATACACAGTTGTATCTTGTAAAACAAGTCAGAAGTTGTTTTGGCTTATCTTGACAGGAATATATGTGCCTTTCATGTGTTTTAATGTCACAATAATTTCTGCAAAGTTAAGAGCGAGCTCAAATTTATGAGAAAACAGATCTTAAATGAAGTAATGTGATATAAACGGTATAAATATCAAATGATCTTGTGAGAAGTTTCTTCATTCTATTTTTATCTTTTATTCTAGTACAAGAAATACAAGATTCCTAGATAGAGACTTCCATGGTATAAGATTTAGCTCAAAGAAAATAAAGAATTTAGGCAAACATTATCAGCATCCCAAAGCCCCACGACTTAGTTGGCTTGAATTCAACCTTATCAGTACTATCTATAGCAAAGGTTCTCAAACATTTTACTCTTGCGAACCCCCTTTATATCTACATGAGGACACTGTGCCCCCCTGCTCCACATTGCACTCCCCCATATCCTATCCTATGCTTCTCTCTCCCAGGTCCCTCATGCCACACACACTTTCCATCTGAATGCTGAGTTCTTGTGCCCTCTGCCTCTTCTCTTCACTTTAGGACACATTTAGATTGGCTATGCTTTTAATCTCTAAACTATGGTATGTCTTATAAAAACAGAACTGTTGATTTAGATTACTCAGTTCTAAAGAAAATGTGGTTTTGAAGTCTGCTTCAGTCAGGGAAAAAGTAGATTTGAATCAGCAAGTACATTTGAGCACAAAAACAGGAAACAGCTAGGGCAAGAAAAGGAAACTAAACCTCATTTCAGCATAAACAAATGACATGAAATGGTTGCGGATTTTTGAAGGGTAGTACAGTCCTGGGAAAAAAAGACGCAGATGCCGTGGACCAATAGAAGTGCTAGGTTTTGAATGTGTATCAGAAGGAAGACAGTTATTTTTAGGACTATTTAAGTCCATGTAAGGCTAGAAAACAGTATTCTTCCTCTTCCAGCTCTTATAGCAGAGAGGTCTGAGCTGGTTCTCTGAGTTGACTGAGTGAAGCCTAACATAAAGCTGCAAGATCTGCTCCATTTGTTTTATCTTGGAGTGAAGGTTTGTGTGTGTGAAAATCTTTTCTTTTATTCTTTAATAAGCACATTTAGTTTATGCCATTGTTTTAGTCTTTATTTGTAGATTTAAGGAATGAAAGAATTGTTTCTTCAAAGGAACCATGCCTACACCGTTTGTGCCAACTTGGATGCTGTCTAGAAGGTGTACATTTTGGTGTCTAATACAGAGTCCCTAAGAAGTCAGCCCTGCCTACATCACCAGAAGTCTGTATGGGTTGAGTAGGTACTATGAGTGCAGCTTAGGAAGTTATATACAACTCTTTTTTGAAAGTCCAGTGAAACTTCCTAAGTATTCTAAATATTTTTAGACTAGGAGGGTTCTGGAAAATGTGGTTTGTGGATAGGTGGTGGTAACAGCAGAAAAGTCCAGATGCAGCTAAACCATCTCCTTCATGAAGAGGCAGCCGGACACAGATGGAGACTGACATCATCAACAGAAGACAATGATCCCCAATACTGGTTAAAATTTCAGGAGAGGCAGAACTCTCTTGAGCAAGGACTCAGTGGCCAGTTTAAATGACTGCTTGACAGTGGTTGGGAGACAATGGCTCACATGATGGAGATACACCCAGAGGAGGAATGGCAGGAAAAGGAGGGGGTCTACAGAGCCAGGGCTCTGGGAAGCTTTGAAACCAGAAGGGATGTTTTAGGAGAGCAAAGGAAGGATGTCCAACTTTTATGGATGTCAGAAGTGGGACTGCCTTCCCTGGTGATCTCAAGGTTGGATGCACTCCACCCAAAGATACTAAAAAGAACTTGCAGATATAATCTTGGAGCAGTCAATCTTCTTTGAGAAATATTGGAGAACAAGGCAAGTTCTAGCAGACTGGAGAAGAGTGAAAGTTGTCCCCATCTCCAAAGAAAAGAAAAAAGATGATCTAAAACCAATCATTAATCAAGTTATGCACACTTATAAAGGAATGCTATGATTGCTAAGAGTCAGAATGGGCATCTCAAGACAAGTCATGCTAAATTAATCTTATTTTTTGTGTAAAGCTATATGCTTGGTAGATAAGGGGAATGCTGTGGATGTAGTGCATCTTGATTTCAGCAAGGCTTTTGACAAGGCCCTTCATGATATTTTGCAGACAAGCTGGTAAAATATGGTCTAGAAAGGGCTACTGTTAGATGGATTTTTAACTGGCTGGTGGACCAAATCTAAGGAGTGCTTCCCTATGGTTCCTCTTCATCCTGAAGAGAAGTGGCTATTGGTGCACCACAAGGTTTTGCCTTGTCCCAGTGTTGCACATGTATTTATGAATTACTTTGGATGATGGAAGAGAGAACATGGCTATCAGATTTTCAAATGATACCAAATTAGGATGGGTAGCGAGCACCCAAGAGGACAGAATCAGAATTCAAAATGACCATGACAGATCAAAGAGTTGGGCCTAAACTAACAAATAAACTTTAATAGGGATAAATATAAGGACTACATTTAGGAAGGAAAATGAAAATGCACAAATATAGGTTAGGTGAAAACTGACCGACAGAAGAAATGTGAAAAGAATCTAGGGATCCTGGTAACAATAAGCTAAATAAGAGTCAACAGTGTGATATCACAGCCAAAAAAAAGCTAATGCAGTGCATCAACAGGCATTAGTGTCCAGATCAAGGAGCACTGGTGGCACAGTGGTTAAATGCCAGTACTGCAAGCCACAAGGTTATGAGTTCAATCCTACCCAGCTCCAAGGTTGACTCAGCCTTCCATCCTTTCGCAGGTCGGTAAAATGAGTACCCAGCTTGTTGGGGGCATGTATAGAAATGTTTCGAAATACATGCTATTTGTAAGTTGTTCGCCGCCTCGATCCATATGGAGAGGCGGGATACAAATAAATAATAAAATAAATAAATAAATAAATAAATATTAATAGTACAATCTCTATTCTGTTCTTATCATACCTTGCTTAGAATACTGTGTCCAGTTCTATCATCACAGTTCAAGAAGGATATTGAGAAGCTAGGATGTGTCCTATGGCAGGTAGTCAAGATGGTAAAAGGTCAGGAAGTCAAATGCTAGGAGGAACAGCTGAGGGAGATGGGTATTTAGCCTGGAGAAGATAAGATTGAGAAGTGATATGATGGTCATCTTCAAATAACTGAAGGGATATCATGTGGAAGGCGGAGTCAGCTTGGTTTCTGCTGCTCCAGGGACTTGGCCATGGACCAAGAAACTCAATTTACGAGAAAGAAATTCCACCTAAACCTTAGGAAGACTTTCGTTACTGTAAGAGGGGTCTGAAAATTGAATAGATTGTCTCAGAGGGTTGTCTCTCCTTCTTTGGAAGTTTTTAAGCAGAAGTTGAATGGGTATATCTCAGGAGGGCTTTGACTGTGTATTCCTGCATGGCAGGTAATTGGACTACATGACCTTTGGAGTCCCTTCCAATTCTGCGATTCTGTGAAGGAGCCTGAAGATGAACATAGCAAGGGAGGGGCCGCCCTATTTTATACTAATCACTTAGAAGACAGAAGGATGGCCTTGGAAGTCCATCATGCTTCCCTTCTACATTGCCCAACTGCCCTGTGTGTGAGTTAGCAATTAGAACTTGCATGAGGATAGAAAGAGACTAGGCGGCAGTTGGAAGACAGAGACGCATGAAGCAGAAAAAGTCTCTGCAGGCATGAAAGGAAGCAGAACACAGGGTGAAGGCAGAGAATTGATCAGCTATAGATGCCTGAATGACTCAGTACTTATTTATGCTAATCTGGAAGTGGATATATTTCTTTCTGGTCTTGATTGGTTTTGTGAAACTTCGTTGTTAAAAGTCATCAAGTCAATGTTGACTCCATCATCCAAAGAGATATGTGAGTCATCCTCTCACCAACAGGCTTGCTGAGGTCTTGTAGCCTCAGGAATGTGGCTTCCTTGATTGAGTCTATTCATCTGGAATGCAGTCTTCCTCTTTTCCTACTGCATTCTTCATAACCAAGCTTTATTGTCTTTTCTAGTGATTCATGTCTGTTCATTATATGTCCAAAGTACAACAGTCTCACTTTAGACATCCTGGCTTCTAAGGGGAATTCAGACTTGATTTGCTCTGTGTGTGTATGTGCCTTCACATCGCCTACCAACTTATGGTTACCCCCATGGACTTCACAGGTTTTTCTTGGGCAAGGAATATTCAAAGCTGAATTTGCTAGTTCTTACTTCTTTCCTGTTTTCTGCTGGTAGTATGATGTCATCTGCATACTGTATTTGCCAGCATATAAGATGCACCTGTGTATAAGACAGACCCCATTTACATACTATTTGCTGGTGTATAAGACACACTGGCATATAAGACGCACCCCATTTTCAAACAGTATTTTTTGGGAGAAAAAGCGAGTCTTATATGCCAGCAAATACAGTGTCTTAAATTGTTGGTGTTCCTTCCCCTAGTTTTCACACCTTCTTCTTCCCGTCTAATTCTGCTTTACTTAGGACATATTCAGCATACAACTTAAACAGATATGGTGATAAATGCGGCCTTGTCTGATCCCCTTGTCAATTGGAAACCATTCCCTTTCTCTATATTCTGTCCTGACGGTAGCCTCTTGCCCTGAGTGCAGGTTGTACATCAGGACAGCCAAATGTTGTCTATACTACTTGCATAGCTTAGCTAAGTCACCCTGTTTACCATTTCACCAGCTGGCTGATACCAGTTCAGTCTAGTCTTGTGGTCATGTAGTTCCCTTATCTGTGTTCTACAGGCAAAGTTCATTAAAAGTGCAAGATACATAAAAAATGGCTCCAAGGTACACAAAATGGCTTTACCATGGTTCAGTGTTTGAAGCTCACCATGGTATAATCTTTCTACTTGAGAATCTTACTTCTTCCTAGATAAGCTGCCCTTCCAACAACTGAGTCTTCTTCTGATTTATTAATTTTAATTAATGTCTGAGCCAAAGTATAGAAAGCTTTTAAGTATTTCTGTGTCTTCATTACTCACTTTAAAGATATGCAAATTATCTGTGATAATTATTTTTGTTTTCTTAATATTCAGCTATAGCCTTGGTTTTGCATTCTCTTGCTTAACTTTCATCGGTAGTTATCCAAAGCAGTCATGTGGGGAGGTGGGGAGGAGGTGATCTGCCCTGGGCGGCAATGTTTTGGGGATGTCCTGGCCTGTAGCCACGCCCCTGTGCACCTTGGCCACGCCCCCACATACTGCAGCCATGCCCCTGCACAATGGGCATGCCTCTCATGCCGTAGCCCCACCCTCCTCCATTCCCCCTCCACACACTCCAAGCTCCACCACTGATCCAAAATCTTTGTTATTTTCTGCAAGTGACATGGTGTCATCTGTATATCTTAAGTTTGATGTTACTTCTCTAAATGTTAACACTTCCTTCCTGAGTCATCTTTTACAACAGTCACTCTGTATTTCCTTTCACACACACACCCTCGTGCTCTTTTTTGAAACACATATCTCCCATTAGTAGACAATAGCTGCAGCCCTTTAAAAAAAATATGGAACAGAGAGGCCAGTGCAAAACAGTGAAAGGCCATTACTTACTTTCTTCTTTCCAGCAAACTGGGTGGCCCTCCTGCTCATTTACCTCTCCAGACTCTTTAATACCATTTCATGGTGCCTTCAATTTCTTTTACTTCTTTCTGGGCTTTATAGGGCCTCATACAATCGAACACTGCAAACACAATAACACTCTAAATCTCAATGCGTCTTTTGACAATATAAATTGTCACTCCAACTAATGTCTGAATGGACCCATGCCTGGAGCTCTAACAAATTCATACCAGTTGAACGTACTTTCAAAAAGGCATTTATTTCTCTACATAGTAAGAAGTTCAAGGTACCATGGCAAATCAAGAACCCCGAGCATCTCAGCTGGGACACTTATATAAAGTTCTGGTACACTTAGCACATCCTATTCCATCAGTAATGACTGTATGTCAAATACAGATTTCAACATTTGGGAAAAGCATGTGGGAACCAGCAGATGGAAAATTGATAAGTCTAAGAAGAGATACAAGGAAGAGATAAGAAACTTGTAAATACCTATGGTGAGGCTGAGGAATGCAAAATAAGAGTAGCTAAACACTAGATGTTTTAGGACATTTCCTTTGGCTGTGACACTCTCCACTGGAGGTTTTACTCAAGTAGCTCTGAAATTTATGACGTGTGTGTTTCAAAATTGCCTTGTCTTTCTCTGTCTATAAAAGCTTGTCAGAATTCTGTTCACAGCTGGATTTGTGCATTTGAAGGAACCAGAAGGAGCACAGAACTGCTTCTGAAATAAATCTGTCTCTCTCCATTCAAAGTTCTGGTTATTTTTTACTATTATCACAACAGTGGCTGATCCTTTATGCTCAAGATGCAGGAGGTTAGTGCAAACTGTGGCAGGGTATCAAGAAGACTGTGAAGGAAAAACAAAACAAAACTGGAAGCCTCGTTACAGCTAGCAAGTGGTTTAGAAGTCTCTTTGGAGCAACGGAAGATGGCAGGGTGTGCTTGCAGCCTGCCCGATAAAGAAAGCGGTTTTCTGTTTTCTTTCTAGTGACATGCATATGCTGTTTGGTGCTGGTGATCAGGGCTAGATTGTCTGTGGTTCAGTTGGTTCAATTGCTCCAGGTCCTTCACTGGCCAGGGCCTAGAGTCGGAAGAAAGAGGTGTGTCTTTCGCTTCTTCTTCTTCTTCCTGAGTTTCTTCCTGAATCTTATGATGTTTCTCTCACTGTCCACAGTTTGTGTGTTACTTGAGTGATACAATAATGAAGGCATGGAGTTCAGGTTGTTGCATCCAAGTTGCAGGGATTAAAAAAGGGGCTCTGGCAAGACATTTTTTTTTTTTTGATGTTGTGTACTGTGCCTTGTAATGTATGTTTTGATTATTTGTTTCCTTTTAGTGCCACCTCTGCTAGCATGGCTTACCCATGTGGCATAAAGAGGGCCCTCTCTTTGTAATGGCTGCTTTGTCTCAGTCAACCTTGTAAGTGAAGTTAGGCTTACAGAGCCTGACCCTATATGCCTGGTATGGGTAACTTGGGGGAGGAATGGGAATCACATTATGCCCTACTGAAACCCATTCCACCTCATGACAAAACCAGAAGTGGACAAAGATCTACTTTTGTTTTTTAAAATGCCTCAATGTTTTACGTTTAAAAAGTGAGCAGGTACATGCAATGCAATTGAAGAACATGCCCTCCAACTGTTGTGATTTGCCACAACAGTCCCTTTGTCATCCCACTTTTTTAGCTGCTTTCAAAATGCCCCAATTTCTTTCTACTTTTCCCACTATCTCTCTTTGTCCCCAACTTACGTCAGCTGCTGCACATTGAGTTTGTCACACCAAGTACGGGACCCTCGTCAGGCTTGTGTCTGGCACACCAAAGGCAATTAGCACCAGTCAGGCGTTCATCCAATAAAGACCTTTATCATACTGCGCAGCAAAGACTCAAGGCACTCAAGCAAATCAACAACCTTGACCGATTAGTTCATTGGTAATATATACATTCATGTTAGTTCATGGGGCTGTTATTTGACTGACTCCTTAAAACTAAGGCCATTTCCGCACTAGCCTATTATAGCATGATGATTCTACTTTCAACATCCCCTGGAATCCTGGGGCTTGCAGTTTTGGGAGGGGCCACCTGGCCCCTCCCGAAACTGCAAACCCCAGGATTCCAGAGGATGTTGAAAGTGGAATCATCATGCTATAACAGGCTAGTGCGGAAATGGCCTAAGTTGGCAACTCTTAATTGGTTAGTATCCTGTATGTGGTTTCTGTCACTTATGCTATTTCCTTTATGGCCAGCAATTTAGCAATTTTCCTTAGGCATATAGTTCTCCTTTTTCATACTAAGTGACCTAGAGGCTTTCCAGACTTCCTCTTTTGCTGTTTCCTTTAGCTCATTATAATTTTAAAAATTATAAAAACATTATATTGTTTTTCTCATCTGGTGGTTGACCCAGGGGTCTTACCAACTCTGGCTATTTCCTTATATGGTTCTGTACTAACTGTCCCATAGATTTCTTGTTTTTGTTCATTATCTCAACTTGAAAGGGTAAAAGTAGTTTAAACTCAGGCCATTCCCGCACTACACTGTTATAGTGCTATTATTCCACTTTCAACCTCCTATGGAATCCTGAAGTTTGCAGTTTAGGGAAGGGCATTTTAGAATTCTCAGCCAGAGAGAATTCTTTGGCCTCAGTAAACTACAAACCCTATAATTCCACAGGGTGTTAAAAATGGAATAATCTAATATATAAAAGTCAAAGTTTATCTGCTTGTCTGTGTTAGGCGAAGATCTCATATGATTGACTGTATCCAGGTAAAAACCTCATATGATTGGCTGCCTAAGAAGACTCTATACCAGTGGTTCTCAACCTGGGGGTTGGGACCCCTTTGGGGGTCGAACGACCATTTCACAGGGGTTGCCGCTCCTCAATCCTGCCCCCCTTTTAAAAGAAGGTGGCCTCACAGTCAATGGGAGCAGTGCTTCTGAGACCCCTGTGCTGGGAGGAGGGGAGAGGAGGCATGCTGGGTGTTTCCTCGTCTTTCCCTGCCTGGTGGGAAAGCACTGGAGGAGCCGGAGGTGGAGCCGGAGGTGTGGAGAGCGGGAGGAGAGAGCTGGAGCCTGAATGTTAAGGCAGAGGTGAGGACACCGAGAGGAGAGAGCTGGAGCCGGAGTGTTAAGGTGGAGGTGAGGAGAGGAGACCCAGCACTGGCGAGAGGGGAGAGGAAGCATGCAGCCAGACGCAGCCAGGCACTGCTTGGGCGCTCGCGCCTGCACCACACACACACACACAACCACACACGGAGGGCTTCCCCTTCAGTGTTCCCTTTCCCCTTCATGCCGGCTTGCAGAGTCAGAGTTGCTTGCCGGGGCAAGTGAGCAGCCAGGCACTGCTTGGACGCTCGTGCCCGCACCGCACGCACACACACACACACACACACACACACACACACACACAGAGGGCTTCCCATTCAGGGTTTATGGCACTGCAGCGGGACGTCTGGGAGGTAAGACCCCGTCCCCTCACCCTCTTCGCCTCACACTCATTCATGCCGGCAAACAGAGTTGCTTGCCGGGGTGAGCGAGCAGCTGGGCTCCACTTGCTTCCCAAAGTGGCGGGGCTGCAGCAGCGGCAATCGCCCGGTTGCCCATTCATTCTGGGCACGCCGCTCCGTGGGAGTTGTTGGTGTGGCTGTCACCTTTGGTCTGGCAGGCAAAGGGGGAAACTTTCCTGTGGTGGATCTGCCATCCGACGGGGGAGATCGGTCCCTCCAAGACCACGAACTTGGTCGGAAAAGGAGCAGGGTGCATCAGCCAAGGGCTTCGGTTTGTGTAGCAAGAGCCCCCGAGGCTCCTTGGTTGTTTTTGTTTGTTTGTTTTGGTTTTTTGACCCGAAAGCGCTGCTCTGATCCATCCTGTGGACTTTGGCCATTTCCACATGCCAGTGTTATAGCACTATGATTCCACTTTTACCATCCTATGGAATCCTGGGGTTTGCAGTTCAAACTGCAAACCCCAGGATTCCATAGGATGATGAAAGTGGAATCATAGCACTATAACAGTCTAGTGCAGAAATAGCCAGGATGACTTTCTCCTCTCGCTTTTGTTGTGTGTGGACCCTTGGCGCTTGCCACACGCACGTGTTGTGTTCTTCGCCCTGACTGCCTTGCATTCCTCGCTTTTTGTATGTTCAGCGTCCACACTCCCTTTAAGGGAGGGAGGGAGTGAAACAAAATGCATCTGCTTATGCCACCACCATCTTTCCTCTCTCCCTGTCCTTTCCTCCCTGCACCTCGTGGAAAATGTGGGCTGTTTCGGCATTGCCTTTGGGAGTGACTGGCTTTTTGAACTGTGGAAACCCAACATTCAGAACTAGAACTACTGCCTTAATTCTGGCACTGATGGACGCTTTCTGTGCTTAAAAAAAGGGGGGAGGGTTACCAGTTTTTAGGCATTAGAAGTCTACCCAGAGCAGTGATTTAGGGCAGTGTTTCCAATCTATTTGATGTTGGAAATAACTAACTAAATAAATAAATAATAAATAAATAAATAATAAATAACGAAAATGATTTTATGGCTGGGGGTCACCACAACATGAGGAACTGTATTAAGGGGTTGCGGCATTAGGAAGGTTGAGAACCACTGCTCTATACAGTCCTGGTGTTTGCAGTTTATTGAGGGGCCTTTAGAATTAACAGGGAGAGAGCTCTTGGGCCTCTGTCAACTGTGGCTGTCTTGAATAGGCTGGTTGCTATGGAGACAAGGCCTAGCAGCAAGGAGGAGGGCAGTTATTCCCTCAGGAACCCAACCTCTGTATGTTAATAACTCTGAATACAGATTGGATTGGGGAATATGGGGAAAAGTTACAGGTACTGGACAAGACAGTTTGGGGAATTACAAACAGAGGAACTGAAATCTAACAAGTATTACGTATGAAAATATAAAATTCCAGGCAATGCCGGGTATATCTGCTAGTAGCACTATAACAGTGTAGTAAGGAAATGGCTTCAATTAACTCGGGTATGGGGTGGAGAGGAAGTGAATAATCTTGCCCTTCCCAGTAGGCTCAGTCAAAAGCAAACTAATGTACCCTCTCGTAGCATGTGTATTCTTCCTCATTAATATTTTTTTGCCATCTTGAACACACTCTTATGTTGATTGGCTACACATGTCCAGGTTTTCATCTGTGCAGTGTTGGAGGGTATGGGAAAATAAAACTTGTTTCCAGGAGGCTTATAAGAGTGTTATTTGTCTTTGTAAATTTGGGGTGCGGTGAGGCTTCTGGGTTTCATAAAAGGGGAACTATACCATCATCAAATGAGGATTCTGAGAGCTATGGTCCCAAATGTTTCCAAGTCCTGCACACATGACATTAGAGAAATATTTCTCAAGAGTCAGGGATGGTACAAGAAAGTGATAATTTCCAAGAAGAATTTTAGTGCAGTTTCCCAGAAAAATCTCCAGATAGTTGCGTTTATAATAGAACAGTAGACATTATTCAGTTTAGCTTAGTTGTTTACACCTGACAGGTTGTAGCCTTCTGAGAAGAGTTAATTAATTCAGTGCATTGTACATACATGCTTTGTACAATGTATGTACATACCCTGTACATGCATTGTACTGGGAGCTCAATATTGCTCCATAAAATGTTACCCATAGCAGCATCAGCAATGGATGACAGACTCAGTTTTCTGCCTAAAAGGAAAGGAGAAGGGTCTTTTGTTATGAGGAAATTTATAGCGGGAGAAGTGCCAGTATCACAAGAATTAGGTTAGCTGCATAGCAGAATTGGTCCAGATTTGCAAAGCAACATGGGCAAAGATGAGGCAGAGGGAAGGAGGGAGGGAGGTTTATTTTTGCAGCAGAAACTGGAACATATTTTGAGAACCTTCCAAAGGGAGACAAGGACACATTTCACAGTAAACCTTATATACCATTTTTACAGGTTGTTTCTCACATGAGCATTCAAAAGGCCGTTAGATTACAGCCACATGCTCTAGGTATATAAATTGTACATTCTATAAACATTCTCAAGCAGTTCCAGAGACGTTTCTTTTAGTTCAGAGTGTGTGAATTCCTAGCTAACAGAAGCTCCAGGCTTGTTTACTTCAGAGAGCTTGTTATTCCAAACAAAGAATGCAATTAACAATTGTAAATCAATCAGGAAACCCCTTTGTTCAACCATGTGTTAAGTGAGGGAGTTTAGGAAACAAGGGTCATTTGCAGTATATGTGGCCTCCTTGCTTACAAGGAATGGAATCAGTATGAAAATAGGGACTTCTCCAAATTAAAAGTGGAGCTTTTCTTCGCTTCTCTTCTCTTTTCTTTTCTCTACAAGCAAGAGTAAAGTACCCATCTGTGTGCATTTGTTTTCTGATCACTCTTGCCAGTCATTTCAGTTTTATGGTGGAAATCTGGAGAAACAAACTGCCATTCTGGATTCAGAGTGAACATCAAGAACTGGTTCAAAGAAATTAGCATTCACAAGTTACCAACAACCCATGGTTTCTAATTGTGGTTTATGGCTGTCTACAAACTATGGGTACTGGTGAGAGAGTCCAAAAACTCACCAGTAGTTTTGGCAAGCAGCTAGAAGCTTACAAAAGTGTCACACTAAACAAGCAAAGACCCTTCTAGGTTTGTGTCTGTTGCATCCAAAAGACTGACCACCAGTTGAGTGTCTTCCAACAAAGGCCTTTATTGATTTAGTGCACAGTAAAGATTCTGGGCTCTTAGGGAAATCAAGAACCCAGCCAAAGGGTTTTAATCTTTTAAATGCACTTTTGCCAGCATTATTTGATTGGTGACAAGTTTAGGATCTACTACTGGATTGGTTCTCTAAAACCAAACCTGATTAGTTAAAGCACTAGTGTGTTACCTCGTTAGCTCTGGCACACCATTCTTATTTTAGCTCATGCCTTGCAACATGTTGTATGGGCAACCCACTGGAAGACACACTGTACATCAAGGAGGTATAGTGGCTTGTCACAGTTGCACCTCCATGCTACCAATATGAGTTCTTCCTCACTTTCCTGAGCAATAGTGAGTCTTATTTTGCTTTTATTTACTAAATCATGTACCTTGCTTACATGCCAGCCTAAATATCTACAAGAGATAATATACAGCTGGTACCACATTGGGAGGAACCCAGATCAAATACTTGTAAACAGATAGCAGATTAACTTAATGGCCTTGGAGTGATGTTAGACTTATTGTTGGCAGCTGTAGCCCCAATCACACAGTCCATCTCAGGTGTAAGCAACTGTAATGTCATCTTGAGACAGGGAACTAAACCTATAAAACCCTTGGGATGCCAACACAGAAGGGGAGCTTCTGTACAGACCTGCAGGGGTCCTCTCCATTGCTGTCTCTTTGGGACTCTCAGAGAGCTGAACAGAGCCATCACTTGGTATGGTATATGTACATTCCTATGTATCAACTACTTGCTGTTTAATAAATCTTAAGGCTTTTCAACAACCACAGGTGTTGTGTATTGCATCTGAATCCCAGAGAAAGAACCCTCTTGCCTTTGGCAAGACACATGTTCCCAGGTCATGTTGACAATTTGATGTCCCTTCTTAGCCATATCAATTTGGTTCTATTTACTAAGGATTCTTTGATGTTCCTCATCAAGGTATTATATATTCCTTAGTTAGTTAAGGCATAGTCCACTCCTTAGCTCATTAGCTTTCCAGATGGCTGTTGGTGCTTACAGCTCATTAGCTTTTTGCTAGTTCTTGGCTCCTGTCCTTTCTATATGCCCTTCTCTGAACCTGTCTCTGCAGTTCCAGTATTGACTATTTCAGCAAAGCCCCTATTAACCATTTCAGCAAACAAATAACAATAATATCAACCAGTTTAGTAAAGCTACTTTGTGTTTTCTAAAGCCTCCATTGTCTCAATAATAAGGTCAAGACTTTCAAGATGGCAATAGCTTTGAAAAACAGGAAACCAGCTAAGCAGAGCAATGGGGAAATTCACAGAAAAGGGAAATTCACAAAAATAAAGAAGCAGATGGCAAGAGTTCAGTCAGCCCTGTGGTCTGTAAACGCTGCAAGGTAGCTGAAGCAGCCCAAATTAGACTGATGTGAGGGAGAGTGACTGCAAGAGTTGAACTAAAGTTATCTCTGGACTCAATAAGTTTCATTGTAATATTAAATCTTATACCTCCAGGGTGGGATCTGGTATTACAATTTAGGGCCACCTATAACTGCAGGTGCAGTGCTTGAATGCTGACATAATGTGTTAATGATTAGTCTCCTATATGAATAGAGCTATCTCCTCCTTAGGAAGGAACATGTGATGCTTATAGACTATAAAAAGGTAGTTTAGCTTTTGTTCAGACAACACTTGATTCACTGTGCACCTTGAGTTCCTGATATTGCAGAATCTGAAATAAAACATTGGTCTCTCTCTCAGTGTGGCTTACTGACATGGTCCACTGGACAAAAACCCTTTCCAAAGTCCCTAGTCTGTGAGAAATACTGGTGACACTGGGAAAGGGTTCATGAGCAGGGTCAATAAGTCAGATTTCAGCAGTTCACCTGTGAAGTGAAAAGTATTGAAATCTGCCTGAAATCCATGATTTAAAATCTTAGTAAATGTTCAAGATCAATATACAGGAAGTACGCGTGACCTTCTGTGGATTGCAGTGGTACAGTGGGTAAATTTTGAAGTGCTAGTACTCATCATGATATCCTCATTCTCAGGTTGCCAAAGAAAGTCCAAAAATAATCTTGCTCCAAACTGAGAAACATCTTCAGTTCTAGCAGTTTTTCTCTCCACCTGTATCAGGCCTTTTGTAAAACTAATTGATGTTAATTGCCCATTCAAATTCAAGCCACTCCAAAATATTTTTCATCACAACAGGGATACCTCACAACAATATCTTGCTGCCAGGAAAATCCATTCCTCCTCCCTTCCCCACCCTGCAGCTACCCTGAGAAGCAATTAAACTCAGAAGGAAGAGGAAAGCCTGAGGGAAGCTTACAGAAGATTGCTTTAATGAAAAATCCTCAGACCTTCCAAGCTCTAGCAAAACTACACCACTGGGACAATTCCAGTAAATGCAGGCAGGAGTGCATAAAGAGAGGGATATCTTTGGCTGTTTCTACACTATACTATTATAGTGCTATTATTCTACTTTCAACATTCTATGGAATCCTGGAGTTTGCAGTTTAGGGAGGCGTGTTTAAAATTCTCAGCCAGAGAGCTCTTTGGCCTCAGGAAACGAGAAACCCCAGAATTCCACAGGAGGTTGAAAGTGAAATGATAGCACTATAACAGCATAGTGTGGAAATGGCTTTTGTCACATGATGCTCTGCACAAAAAGATAGTGTATGCCAAAAAGGTGCATGCATCTGCAGATAATTCAATAAACAAAAAAAGAATGGGAAACTGTAGATGCCAAACTCCAGAATGTAATTGACAAGGTTTGTTTTTAACAGTATAACAGAAGGTCTACTTCTCTTCCGTGGGCACAATGATAAAATTAAGCATTTGGGGCGGGACAGACAGCAACTTCTTTGTGTATAGATAAAGCAGAAATGTGCTTTACTTCAGGTGGAACTTATAATCTGCTTTCAGTGAATTAACAACAAGGGTTCCTCAATATGTAGCTTTGAAATGCAAATTGAACTAATCACACCATAGAATAGAAAGGTTTAAAGTTTCCTGGCTTTTATAGGGATCTTAAGAGTCTATTGTGTTTTTTTCTATGCCTTTTAGGACAAAGAAATTCCTAGCTGTTTAGAAAAAGAAGAAACCTGTTTACGTCTCCTACACCTCTGCAAACAAATAAATAAAATAAATTGTTTTGCTCTTTGACTCTCTTGCATTGGCAATATTACCTACTACTGTGGATACAGCAGGACAGGGGGCCAGTGCTGGGTTACCTCTTCAGCTACAAGTGGGCTGCAGCTTCTTATCTTCGTTCCACACATTTCTTTGACTTCTGCTTGTATCTGCTCTCTTGATCTGCTTAAGCAATTATTTAACACTGTTAATTGTAGTGCACTTCATGACTTGTTATGTATATGTTGGAGTTTCATCTAGCATAATTATGAAACAAGTCGGTTATTCTTTCTGTAGAATATTGTAGTAGTTCAAGTTATTGAAGTCCATATTCTCAGACTCATTGTGTAGGGTGGCCCCATGCGAAAGAGAACAGGGCTGCTCTGGCTTTAGCAGTTGTGTGGAAGGGGGGGATTTGAGAAGGGAGAGTGTTAGGGGAAACCCTAACAATGTCAGCAAGCCATAGCAACTGAAAGGTCCTGAACCATGCAATAATTAAAGCTATTGAAGCTCAGCCTTGTTTTTTCATGTGTCTACCCAAGTTAAGAAGGACGTGGTCAAGCTGGAGCAAGTCCAGAGGAGGGCGACCAAAATGGTGAAGGGTCTGGAAGCCATGCCCTATGAGGATAGAGAGCTGGGTATGTTTAGTCTGCAGAAGAGAAGGTTAAGAGGGGACATGATAGCCGTGTTTAAATATTTGAAGGGATGCCATATAGAGGAGGGGGTGGGCTTGTTTTCTGCTGCTCCAGAGACTAGGACAAGGAGCAATGGATTCAAGCTGCAGGAAAGGAGATTCCACCTGAACCTCAGGAAGAACTTCCTGACGGTCAGGGCTGTCCGGCAGTGGAATATGCTGCCTCAGAGTGTAGTGGAGTCTCCTTCTTTGTAGGTTTTTAAGCAGAGGCTGGATGGCCATCTGTCGGGAGTGCTTTGAGGGTGTTCCGGCATGGCAGGGGTTGGACTGGATGGCCCCTGTGGTCTCTTCCAACTCTACATTTCTATGATTCTGTGATTTTGCTGAATCTCTGTACTGTTCCCCAATTTTATCAGTGGTTCTTTAGCTGTCTGATATGGGAGACTGGCAGTTACTTTCGAGTATGCCAGGGACTGATACTTGCCAAGGAATGTGCTGCCTTGGAGTGTGGTGGAGTCTTCTTCTGTGGAGGTTTTTAAGCAGATACTGGATGGCCATCTGTTGATGTGTGTTCCTGCAAAGCAGAGGGTTGGACTGGATGGCCTTTGTGGTTTCTTCCAACTCAATGATTCATTGTCATCTCTGTTGACTGAAGTTGTTTCTTTCTTTCCTAGAAACTCTGCAGGGACCAGCAATGGATGGGTTGTGGACTGGCACTGCTCTCCAGATCACCTCTTTGAGCAGCACTGACTCAGATAAAATTGTGGGGGGAATCTTTATCAAATTTGCAAGTGATACAAAACTGGGAGGGATATCAAACATAACCAGAAGTGGGGCGGACAGATGCCAAAGAAACGAGGGCTGTTTCTTGCTTACTCTCTAGTGCCTTCTCTACACTTGTCTCTCTCTTCTGGATAAAAATGGCCTCATATACAATTAAGTATAGGGGGATGGCTTCCATTGGCACCAATGCCAAGTGTTTTCCCACTAAGTTTAAATGCCACAGGAAGATGACAGTTGGAGGAGCAGACAACAACATACATGGAGGGGAGAGTTAACTCTTCATAGCACAACTGCAGTCCCATTCCAAATCCCTCCCTTCCCTGCACAATTGGAATCACTCCAGTTGCACTAAATAGGCAAAGACCCTCCTAGGTTGATGCCTAGTACACACAAAAGACTGACCACCAGTTAAGTGTCTTACTAAACAGAGCATTTTATTCATTTACTGCACAGCAAAGATCCTGGGCCCTTAGGCAAATCCAGAAACTAGACAAAGGGTTTACAGTCCTTTACGTATGCTTTTGCCAATACCTGAAACATTATTTGATTGGTTACTAGGTCATGATCCATTACTTGATTGGTTTCCCAAAGGTAAACCTGTTTGGTTAAGTATATTTCCTCTATACCTTATTTTTCACTATCAGCAACTTGGCATCCTTCTTCTTTTGGCACATCTTCCCTCCTTTGGCTCATAGCCATAACATGTCTCAGGTCATATTGAAAATTTGGCTTCTTCATGGCTTTATCTACTACGGATGCTTTGACTTTTCTTGCTAGGCATGATCTACTCCTTACGGCTTGGTAACTTCCCAAGTGGCTGTTGGCTCTTTAACTTTTTACATGTCCCCTCTGCGAACCCACTTTTGCAGTTTCAATATTAACTGTTTCAGCAAAGGTCCCTTGAATTTTCTATAACTTCCACTTTCTCATTACCATTTAATTGTTATGAGGGGGAGATGGAAGGATACAGCCTCCAGGAGGAAACTGTCAAATTAACTATTTGTAAGACAGTTTTTGTTTGAAGTTTAAAAGGTCAGTGATTATGCTTTTCTCCGAAAAATATTAGATAAACAAAGAGGCTGGGAAAATTGCTTTATTATATATTCCATTGTCCTTATATTGAGCTTGGTGCTTCAATGGAGAGCCAGTGTAGTGTAGTGTTTTAAGCATTGGATTATGACCCTGGAGACCGGGGTCTGATTCCTTGCTGGGCCTCCGAGTGACCTTGGGCAGGTCACATACTCTCAGCTCCAGAAAAGCCCATTGTAAGTTTGTCTTAGGGTCATCATAAGTCAAAAATGACTTGAAAGCACAAAACAAGCTTCCCTAGGAGCATTTTTAGCTGATGGGCAGAATATCAATACTTCAAACATTTAAGTAAATAGATGTGGTGAAGCTAGGTTAGGCTAGGCTGCAGTCTCCCCTAAGAGCTGCTCCCTACAGGTCAATAAATTTGGGGAAGGGAGGATCTTTTCATTGGCATCAATTGACACTCTAGGCTCTGGAAAAATAGCACTTCAGCATTTAAGAATGGGGGGCAACAGTACAATGGCTGAGATATCACCAAATGATGGTGTAATAGGAAAGTGGGTATGGCCATAAGGAGAACCCCACGAGGGCCAGATTTGGCCATAATGCCTGAGCTTTCCCACCCTTTGCCTACAGGCATTTATGTTATCCCAAAAACAGGTCTGGTTTTGCCCTGGCATGTAAAACCGCCAATAATCCACACAGAAGGGAGGGAAATGTAAGGTTTTCTTTCTTTGTTGTTTTCGTATTCCCCTTTATTTGCTGCAGCAAAATGTAGGTTAAGTTGGCATCAGGAGCATGCATATTTTCCAGGTCACATATCTCAATCCCCTAATAAGTGATGATTGGCAATTAGCATACTAAATTATCTTTTGTGGGAATGATTTTTAGCATTTAGATGAGCTATAAGTTACTAAAGTTTAAGGTGTTCTCTTTGTCCTGTGGCTGGTGCTCATCTGTCTTATGTATGTTGCATTTCTTTTAGTTAACTAGCTACCTGGTACTTGCTGGCACCTCCCCATCTGTTCTTTTTCTCAGGTCAACAGGTTAACAGATGTATCATTTCTAAGGCCATTAGCTTGAGCCTGTCAGCAGAAAACAGGGCAAGCTGACTGTTAAAGCATCAAAGCAAGCAGGCAGCTTAATTTCAGTGATTTTCTAACTTTTTACAGTATGATTCTGTGTCCCATTAGCTAGGCTTCTCTATCATGCACAGAGTACCATCATTCTGTCCTGTATAACTGCTGTAATAATCACTGAGCCCATAAAACATTCCACAGGGTGATGAATTCTAAAAGATGCTAATTTAATATTTTCTATTTATTTTAAAAGTCTATTATCAGAGCTACCAGATGGATGTCAAGAAGGCAGCAGTACCTATGGAACACGGAATGGGAGGGAAGCAAAGGGGAGGCAAAGTGTCAATTATGTGCTTCACAGTTGAAATAACATGTCATGACTGATGAAGTGATGACTGATGGAGTGCTTGCTGCAATCCAAAATTTAAGATTACCTAACAGAACCACTAGTGAGAAAGCCTGTGTGAACTTGCAGCGGGATCTCACAATTAGAACTGGAGAGCATTCGCAGAAAAGCAGCATATAACCATGAATCATAGAGTTGGAAGAGACCTCAAAGGTCATCTAGTCCAACCCCCTGCCATGCAAGAACACACATCAAAGAGTTCCCAACAGATGGCCATCCAGCCTTTGCTTAAAAACCTACACTCTACCACACTCTGGGGCAGCATATTCCACTGCTGGACAGCTCTGACTGTCAGGAAGTTCTTCCTGAGTTTCAGGTGGAATCTCCTTTTCTGCAGCTTGAATCCATTGCTTGTTGTCATAGAATCATAGAATCATAGAAATGTAGAGTTGGAAGAGACCACACGGGCCATCCAGTCCAACTCCCTGTCATGCAGGAACACCCTCAAAGCACTCCCGACAGATGGCCATCAAGCCTCTGCTTAAAAACCTCCAAGGTAGGAGACTCCACTACTCTCCGAGGCAGCAGATTCCACTGCCGGACAGCCCTGACTGTCAGGAAGTTCTTCCTGAGGTTCAGGTGGAATCTCCTTTCCTGCAGCTTGAATCCATTGCTCCTTGTCCTGGTTTCTGGAGCAGCAGAAAACAAGCCCCCTCCTTCCTCTACATGGCATCCCTTCAAATATTTAAACATGGCTATCATGTCCCCTCTTAACCTCCTTTTCTGCAGACTAAACATACCCAGCTCTCTCAGTCTATCCTCATAGGGCATGTTTTCCAGGCCTCTCACCATTTTGGTCACCCTCCTCTGGACTTGCTCCAGCTTGTCAATATCCTTCTTGAATTGGGGTGCCCAGAACTGGACACAGGATTCAAGATGGGGTCTAACCAAAGCAGAGTAGAGTGGTACCAGTACCTCCCTCGATCTAGACACCATACTCCTGTTGATGCAGCCGAGAATTGCATTGGCTTTCTTGGCTGCCGCATCACACTGCTGACTCATGTTCAGCTTGTGGTCTATGAAGACTCCTAGATCCCTTTCACACGTACTGCTATCCAGCCACGTGTCCCCCATCCTATATTTCTGTATTCCATTATTTCTGCCTAAGTGTAGGACCTTACATTTCTCTCTGTTGAATTTCATTTTGTTCGCCCTGGCCCAGCTCTCCAATCTATCCAGGTCATTTTGAATTTTGATCCTGTCCTCTGGCATATTAGCAACCCCTCCCAATTTGGTGTCATCTGCAAATTTGATGAGCATGCCCTCTATTCCTTCATCTAAGTCATTGATAAAAATATTGAACAGCACTGGGCCCAGGACAGAACCTTGTGGCACCCCACTAGTCACTTCTCTCCAGGATGAAAAGCAGCCATCCGTGATCACCCGTTGGGTTCGGTCGGTCAACCAATTACATATCCAATTAACAGTAGCCCTGTCTAGCCCACATTTTACTAGCTTCGATGCAAGAATGTCATGGGGAACTTTGTCAAAGGCCTTACTGAAATCGAGATATGCTACATCCACAGCATTCCCTTCATCTATCAAGCTAGTAACTCTATCATAAAAAGAGATCAGATTAGTCTGGCATGACTTATTTTTGAGAAATCCATGTTGACTTCTCGTGATTATTGCGTTGTTTTCTAAATGATTAGAAACTGAACGCTTAATGATCTGCTCCAGGATCTTTCCGGGTACCGATGTCAGGCTGACTGGGCGATAATTATTTGGGTCCTCTTTTTTTCCCTTCTTGAAGATGGGGATAACATTTGCTCTCTTCCAATCTGCTGGAACTTCTCCTGTCCTCCAAGTACCCAGCTCCCTAAGCCGTTCTTCATAGGGCTTGGCCTCCAGACCCTTCACCATTTTGGTCGCCCTCCTCCAGACATGTTCCAGCTTATCGATATCTTTCTTGAATCGAGGTGCCCAGAACTGGACACAGTATTCCAAATGAGGCATAACCAATGCAATATACAGTGATACCATTACCTCCCTCAATCTAGATACGATACTCCTGTTGATGCAACCAAGAATCACGTTGGCTTTCTTGGCTGCCACATCACACTGCTAACTCGTGTTCAGCTTGTGATCTACCAAGACTCCTAGATCCCTTTCACATGTACTGCTATCCAGCCACGTGTCCCCCATCTTATATTTGCGCATTCCATTTTTTCTGCCTAAGTGTAAGACCTTCCATTTGCCTCTGTTGAAATTCATTTTGTTGGACTGCAAGGTCCAACAGGTTCCTTGCTTGCCTTGCAGACAATTTTATGGTCCAGACGGTGAAAGAAGTGACGAGGGGATCAGCTATTTTAGATCTGATCCTGACCAACAGGGATGACCTTGTTGATGAGGTGGAGGTCCTTAGCGGGGGAGTGACCATGCTCTTTTGGAGTTTGTCATTCAATGGGAAGGAGAAGCCAAGTGGAGTCAGACATGCATCCTAAACTTTAAGAAAGCTGATTTCTGTAAACGTAGGGAGTTACTTGCTGAAATCCCATGGTCAAGAATACTAGAAGAGAAGGGACTTCATGACAGATGGGAGTTTCTTAAAAGTGAGATACTAAAGGCACAATTGAAAACTGTGTCAATAAGAAGGAAAAATGGCAAGCGTCTAAAGAAACCAGAATGGTTGATGAAAGAACTCTCAGCTGAGCTAAGTGTTAAAACTTGGCTTCATGTCTACTCATGGTGTGGTCTACACTGGGGAAAAAAAGGACAGTGTGTCTGTATTCCTGTGGTTTCTGCTAGAACTCCCAGCAGCAGTGAACATAATTAGTCTAAAGGGTTTTTTTTTTCAGACGTAAAAGTACAGAGCCTTCTTGAGAAATTCAGTGATTGGAGAGCTGGGCCAAGGCTAACAAAATGAAATTCAACAATGAGAAAGAAGTGTAAGGTCCTACACTTAGGTAGAAAAAAATGGAATACAGAAATGTAGGATGGGGGACACGTGGCTGGATAGCAGTATGTGCGAAAGGGATTCAGGAGTCTTAATAGACCACAAGCTGAACATGAGTCAGCAGTGTGATGCCGCAGCCAAGAAAGCCAATGCAATTCTCGGCTGCATCAATAGGAGTATGGTGTCTAGATCGAGGGAGGTACTGGTATCACTCTACTCTGCTTTGGTTAGACCTCATCTTGAATACTGTGTCCAGTTCTGGGCACCCCAATTCAAGAAGGACATGGTCAAGCTGGAGCAAGTCTAGAGGCGGGCAATCAAAATGGTGAGGGGCCTGGAAGCCATGCCCTATGAGGACAGACTTAGAGAGCTGGGTACGTTTAGTCTGCAGAAGAGAAGGTTAAGAGGGGACATGATAGCCATGTTTAAATATCTGAAGGGATGCCATGTAGAGGAGGGAGTAGGCTTGTTTTCTGCTGCTCCAGAGACCAGGACAAAGAGCAATGGATTCAAGCTGCAGGAAAGGAGATTCCCCCTGAACCTCAGGAAGAACTTCCTGATGGTCAGGGCTGTCCGGCAGTGGAATATGCTACCTCGGAGTGTAGTGGAGTCTCCTTCTTTGGAGGTTTTTAAGCAGAGGCTGGATGGCCATCTGTTGGGAGTACTTTGAGGGTGTTCCTGCATGGCAGGGGGTTGGACTGGATGGCCCCTGTGGTCTCTTCCAACTCTGCATTTCTATGATTCTGCCTGACACTTCACCTGTATCTGTGGCTGGCATCTTCAGAGGATCTGGCGGCATGGAAACGAGACAGAGTATATACACTTGTGTAGTCCCTGGGTGGGAGGAAGCAATTTGCATATGTTACAGTTGGCCTATGTGATGGCCTCTTGTTAAATGGGATATCCTCCAGGGTTGTATTGTTAGGGGATATGCATAATAGTGCGTTTAAGCACATTAGCAATCCATTGTATTACTTCCTGTAGTGCGTTTAAGTACATTAGCAATCCATTGTATTACTTCCTGTAGAGGGACATCCAGGGTCTGGGTCGTGTTCATTGGCATATTTTTGAGTCTTGATTTTAGTGTTCTTCAGTACTGGTAGCCAAGTCTTGTTTACTTTCTGAGTTTCTTCTTTCCTGTTGAAATTGTCCACATGTTTATGGATTTCAATGGCCTCTCTGTGTAGTCTGGCACAGCAGTTGTCCGAATGGTCCAGAATTTCTGTGCTTTCATAAAACATTCTGCATCTAGGTTGGTTTATAACATGTTCTGCTACTGCTGATTTTTCTGGCTGGATCCGTCTGCAGCGTCTTTCATGTTCTTTAATTACTTTGTCTCACTTCCATGCCACCAGATCCTCTGAAGACGCCAGCCACAGAGGCAGGCAAAACCTCAGGAGAAAATACTAATAGAACAGGGCCTCAATGCCCAGAAAACCTCCAACTGTTGCAGGAATTCAGAGGCAGAGAGACCACCAAGTGAAGGAAAAAGAGTTTATTAGAGTGACGCGCCGGCTACAAGGCTGGAATAGTTTCCAAAAAGAGCCAAGAGCCCCGAACACACTGAACAGAGCGATTTTATAGCATCTGTGACACAAAGGCATTTCCTCCAGCCCGCCCCCCTCTGAGGTTTTGCAATGTTCTCCACTTCCCTTTTACCTCACAGTTGTTTACATTCCAAGTTGTTTGCATTCCAGGAAGTGCGTTACAGAACATTTGAGCAGTTAGGCACAGGGTGACCTCAACCTTGTATTCAAGACAGGAACTTCTGCTGATTCTGCTAAGGCAGCTCTTTCCCGCACCACACACTCTAACTTGCCACACACTCTTGGAGGATCTCTCCTATAAGATCCTATAAGTACAGACAGGGCTACTTCACAACAACCTATAGGACCTACTAGTATTTTTACCCATCAGGTTGGGTTTGAAAGAACCGATCCCGTGGGGATCCTACCTTTATAACCAATCAAATAAGGCGGACAGAAGTGTATTTTAAAACATAGCCAACCCTTTGGCTGGGTGCTGGATGGGCGATAGGGTCCAAGCCCTTTCCTGTGCAGTAAATCAATAAAAGCTTCTGTGGGAAGACGCTCGACCGAGGTCCAGTCTTTTGGGTACGCCAGGCATGCATCTAGGAAGGCGTTTGCCTCTTTAGCTGCGACAGCGGAAAGGACCTGAAAACACATAACAACAAAAACAGGATTACCTAGGAGGGGGGCGTGAGTCTCCCTGAGCTGTAAAGCTGGCACAAATTGATCCCCCCCCCATACGCACGTCTGGGGCTCCTGCTTTCCTGCTCTGTTTCGATCGCGTGCTTGCGACTTGCACCTACCGCCTCCCTGCAAACAACAAAAGCCGCGGCAGGGCGCGCTCCGAGAACGCTTTACGCAGCGCGCGGCGCACGGACACCCCCCGTGGGAACCTCCGGCTGGCTTGCGGCGCCTCCTCGAGGGAGGTGAGGTTTTCCTTTCCTTTCTCCCCGTCTCCTCCTCCTCCTCCGAGGGGGCGGCCCCAGGTGCATTAGGGCGGGGACGAGAAGCCGAGGGGCGCTCGGAGAACGAAGGTGGCTCAGTCCTGGCTGAACGGGGGAAAAGAGAGGCCCTCCTGAGAGAGACACGCGCGTCTCCTCCTCGCCTCGTACCGCCTTTGCTTCCGCGGACTCCAGAGAGGGGGAACAACCAGCTGCTTTTAAAAGTCGACCCTCTCCCGGAGGTTTCTTCTTCTTCTTCTTCTTCTAATTATGGCTCCTAACTTTCCTCCAAGTGGGGGCAGGGTTTGGGCTCGGTTTGGGGGGCTCTGGGGGCGCTGGCGCGGTTTGGCGTGGCCTCGGGTTTTTCTTTTTCCTCACCCCTCTGGAGGGAGACTCTCCCGCCTCACAAGATGGGCGCGGGGAGCGGCCGGAAAGTCAGAACACGGAGCGGGGCGAGGGCGAGAAAGATAAAGTGTAAGCGGGTTGGGATGGGCGGGCGGAGAGATGACCTTTCTGCCGCCTAATTGCGGCGGCGGCGGAGGCGCTGGAGTCATCTTTGCTCCCCTTTGTGGCTGTGAAAGCCGCCAGCAGCTCCCTCCGCGAACACTGGCCATTGCCGGACTACGCTCTTATAGCGCGATTATCCCACTTTCGACCTCCTATGGAATCCTGGGGCTTGCCGTTTAGGGAGGGGCCGGGGGCAAGCCCCAGGATTCCATAGGAGGTTGAAAGTGGGACAGTGGCACTATAAAGAGTGCAGCGTGGAGATAGCCGCTGCTTTTAAAGTATCGCATGTGTGTGCGAAGCAGGACACGGGTAAAGATGGAGAAAGGGTTCTTTTCCAAGTCACCCGCTTTCCTTTCTTCCTGTGTGTGTCTTCATTCCTTCCGGCTCTGTCCCCCCTCCACCATCCCACCCCCAACGAGGAAGCCTTGCTGGTTCTCGGCTCTGCGAGTCTTTCTATCCGGCAGGCCCCGGCGGGTTTTGCTCTTTTCCCCCCCGCGATGCTGTGCAATGCGAGAAGCTGGCCCTCATTGGCGTTTTCTTTCTCTTCCCCGGCTCTTTTGCGTGCAGCTGGAGGAGGAGGCCCGTTCGGAAGGCATCTCAGGGCTACGCTTAAAAACAAAAGGCCGGCCGTCGGTCCACATACCCTCTGGCGCCTACTGGAAGGTGATGATGTGAGGTTGGAGTTTGCCTCAAGCTAGAAGAATGGGCTACCCGTGAGTAGATCTATTTCAGTATTTCTTAAAACACGTATATTCTGGGTGGTTTCATGGATGAGGAGGACCATAAGAACACCGCCCAAAACAAGAATTTTGCACACCCCTCCCCGTGAGATTTTCCTTCAGTTTCCAAATTTCCAGCGTTGCAGTAACTTGAGGTGTAATACAGCAGAGGCATCCAGGCAAAGTTACGAAGTGAATCTGAACAGAGGAAGCCTGAAAGTCCTAGGTGTAAAAGATTTTGGATGCCCCATTCATTGCAGTGTTAGAAATGTGGGGACCAACAGAAAGTTTAATTTGTAATTTATTCAGGAGATAATGTCTTCAATTTGTGTAGAAACCTTTTCAGATCCCATTTTCTTCATTTAATGAATCTATAAGGTAACAAGAGAGGCCTGTAGGGCCTTCAAGTGGGCTTCTTATCAGTGTTTGGTTATTCTGTAAAATGGAAGGCTGAACTAGATAAGCCTCTGTTCTAATCCAGAAGGTGTGTTCTTGTATGCCTTAACAGGCGGTCTTTTTCTGTCCGTGAATCTGGGATACAAGCTGTTGTAATTTTTGCAACAGTGGTTAGGCTCTGTCCCTCCCCCCATACCTCCCTTCTCTGGGTCTCCTTTAGATCTTATCCTGCTTGGTTTATTTTATCTTCCTATTACTGTTCTCCTGGTGTCCCTCAAATCTTGAGAGCCACCATGCAAAAAAATAATTGCTTTTTGCAGTTCAGAGGCTGGGAGATAGGGAATCAAACTAACCAAAACATGCTCTGAAAAAAAAAATTCCTAGGTTGTGTTGAGTTATTTAGTACTCTGGAGATCTGATTGTATCCCTCCCTCACAGCTGTGGCCTTGTTTCCTAATTTTCTTGCTGAGGTTGCATTTCCTGATAATGAGAAAACCTTTTATGGATTGTCGGTAGGATTCATAATAGCATGCTGTTGATTATGACTGTTAAGTCTAAATATATTACAGAAAAAAGTGAGTGTTGTATAGACATGCATAGTTAGTATCGTATCTTGTTTCAAGGAGTTTATTCCTGGTTTTGAGTTTTCATTCTCTGTAACAGATTCTTCTTGAATGATTATGTTCATTTGCGCTTGTGAAGGAATATAATTACCTATGAGAAAAATAATTTGTGTAAAATTGACAACTTTGTGAAATTGACTCAAGAATTTTAAATTCAGAAATAGAAGGGAGAATACATTCATTACTAAAAAAGCTGAAAAATAATGTTATAATTTAACATGTGTGTCTTGCATATTTTCAACACAGTCTTATGTGCAGTTTTAGAAATAAGTCCCACTGTGTTCAGTAGATGTTACAGTCAAGTAAGTCCAAAATACTATAGGTCTGGAATGCAGTCTTCTGCATATTTATTTAAAAATGGGTTCAACTGATTCCACTGGGACTAACTCTTCAGTATATATATGGTTATCATCAGCTGCCAAGTTGACACTGTACCTGAATTTTTAGGAATGCTAGAGACATTATATTATCTAACATTCCATCCCCTATTGTTTGCTGAAGTCTCTCGATAGGTAGACAGTTATTCTTCAAAAGTTGGCTACACTGCCTGATAGATGTAAATTGTGGTCTGACATTTTTGGAGGGAATGAGGTTTGAGAAGGCAGAATGAATGTAGTATGTTGAGGCTTGTTGGAAAAGGATTGCTGTGATCTTTGTTCCAATTAAAATACTTGTGATGTGCATGTGGAAAGCAGCTGAGGAATGACTGTGCAAGCATGAGACAGTAAGGCTGAGTCATAGTGATATGAAACCCAGGCAAGGGGTTACATCAACCATTGTGACATGAAATCCTGGCTGGGGTTACATCAGCTAGTCACTAGAGGTGGGCTCTGACAGGCTTTCTCTTGGTCTCCCTGACTCTTGCTGGAGCTCTGTCCGAGCGTACCTCAATCTGATGTGATGGTGGAATGCTGAACCTTTGTTGGAGGATCTGCGAATCCTGTACAGATGTATATGTTGGAACTGAAGAATAAAAAGCCTCCAGGTATATTTTTGGATGATAACACTGTGTGCTAGTGTTCTTAGTGGGTAGTTTTTGGGGTCAGAGCAGTGCTGCATATTACACTCTGCTACCTATGCTTCTTGTGGCTATGTTTTTAACTCTGCTGTATGTTTGTTTTGCTTGCCTCTGAGCCACGTTTGTTCGCGGTATGAGGGAGGATTTAGTGCGGACTGCCTAAGTCCCATCATCCACCTTCTCTCCACAAGGCTTTATAGCTAAAATTACTCATGCATTACTGGGATCATTTCTACATTCCTTTTCCTGTAATGATTCACATTTCAGAATTTTTAAACAATGAAAAATAGTTCATAGTATCCCATAAAACCATAATGAATATCAAATGCTGTTTATAATTACAAAGTTTTTAAAGGAGTTTTCTTTTGGAGAAGGTTTCAGAAGATAAGGCAGCTCCTGATTGACCTTACAAAATTAACAGGATTTTTGGATGTGCCCTTCTGGAGTACACAATTAGGAGTACACAACTGGTGCTTGGAGTATGTGGCAGAGCCCATTTTAAGGAAAAAAAATGTAATGTGGTCAGACCTCACTTAGAATACTGTGTCCAATTTGGGCACTCCACTTAAAGAATATTATCAACAAGTTGAAACATGTCTGGAGGAGGAGAACAGAGATTATAAAACATCTGGAAAGGAGCCAAAGAAAGGAATCATTTAGCGAGCCTGGTTGAAAGCAGCCAGTCGCAGCTCAGGAATGCTGTGAAGGGGTGGCCTGCAGGGAGGAAATGTTTCAAAACTGAGGCTGGTCTCTGTCAGAGGGATATAAGAAAAAGCTGAAACAGAGATAGGGAACAGATTTCAGAGAAATAGAAACAGATGAAATAAAGGCAGGAGAGTCGGACAGAGGAAAGGACTAACTGATTTGGGAGAGCTGTTGATGATGTTAGTGTATTTTTTTTGTTTGTTACTTAATAAACACCAACTTGGTCACCACTGTTTCTGTTTGTTTATATTAAGTTAGGTGAACGGCCTGGTCACACTTACTACATCAAACCTGTCAGTACAACACAGACACTGGTCCACAACAGGAGGTCACCTTGGGGCCTGGGTACCCAATCTAAAAAGAGAGTGAAGGAGGAGAAGGGCAAGGTGAGTGATAGGAACCCAGGATTGGAAAGGTGAGACCAAACTGGGGGATCTGTCACAGAGCCCTGCAAAGAATGGTTGAAGATGTTTGGGGCATTTAGCCTGGAGAGAGGAACTATGTGAAAAGATTTGTAGCCATCTTGAACTATCTGAAGAACCACTTTATGGAAGAAGCTTGTTCATGGCTGCTCCAGAAGGTAGGATGTGAACCAAAGGATTCATATCACAATAAAAGAGATTCAATTGAGAAAAAGCAGACTAGATGGCTAGCTGTTAGGGAAGCTTTAACTGTGGTTTCTTCCATTGGTGAAGACTTAAACTACAGCAGAGGTTGTTAGCTGTTAGGTGTGTGTGTGGCTGCACTCACAATTTTATTCTATTTTGTTTATTCATTTGTTTTGCTGCCCAATATGCTAGGAGGTACTGAGAACATTTTCTCCATGTTTTGGGCCATCTCTGGACCATCTCAGGTTTAGGAGAGACCTCCTGTTCACCAGGAAGAGACCCAGGAATTAACTTTTTTGGGCCCCATGGCACTCTTTGAGGCCCACAAAAACCACTTGAGGGCTAGATGTGCCCCCAGGATGTACTTGTTACCTCTCTTGAGCTGGAGGATTGGAACCCTTTAAAATTCACAGTTGTGTGATTCTGTATTTAGTATAGGAATGATATCTGGGCAGAGATAACATTAGTTATATGCCTAGAAAGAAAAGAGTTCACACTGAAGATGGAGAAGGTGAAGTTACTATAAGAGTCAGTACATCCTGAGAATATCAGGCAGGAAATATCATGGGCAGTACCAAGAGGGACGATAAAGAGGGAATATATTAAATAAACCTAATTAAGTCTGAACGATGAGTGCCCTCCTGTAGTTATGTAGTCTTTGTGCAGGACTGGTTGCACTCACCTTTGAATATAAAGCACTCAACTTTTCAGAAATTAATACTGCCTATTGCAGTTTGACTAATGGCTAATCATCTGCCCTTTTTGTGGTGCTAGCAAACAGATACATGTCTCACTAGCTGAAGCTGAAAATTCTATGAAGGGAAATCTTTGTGAGCTGAAAAGTAGCAACATTTGTCTAGAACTTCTTATGGGTGTTATCTGGGTGCCCAGCAGCAATTATGGTTTCAAATAAAGTACTTGTCTGTATTCCAGGGAAGCACAACTGTCAGGTATTGGGGGAGTTGCATTGCTTCTCTGTGGAACCCTGGAGGTCTCCCCTCCCCATTGTTTCCCCCCTTCATTATCTGAACTTTCACATGAGCTGAAAAATGTTTGCCGTCTCCCTATCAATGAATAGCTCATCCAGATTCTAGGGAGCACCGTTGGCCATTTTGCCATGCGTTTTTGCATTCTGTGTTTCTTCATGCCTCTAGAGGCCTTCCTTCAGACTTGTGCTAGTGACTGAAACAGGAAATCAGATCACCTCATGATTTGAAGCAAGGTGCATAAAAAATGCCTGAAAACAAAGATATGGTTGGAATCTTACTCTGTTACAAAGGCTGTCTTCCTAAAACTCATGCAGGCACACAAAAGAAGACATTGGAGTTAATTTGTTGGCCTTTCCTTTTCTTTGTTTACAACAACTTCATCTTCCAATTGGTCAACTCCATCACAACTCACATATTGGCAATTTTGGTACCCTCAGTTCATACCCTGGTCAACTGTCTGGGTCAAACCATCATTTGTCTCCTGTTGCTTGTGACTTGTCTGAACCACATCCTTGTTCCCTGCTTGTCCCAGCAGACCAGTTTCTATTCCCGTGACTAGCTGGCTTGCAGTTAGTTGATTCCAAGAAGCTAACTTGTTGTGTAAGTTCCCTAGAGTGAGGACTGTCTGATAAAGGGTCACCAGTGTACATGTTATGCTTGCTTTTAAATAATGGCTGCCTTCATCTCCATGTATGTTTAGTCTGCAGAAGAAAAGGTTAAGAGGGGACATGATACCCATGTTTAAATATTTGAAGGGATGCCACGTAGAGGAAGGAGAGGTCTTGTTTTCTGCTGCTCTAGAGACCAGGACAAGGAGCAATGGATTCAAGCTGCAGGAAAGGAGATTCCACCTGAACCTCAGGAAGAACTTCCTGACGGTCAGGGCTGTCTGGCAGTGGAATATGTTGCCTCAGAGTGTAGTGGAGTCTCCTTCTTTGGAGGATTTAAGCAGAGGCTGGATGGCCATCTGTCGGGAGTGCTTTGAGGGTGTTCCGGCATGGCAGGGGGTTGGACTGGATGACCTGTGTAGTCTCTTCCAACTCTAGATTTCTGTGATTTTATGATTCTTCTTTTGATTTCTTTTTTAAACAATTTTGACGGCTGGTTTCACTCACAATGGGTTGCCAGGTGAAAATGGCCCCCAAAGTGTTAGAAGTTGCCTACCCTTTGTCTGGACATTAGGGACTTCTGCTTATGATCCTGTTTGGATTTAGATATTGGTGTCATCCATCTTATGTTTTCGCTGAAAAGAAACAATGAGATATGCAATTATTTTTGGTTTCCTTTGGGAAAATTTGTAATTGAAGCTTTGTTATTATGCCTATTGGTACTAAGCAACCTGTGGGGTTTTGCTGGAAGAAATGAAAATACATCAGTTTACTAAAGGTGCCTTGTTCTACAGGTACCAATAGAGGTATGGTGGATTACAAATCTTGTAACTACAAATAGTATCAGTCTAAGCTACAGAATGTAACCAAAGTGATACAGAGTGATCAGCCTGAAACAGGAGGCATGGACATCTTTTGATGCAAAAAACTTAAGCAGCAGTTCTTAACCTTTTCTTTACCATGGACTGCCTTTAAATGTTATTGGTTGCCATGGAGCACCAAGATTTAATTTAACATTTAAAACCCTAAAGTGCATCAAATATTTATTTAAATTTGTTCTTCAAGATTTGAGAGAAGGGAGAAATAAGTAAATGCACAAATTCCTGTTACATTATTTTTATTGGCAACAGTCTGTACAAATGTCTTTCTTTCTCCTATTGCTTCTCTCTTTCTGTTTTAACTGTAGAAGCTCACAATGTTTCTTCAAGTCTTGACAGACATATTGTAAGGACAACACAGCCACCTGGAGGTCCGTAGACCCCTGGTTAAGAATAGCTGTGTTAAAGTATACTTTAATGTTGCAGAAACTATATTTTTAGAAGATGACACAGGTTTTAAGGCTTTTTCCCACAATGTTGTACTGCTGAAATGTTATTGCAGCCTTCAGTGGAAGAGACCTAAGGAACAGCATGCACACAAAAACAAAAGCAAGACATACAGTAGCCGTTCCACATTTATGAGGGTTCAGGGCACAGAACCCTCATGAAAATGGAAAAACCACAAATAACTCTCCTGTCCCATGATTCCCCTCCAGACTTCCTCCCTCCCATTCCTTTGCTTCCTGCGCTGGCGTTCTGTTCTGGTTATTTCCTATTTCCAGTAGGGATAAGAGCAAAGAGAACCGCTGACAAATCAGTAGCCATTACACAGCAGAATGGGCAATCATATGGCAGAGAGGACACTTTTCCAGCAGTAGAGTGTTTTGGTCACCCAAAAGGAAAAGAAATGTCCATTTTAAACACAAGGCTCCCAAACCTGAGATGAAGAATGCAAGGGAATGAGAAGAGGCAAGCATGTGCCTCACAAATAATCAAATTCACAAAGGTTAAATTGCAAATGTGAAAGGAGGACTGCATAGGGAGGAGAACAAAAATGAAACAAATGGAGAGAAAAGTGAACTCTGATACAACGTTCTGAGTTACAGTTTAAATAGTCGTTCTTATAATGGCCACTTCGGAAAAAAAGAACTTTTAGAATTGGATGGCAAGAGGTAGACCTCATAGGACGTGTCTTTTGGTTTTGCTCCCTTCACCAAATTTACTGTGGTGTCTCTCTTTCAGAACAGTACAACAGTCTCATTCTCTCATTTTTTCTCTGTTGTCAAGGTCAGAGACCTGGGCGGCGAGTCAGCCCAGAGAAGGGAGTGTGAGAGCCAGCAAAGTCCAGCCAGGAGGAGACAAGCAAGCACTTTACACAAAGGAGTTCATTTACCAGAGCGTCAAGTGAAAGCTATAGTCAGAGTTCTAAAAGCCAAGGGTCAAGAGATCAATTTAAGGTAGCAGGAACCAGATGCTGGGAGCAAGGAACAGGCAAGAGGAGGGCTTGAAAGAAGTTTGCCACAAGCAAAAGAAAGCTTCCAGGCAGACAGTTACATAGCCCAAGACACAGGTGTGGCTAGTCACTACTTCTTGAATTTAATCAAGGAAGCCTCCCTTTGCTCAGCTCTCTTGAGTCACCGCCTTGTTTGTGGGCTGATTGGCACAGGCTCTGAACCATCTTCAGAATCGTATCTCTCTTGCCCTAAAGGAGCAGGCAGAGGAACGTCCAAACCTGCTTGGTCCATGGCAGCAGGGGGAGCTCTTGAGCTGCAGGACTCATCTTCAGCCAGTGCCACAGGGACCAACAGCGGCTGCTCATCATCCCCACCCTGAGCAACAGGGACCAACAGCTGCTGCTCATCATCAGCAGCTCTGACAGGGGCTTCAGTTATCATACCTGTCATCTTTTAAATTACAATCTTGTTCTTTTAGAGAAATGTAGCTCTTTTGGTTGTAAGCTTACATATATCTGTTCGCGAGCGGCTGGCTACATGGAGCATACAACTTTTGTTAACAACAACTCTGGTCAGTCAAAACATTGTCCAAGATTGGGTCTTCATCTGGGGAGAAACGGTGACTTTCAGTTAATAGCTGACAATAACTAGTGGGGTGCCACAGGGTTCTGTCCTGGGCCCAGTGCTATTCAACATCTTTATCAATGACTTTGATGATGGAATAGAGGACATGCTCATCAGATTTGCAAATGATGCCAAATTAGAAGGGATAGCTAATACCCCAGAGGACAGGATCAGAATTCAAAATGACCTTGACAGATTAGAGAACTGGACCAAAACTAGCAAAAAGAATTTTAACAGGCAGAAATGTAGGATACTACACTTAGGAAGAAAGAATGAAAGGCACAGATATGGAGGTGACACTTAGCTTGAAATCAGTATGTGGTAAAGGGATTGAGGAGGCTTAGTGGACCACAAGCTGAGCGAGAGTCAACAGTGTGATGCAGCAGCTAAAAAAGCCAATGTGATTCTAGCTTGCGTCAATAAGATAGTGATGAGATCAAGGAAAGTAACAATATCACTCTATTCTGGTTTGGTTAGACCTCATCTGGAATCCTGTGTCTAGTTCTGGGCACCCCAATTCAAGAAAGATATTGGCAAGTTGGAACGTGTCCAGAGGAGAGCGATCAAAATGGTGAAGGGTCTGGAAATCATGACCTATGAAGAACGGCTTAGGGAGCTAGGTTTGTTTAGCCTGATGAAAAGAACGCTAAGGGGTGGCATGATAGCCATAGTTAAATATTTGAAGGGATGTCATGTTGAAGATGGAGCAAGGTTGTTTTCTGGTGCTCTGGAGACTAGGACATGGATCAACGGATTCAAACTGCAGGAAAAGAGATTCCATCTAAACAAGATGAACATGAGTCAGCTACGTGAAGCAGCAGCTAAAAAGCCAATGCAGTTCTGGGCTTCGTCAATGCAAATATAGTTTCTAGGTCAAGGGAAGTGATAATACCACTCTATTCTGCTTTAGTCAGGCTTCATCTGGAATACCATGTCCAGTTCTGGGCACCATAATTCAATATTGACAGGCTGGAATGTGTCTGGTGTGTGTATGAGAGAGAGAATGAGAGAGGGAGAGTCCAAAATGGTAAAAGGCCTGGAAAGCTTGCCATGAGGAACAGCTTAGGGAGCTGGTTATATTTAGCCTGAGAAGAAAAGGTTAAGAGATGACATAATAGCTATATTTAAATATTTGAAGAGATGTCATGTGAAAGATGGAGAAAGCTTGTTTTCTGCTGCTCCGCAGATTGAGGCACATTGCAGTGGCTACACAGTACAGGAAAAGAAATTCCTCCTGAACATTGGGACGAATTTCCTGATGGTGAGAAGTGTTTGAAAGTGGAATACACTGCCTCCGAGTGTGGTGGAGACTCCTTCTTTAGAGGGTTTTAAACAGTCTAGATAGCCATCTACCAGGAGTGGTTTTTTTAAAATTTATTTTTATTAAAATTTTTCATTCTTACAGGCATAAGCTCATAAGACTTGTTAATGTTTACACTATAAAATATACTGTAACATACCATAATATACAACATATAATATACTCTTTTGACATGTTCATAAGACCTGTGCATAAGACATGTTATTATTTACAATATATAATATACTATAATATACAATATACAGCATATAATATAATAATATAATATAATAATTAATACCTATTAATAATATAATTGTATAATATAATAATATGCAATATATAATAATATAACATATAATATACTCTTTTGTATGATGTAAATTAAATTAACATAGCTCATAGCTGTATTGTCTAAAATCTACCTATTGCTAAACTTCCATCTTTACTTATCTTTACAGCCTTATTCCTTTTCTTTACATAGGTTTGACCAGTTATTATCTATAAATTTTTTCACTGTTTCCATCTCTTTTTTTCTTATTATTCTTTTTTCTTCTCATTATTCTAGTTAAAGCGTCACAATTTCTCAATTCTATAATTTTATGTAACCATTTTTCCAAATCTGGTATTTTATCTCTCTTCCAATGTTTAGCAAATATAATTCTTGCTGCTGTTACCATATATAATATTATATCTTTGTATTTGTTGTGATCTGTATCTATTTGATGATTCATGTTTAATAGAAATATCTCTGGTGAGAATGGAATGGGTATTTGTAAGATCTTCATCATATTTTTATGAATATTATTCCAATATTTCTTTGTTTCTGGACACATCCACCACATGTGATAAAATGTTCCAGTTTCTTTTTTACACTTCCAACAATGTTTTGATTTTGTTTTATACATTTTACTTAGTTTATTTGGATCTAAATACCACCTGTAGAAAATTTTTAAATAGTTTTCCTTTAGATTCTGTGCCAGAGTAAATGTTTGAGTATCTCTCTAACTTTTCTCCCAGTTTTCCAGCATTATCTCATGACCTATGTCACGTGCCCACACAACCATTGTATCTTTCACTATTTCTGTTTCTAATTCCCTATCTAGCATGTATTTATAAAAATGAGATGTATGATTTTTTTCCTCAAAATATTTTTTTCAAATTCGTTTGTGTTTTTCTCAAAACCTTCTATTTTTAAGTCCATTTTAAATCTTATTTTCATTTGCGTGTATAAAAACCACTCACAATTCCAACCATTATTTGCTAATTCTTCTCTTGTTTTTATTCTTATGTCTTCCTTTTCATCCTTTATTATTATATCTTTATATGTAATCCAATTTTCTCGTGTATTTTTCCATTTCCTAAATAATGCTTCCTGTGGAGAAACCCATAATGGAATTCCAGAATATATATTTTTTTCCATTTCTTCCAGATTTCTAACAATGATCTCCAGATGTAATGATTGGAGAAATTTCTGTCAATATTTGCTTTATCATACCAAAGGTATGCATGCCACCCAAACCTGAGATCTGCTCGTTCTATATTTAATACTTTTTCATTTTCTAATGTTATCCAATCTCTTAACTAAGTCATTCCGCTTGCATCGTAGTATAATTTTAAGTAAGGTACTCCGCAACCTCCTCTTTCTTTTTTTTCTATTAAGAATTCCCATTTAATTCTTGGTTTTTTTTTTTCCCCAAATATATTTTGAAAGATCTTTCTTCCATTCTTTAAGACATCTTTCATTAATTATTATTGGTATGTTCTGAAATAAATATATTATCTTCGGTAGGACCATCATTTTTGTTGCAGACATTCTGCCTAGTAAAGACAGATTGTTTTGACCATTTCTGTAAATCTTGTTTGATTTCCTTCCATTTTGATCTGTAGTTATTCTCAAATAGTTCATTGATATTTTTAGTCAATATTATCTAATCTTATCTAATTCTCTTATTTACTCTTATTTATGTCTTATGTCTTAAATTTTTATCAATAAATACCTGTATCAATTAATTCAACAAATTATTCTGAGATATATCAAAACATATATTATACTATCAATCCACTTCTTTTCAATTAATTATCTATAATACTTCTATATATGTATGTATGTATATCTATACCCCTGTAGCAATAAATATATTTCATTCACTCAATAGTGAAATAGATCAAGTTCATATAATATCAGCTTATATTCTAATATTAATATTAATTTATATTTCTCACCCTCTCTTTCAGATTCAGTTTACCTTAGTATAATACAATCTTCACCTAAGTATTTTTACAACTATTAAATTTATATCTTACTACTTCCAACTTACTGTATTTATTACTACTGTATTTACTTATGCATTCATATATAACAATTTTTATAATTTATATATATATTTATAATTAACAATACATACAGATTAATTACTTATAAATCATGTATTGACGTTAAAGGGTTAGTTTTCCTACTGTGCTCCTGTTGGTCTCTGCTTCCCCCTCCCCCATCACTTTGGTATCCTCCGCAGTTACGCACTCCTGTCTCCCACTTCAGGTAAATTAATATTTAATGTTCTTTTCTTTTCTTTCTCCTCTATTTCCCTGTATTTGTACTTATCTTTAATCTTCAACCTTAACTTTTTACTCCTTTTTCTTTGTCTCAGTGGGCATAAGTAGGCATAAATTCCAGGTCCTTTTTAACCCTTACAGTAGGCTTCACCAGCACAGACGTGGCAGTTCTTCGACCTCACTTGTCTTCTCTGAATCTACTATTGTTGATTCTTGAAGATCAACTGCTTTTATTAGGTCCCTTTCGAGTCCCCTCTGAACCCCGTTTATCAGGAAGGTTATCGACCGATTCCAAGATTTCTAACAACCGGCTAATCTCCGCTGGATAATAATTTAATAACCCACAATATTATCAAGCTTCCTCACAATCCGCCATCTTGAATCAGTCTTTACCAGGAGTGTTTTGATGGCACTTGTGCTCTTTTCCAACTCTTGTGATTCTGTATTTTACCCTGAACAGATCTCGCACTCCCAGGAA